>JBBBDQ010002328.1:290000-322500 GCA_037127315.1 Ascarosepion bandense
TCAAGCCTATATAACACAATTTTCGATTCATCGCAAACAAATATATCTGCTCTGAAATGTATCGTAACGTCAACAAATGTAAACATGTTACGGAAATTAACGAATTTTTAACGAAACTTGGTTATAAACAACCGACAATTTCAAATAAATTGTTTGAACATGATTTTTTTTTTATCGATACTCGTATTTAAGTAGATATTCTGTTTTTTAATTAAACAGTATTATATATTTATATCTACCGGCCTGATTATTTACGATAAATTGTTATTACGAAAATGTGTGCCATTCGGCAGGATTCAAACCTGCGACCCCTATCAATAGGACTTTGTGGATTTTTAAAAAACAGAATATCTACTTAAATACGAGTATCGATTAAAAAATAATGTTCAAACAATTCATTTCATATATATATTGTATCGAGGAAGCAAATAATTTTCTAAACATATACGGTTAAATATGATAAACAATGATTGTTTATTACGTTTGATCATGAGAGACCGAAATGTTAACAAAACCTTATGTCTAAATGCAATGTAATGTTTTGTGACCAGATTGAAATGTGATTTTATTAAGTGTGGGTTGTTTTGATTTAATGTAGATGGTCTCCAATATCTGAAGGTTTCTTTATCGACTAAAGTCTGTCTGCGGTGTGACGTCATAGAACCGCTTTACAAATTTACGAACTACGTCTGCTATTCGGTGACTGTTATCGTTGCATAGTAATGTGTTATGTCAATACAAGGTAAAATCATCTTTGATGGTGGATGTCTTTATGCTAAAGTCCCTGTAACCACTCTAAATATGGCTTATGTGAGCCGAAAGCTTAGAACCAGCATAATAAAAAAATATCCAAATGTTGGACAATTTTTGTCTTTTTTTTTTTTACCTGAAATTAAAGTCAAAATACGATTTTTAGAACGACTCATGGTTAAACATAATAGACATCCATTGTCTGTTATATTTAACAGTAAATGTTTAGAAAATTGTCTGCCGCGTCGATACACTATATATATACATATATATATATAGTCATCCGCAGACGGATCTGTTTCACTGTATCACAGCTCATCAGTACGGTTAAACATCAGATTGCTTTTAACCCAGGATTGAAACCCGACCGAATTGGCGTCAGTCGGCGATTTTACCTCTGAGCTATGGGCGCTCGGTAGTAGGAGACACGTACAGTGTGGATGGGTAAATTGTCACCCCATGTTTTATTCTTAATTTCGCACATGTGCGTTGTTTGTTTTTGATTTTGTCGACTGTGTAGTATAGTAAGGTCAGTTGGGCACCGTCTGTGAGAAAAAGAGCACCATGACGTAATTCACTCTACCAGATATTTCAAAACAATATGGTATGCAATTTAGTTACTCTAATACGAACATTTCAGAGTGTTTGAATGTCATTCTAAGAACAGTATAGAGTATTCAAAGAGTTGGATGAGTTTAAAGGAGTTTGACGTGATCACTAGTCATGGCAATGTTCATTCATTTTCTACAAGTTCTCAGACTCAACACGGAAGACTACAGCAAATACATGAGGAGGTAGTGCTACAATGGGTCAAGAGGGTGGTTACTGAGAGATCCTATATCATGCAACATGCCGGACATGCAGGAGAACCCAGACAATTTCTGCGGCCGAATCACCCCTTGTAGCTGGCCACCTAACTCCCCAGACTGCAGCTCCCTTGATTATTATGCGTGGGGTGCAGCGGAGCGAGAGACCAACAAAACTTATTGTAACACCAAAGATGAATTGAAGTTAAGTATTATGACAGCATTCACCGTCTTAAACAAGGAGATCTTCCAGATGAGTTGTCGCTTGATAAGACACAAGTAGTGTCGAAACAAAATAGCTACTTTTGTAGTTATATTATAACATATTCATGTTATAATTTCTGAAAAAAATATTATTAGCTTATTTTGTACTGAGCACTTTTTAAGAATAGTGTTTCTTTGGATACGAAATATTATTCCATCCATACCTACCCTATACTTGGTTTTATATATATATATACATACATACACACACAAAAATAGAGGAACACTTTTAATCAGAGTATAGCAACTTATTTAAGAAAAACCTAACAATTTTTAATCAGAGTATTGCAACATATTTGGGAAAGACCTATGAGTAATATATATATGAATTATTTTTACCGATACTCGTATTTAAGTATTCAACTTATACAGCGAGTCTATTCTGTTTTTAATTAAACAGTATTTTTATATTTATATCTACCGGCCTGATTATTTACGATAAATTTTTATTACGAAAATGTGTGCTATCCAGCAGGATTCGAACCTGCGACCCCTATTACATAGTAGAATCATACCATTTGATTTGGTACCGTCTTGACCACTCGACCATGAATAGCCTCATGATCAGACAAGGTTTTTATCATGCTTTATCATTACAAATTGTCGGTTGCTTATAACCAAGTTTCGTTAAAATTCGTTAATTTCCGTAATATATATATATATATATATATATATATATATTGCTCAAAAAAATTAGAGGAACACTTTTTAATCAGAGTATAGCAACTTATTTAAGAAAAACCTAACACTTTTTAATCAGTGTATAGCAACATATTTGGGGAAGACCTAAGAGTAATTTTTATATATATATATATATATACATATATATATATATATATATATATATATAGCTCAAAAAATTAGAGGAACACTCTTTAATCAAAGTATAGCAACTTATTTGAGAAAGACCTAAGAGTAATCAAGAATCTTCAAGAATCTCTACTGGAAGCAAACTGCCTGCATATGGACAGGTAACAAATTCAGCAATTATACTAAGATTGAAAGGGGCGTAAGACAAGGATGCGTCTTTTCACCGATCTATTCAACTTATACAGCGAGTCTATTCTGAGAACCCTAGAAGTCATGCCTGGATTTGTCATCGGAGGCCACAATTTAAACAATATAAGGTACGTAGATGATACAGTGCTGATAGCAGACACAAAAAGAAAACTACAAGATCTCCTACAGAAGGTAGCTGAAGAGAGTGACAAATAAACTGCAAGAAAACCGAATGCATGGTCATCAGAAAAAAGGGTAGCCCAAAATGCCAATTACAGGTGAGGGACTCTCAAATCAAGCAGGTACAGAAATTTAAATACCTAGGAAGTGTTATAACAGAAGACGGAAAGTGCGACACTGAGATCCGAAGGCGACTTGGCATGGCGAAAGAGGCATTCCAGAAGTTGAGTAAAGTATTAAGAAACAGGACAATTTCACTAGAAACAAAGAGGAGAGTAGTGGATTGCTATGTGATGTCGGTTCTTCGATATGGCAGTGAATGTTGGACAATATCTTCGAAGGTGAAAGAAAAACTTGTAGCAGCTGAAATGTGGTTGTACAGAAAGATGTTACAGATATCATGGACCGAACATGTGAGCAATGATGAGGTTTTGGAAAGGATGGAAACACAAAGGAAATTAATACTGAGCAGCATCAGGAAGAGACAGCTGAAGTTCCTGGGACATGCAATGAGGAAGGCGGGATTGGAGAACCGATACTAACAGGCCAGATAGAGGGAAAAGAGACAGGGGAAAGCAGCGGATAACATATTTGAAGGACCTCATCAAGTGGATGACGGAACGAGGGTTGCATGTTGTAGCAGGAGAAAGTGTGCTAAGAGCCACCAGGGACAGGGAGATGTAGAAAGCCATGATCGCCTACGTCCTGAAAGAACATGGCACATAGAAGAAGAAGAAGAAGAAGAAGAAGAAGAAGAAGAAGAAGAAGAAGAAGATAACCTGTTAGTCAAACTTTTGGTATATTTATGTGTTCAATTAAGTAGCAGAGGGGCTTGTTAATCAGTTTTAGCTGCTTTGTTAATAAAATTAACAACAGGTATCTCAGAGGGACAGCAATGAGACACCTCGCCAAACAGGAATGGTTGAGGCCACTGATACTTATCCCTTCTCATCTCTTTTGGCTGATTTTTTAATGACTGACTTTCTACTGCTGTAGTTTTTCATTTGTCTTGGATTAAAATCTCTGTTGATAGCATGGTGCGGTACCTGAATGCTACAGAGGTTGCACAAGTAGTGCAAATCCTCCAAGGATGGCACACCAATACGTGCCGTTGCAAGAAGGCTTGCTGTGTCTCCCAGCACAGTCTCAAGAGCATGGAGGAATTCCAGGAGACAAGTAGTTATTCCAGGAGAGCTGGACAGGGCTGTAGAAAAACCTTAAACCCGCAGCAGGATCGGTATCTGCGCCTTTGGTCAATGAGGAACAGGATGAGCACTGCCAGAGCCCTACAAAATTAACTCCAGCAGGCCACTGGTGTTATTGTTTTTGACCGAACAATCAGAAACAGGCTCTATGAAGGTGGCCTAAGGGCCCGACGTCCTGTAGGGGGCCCTGTGCTCACTGTCCAGTACCGTAGAGCTCGATTGGTATTTACCATAGATCACCAGAATTGGCAACTCCTCCACTGGCGCTCAGTGCTCTGAAGACGAGAACAGGTTCAATCTGAGCACATGCAACAGATGTGAAATGGTCTGGAGATGCCGTTGAGAACGTTATGCTGTCTGCAACATCATTTAGCATGGTGGTGGGTTAGTGATGGTCTGGGGAGGCATATCCCTGGATTGACGCACATACCTCTACAGGTTAGATAATGGCATACTGACTGCTATTAGGAATCGGGATGAAGTTCTTGGAACCAATTGTCAGAACCTACGCTGGTGCAGTGGGACCTGGGTTCCTCCTGGTCCACTACAATGCCCGACTTCATGTGGCTAGAGTATACTGGCAGTTCCTGGAGGATTTGGAATTGATACTATTGACTGGACCCTACGTTCACCTGACGTAAACCCAATAGAACACCTCTGGGACATTATGTTTAGGTCCATCCGGTACCGCCAGGTTACCCCTTAGACTGTCCAGGAGCTCAGTGATGCCCAGGTTCAGATCTGAAAAGAGATCTCACAGGACACCTTCCGTTGTCTCATTAGGAGCATGCCGTGACCTTGTCAGGGATGCGTACAAGCACGTGGGGGGCACACAAACTACTGAGAATCATTTTGAGTTTCTAAATGACATTTTGGCAAAATGGACCAGTCTGCTGCATCATTTTTTTCACTTTTATTTTTGGGGTGTCTTTGATTTCTCCCCCCAATAGGGGAGTCATTTTTATTTCTATCAAATTATATGGCGTTATTTTGTTAGTAATACATCAACTACTTATCAGGAAAGATATTCAAGATCATTTTTCCCTGTTTAGATATGATGTGTTTTCGAAGAGTTCTTCTAATTTTTTGGAGCATATATATATATATATATATATATATATATATTAGTCTACCGGTTTGTCAATGACTGTATCGTAAATAATGATTTATTACTTTCAATAAATATTTATTTTTCAATATCATTTCCTAGGTAGTATGTGTTGATCATTGTAAGTGCCAAACATGATACACACTTGGGAGATAATATTTCTTTTGAGCCATGACTGACTGGACAGAAGATTTTCCTGCAGTAGGTTGCCATTACTTTCTGCGATAGACTGGTTGCCAGCCAAGGCTATAGAACCCAATCTGTCCTGTTATTTGACTCATAGCTAAAGAGAGAACAGATGTATTAAATTATATTATTAAGTAGTAATTAGTGAGGGATCAGTTCATTACTTCATAACAATAGAAAACTGATCCCCCACTTTATGCCCAGTATCTTTCCAACTATTACATTCAGTTAAGTGCCATACGTGATAAACGCTTGGGCGATCACGTCTCGAAAAAGACATGACTGATTGGGCAGAAGATTTTCTTGCAGTAGGTTGCCATTTCTTTCTGCGTTAGACTGTTCGCAAACCAAGGCTATATAACCCAACCTGTTTTGCTATTTAACCCATAGAGGGAGGAACAAAAGATGGCTTAATACTTTTTCCAAGGGTATTTGTGCGTAAGTGAATGAAACAAATTCAACTGGAATTCGAACTCGGCTCACCGATTTCTCATTCTAAAACGATATCCATTGCATTATACAGTTAAAAGTTCGAATCCAAATTCAGCTAATGACAGTGTCATAATTATAGACTTATACACAACTCCAAAATGCATCTATATATTATATTATTATAGTCTTTATGTACTCTGCAGTTTGGTGGCAAAATGCCAGACTCGCCGTATCACGAGACGGCAATAATTTCGCAATGCCCGAAGCCGCAGTGCTTATATCGTCTCATATTGTGATCAGCGCAGACAGGAGGGCGTAGAAAGACATATGTAACAAATCAATTGACATCAGCGGTAATATTCGGTCAAGCATGAATATTCCGATTATTAGCAATTTAAGGTGTTTTATTTTATCTGCTAAATTAACTTCTAAATACTATCTTTGGATTTCTGTTGTATACACATTTCCTTCTGGGTCACAACCAGAGACTTAAGGTCAGAAATGGCTTCATGACGCCTTCCACTGTTCTCCCCTTTTCATCTACAATATCCTTACCCGTCTATCACCCTCCTTCTGACATTTCCTATATCTAACCACTCTTTCTCATCACCTTCCCCTATGTAACCCCCTGCGCAATAATGGCAGTGGAATGCCTTGCTTGGGGTGAAATGGTTTTAAAAAAATATCGGAATCTTTTCTAATCAGTTCCAAGGGCTCTAACTACAACTGGAATTATTCATGTCCTCATGTGCTAGATTTTTGAGGTTTCCACTTCAAGATCTTTGTATTTTGTTGGTTTGTTGAGATCTTCAAAGATACATTACAATTCGCAGGAACAGCCATGTCAATAAAAAGGCACGTTCTGTTATTTTTTGTGGTCTTTGACCAGGATGTCTTGCGATTAGCTTTGATTGTTACAGGTCATGTCTGTGAAACCGGGTCTGGATGATGTTCATACAAGTTTCTTGCAAATTCTTTCCTGTGAAAATCGCCTATTTTCCAGTGCAGATATTGGCCCACTCTATCATGTCGAGTTTTATATTCAATAGGTGCCAATACCGTGTAACCTGATAAAAAATGGTCACCTGTTTCTGGATATTTATCACAGAATCTGCATTTGGGGTCAATACAATAACTATTATTTTATTTCCTTTGATTCCTGGTGTATACTAATTTCTTTCCGGGTCCCAACCAGCGATTTAAGGTCAGAAATAGCATCATGACATTTTCCACTGAGCCTTTTTGTAAAAATGAAAGAAGATCTCACATGTTTTACATAGCTAAAGATATACGCAAGGTGTGAGCTGTTCTTGTGAGTACAATTTTTTGTATTTCTTTAAACTACCAGGAATTCCTTCAAAAATGCTGGTATTTTGATAGTATTTTGAAGATCTTCAAAGATACATTACACTCTGCCGGGACTACCATGTCAATAAGAAGGTACATTTTGTTTTTGGGAGGGTCTCTGATCAAGAAGTCTCGGAGATTAGCTTTGATTGTTCTGTCTGGGTGTATTGTAATGTTCCATAAAATTCTTACAGTCTGTAATCAGGTCTGGGTTCTGTTCATACCAATTTCTTGTAGTTTCCTACCCTTAAAAGTTGCAGATTATTCTTGTCATGCCGAATTTTGACAATCTGTAACGACAGCCTTGCCAGTAAAAAAACACATTCTGTTTTTGCGGCCTCTGATAAAGAAGTCTTGGAGATTAGCTTATCTTGTCCTGTCCGTGTGTATTGTAAATTCGCTTAAATTGTTATAAGTCCTATCTCTGTAACCCGGTATGGGTGCTGATCATCCTAGTTTCTTGCAGTTTCCTTTCCGTTAAAATTGCATGTTTTCAAATGAAGATATTGGCCTTCTCTGTCATGCTGGATTCAGTTGGTGCTAACACCGTGTAAAGAAGGTCAATTGTTTCTAGATATTTATCACAGCGTCTGCATTTGGGGTGAATACAATGCTTGGTAATTTTTAGTTAGCAAGCATCGGTCGTGCGCAGCAAGAATAAAACATTCAGTTACAGCTATTAACCCTGCAGTACGCAACCACTCATGGGTATGGAGTTTATCTACATCAGGGGTTTTCAAACTTTTGGACTTACGGACCTCTTTATATTTCCATTATAAATGCTTATGAAATTTATACATAAATGTTCACTAAAATAGCTTATAGATTAGCATTAACGTAGTAAAAACTAGTTTTCAGCTTACTTTAGACATTAGTGTTCAAATAAAATAAATTAATACTCATGTTGATGCAAAATGCAACAAAGTTAAATTTAAATTAATTTGAATTTCACGTGACGAGTGAATTCACGGACCCCCTATCTTATCCTTACGGACCCCCTGAGGTCCACGGACCACAGTTTGAAAACCCCTGGTTTACATCATCTTGTTTGGTACAGGTAAAGTATTGGTCATGAAGAAGCATATCTTGGCATTATTTCTGCGTTTGGTGCATTGTATTTGCTTTCCTTGGATTTCTGTTTTAAACTCATTTCCTTCCGGGTCCCAACCAGAGACCCAAGGTCAGAAATGTAAGTGAACTACTAGTGAACAAATTATTATTATTATTATTATTATTATTATTATTATTATTATTTCCTTTGATTTCTGTTTTAAGACCTCACTTCATTCCGGGTCCCCAGCAGGGCCAAGTTCAATGTAAGTGAACTACTAGTGCTCAAATTATTATTATTATTATTATTATTATTATTATTATTATTTCCTTGGATTTCTGTTTTTAAATTCACTTCATTCCAAGGTCCCTTGAGACCCAAGGTCAGAAATGTAAGTGAACTACTGATCTTCTCAAATTATTATTATTATTATTATTATTATTATTATTATTATTATTATTATTATTATTATTTCCTTTGATTCTGTTTTAAATTCTCTCTCACTTCATTCCAAGGTCCCCAACCAGAGACCCAAGTTCAGAAATGTAAGTGAACTATAGTGCTCAAATTATTATTATTATTATTATTATTATTATTATTATTATTATTATTATTATTATTTCCTTTGATTTCTGTTTTAAACTCACTTCATTCCGGGTCCCAACCAGAGACCCAAGTTCAGAAATGTAAGTGAACTACTGGTAACTCAAATTATTGCATTTATTATTATTATTATTATTATTATTATTATTATTATTATTATTTCCTTTGATTTCTGTTTTAAACTCTTCATTGGGTCCCAACCAGAGAACCCAAGTTCAGAAATGTAAGTGAACTACTAGTGCTCAAATTATTATTATTATTATTATTATTATTATTATTATTATTATTATTTCCTTTGATTTCTGTTTTAAACTCACTTCATTCCGGGTCCCAACGAGACCCCGAAGGTCAGAAATGTAAGTGAGCTACTAGTGCTCAAATTATTATTATTATTATTATTATTATTATTATTATTATTATTTTCCTTTTGATTTCTGTTTTTAAAATTCACTTCATTCGGGTCCCAACCAGAGACCCAAGGTCAGAAATGTAAGTGAACTACTAGTGCTCAAATTATTATTATTATTATTATTATTATTATTATTATTATTATTATTTCCTTTGATTTCTGTTTTAAATTCGCTTCATTGGGGTCCAACCAGAGACCCAAGTTCAGAAATGTAAGTGAACTACTAGTGCTCAAATTATTATTATTATTATTATTATTATTACTATTATTATTATTATTATTTCCTTTGAATTTCTGTTTAAACTCGCCCATTTCCGGGTCCCAACCAGGGCCAAGTTCGAAATGTAAGTGAACTACTGATGCTCAAATTATTATTATTATTATTATTATTATTATTATTATTATTATTATTTCCTTTGATTTCTGTTTTAAACTCACTTCATTCCAGGTCCCAACCAGAGACCAGGATCATTCAAGGAAATGTAAGTGAACTACTAGTGCTTAAATTATTATTATTATTATTATTATTATTATTATTATTATTATTATTATTTGATTTCTGTTTTCACTGCTTCATTCCGGGTCCCAACCGGGGACCCAAGGTCAGAAATGTAAGTGAACTACTAGTGCTCAAATTATTACTATTATTATTATTATTATTATTATTTCCTTTGATTTCTGTTTTAAATTCACTTCATTCCGGGTCCCAACCAGAGACCCAAGTTAGAAAAATGTAATTGAACTACTAGTGCTCAAATTATTATTATTATTATTATTATTATTATTATTATTTCCATTGATTTCTGTTTTAAACTCACTTCATTCCGGTCCCAATCCAGAGACCCAAGGTCAGAAAAAATGTAAGTGAACTACTAGTGCTCAAATTATTATTATTATTATTATTATTATTATTATTATTTCCTTTGATTTCTGTTTTAAACTCACTCATTCCGGTCCCAACCAGCGACCCAAGGTCAGAAATGTAAGAACCACTAGTTCTCAAATTATTATTATTATTATTATTATTATTATTATTATTATTATTATTATTATTTATTATTATTATTATTATTATTATTATTTCCTTTTGATTTCTGTTTTAAACTCACTTCATTCCGGTCCCAACCAGTGACCCAAGTTCAGAAATGTAAGTGAACTACTAGTGCTCAAATTATTATTATTATTATTATTATTATTATTTCCTTTGATTTCTGTTTTAAACTCACTATTCCGGGTCCCAACCAGAGACCCAAGTTCAAAACAAGTGAACTACTAGTGCTCAAATTATTATTATTATTATTATTATTATTATTATTATTATTATTATTATTTCCATTGATTTCTGTTTTAAATTCACTTCATTCCGGGTTCCAACCAGAGACCCAAGGTCAGAAATGTAAGTGAACTACTAGTGCTCCAATTATTATTATTATTATTATTATTATTATTATTATTATTTCCTTTGATTTCTGTTTTAAACTCACTTCCGTCCTGGTCCCAACCAGTGACCCAAGTTCAGAAATGTAAGTGAACTACTAGTGCTCAAATTATTATTATTATTATTATTATTATTATTATTATTATTATTATTTCCTTTGATTTCTGTTTTAAACTCACTATTCCGGGTCCCAACCAGAGACCCAAGGTCAGAAATGTAAGTGAACTACTAGTGCTCAAATTATTATTATTATTATTATTATTATTATTATTATTATTATTTCCCTTTGATTTCTGTTTTAAACTCACTTCATTCCGGGTCCCAACCAGCGACCCAAGTTCAGAAAATGTAAGAAATCACTAGTGCTCAAATTATTATTATTATTATTATTATTATTATTTCCTTTGATTTCTGTTTTAAACTCACTTCATTCCGGGTCCCAACCAGAGACCCAAGTTCAGAAATGTAAGTGGAACTACTAGTGCTCAAATTATTATTATTATTATTATTATTATTATTATTATTATTATTATTATTATTTCCATTGATTTCTGTTTTAAATTCACTATTCCGGGTTCCAACCAGAGACCCAAGGTCAGAAATGTAAGTGAACTACTAGTGCTCCAATTATTATTATTATTATTATTATTATTATTATTATTATTATTATTTCTTTGATTTCTGTTTTAAATTCACTATTCCGGGTCCCAACCAGAGACCCAAGTTCAGAAATGTAAGTGAACTACTAGTGCTCAAATTATTATTATTATTATTATTATTATTATTATTATTATTATTATTATTTCCTTTGATTTCTGTTTTAAACTCACTTCATTCCGGGTCCCAACCAGAGACCCAAGTTCAGAAATGTAAGTGAACTACTAGTGCTCAAATTATTATTATTATTATTATTGTTATTATTATTATTATTATTTCCTTTGATTTCTGTTTTAAACTCACTTCATTCCGGGTCCCAACCAGAGACCCAAGTTCAGAAAATGTAAGTGAACTACTAGTGCTCAAATTATTATTATTATTATTATTATTATTATTATTATTATTATTATTTCCTTTGATTTCTGTTTTAAAACTCACTTCATTCCGGTCCCAACCAGAGACCCAAGGTCAGAAATGTAAGTGAACTACTAGTGCTCAAATTATTATTATTATTATTATTATTATTATTATTATTATTATTATTTCCTTTGATTTCTGTTTTAAATTCACTTCATTCCGGGTCCCAACCAGAGACCCAAGGTCAGAAATGTAAGTGAACTACTATGCTCAAATTATTATTATTATTATTATTATTATTATTATTATTATTTCCTTTGATTTCTGTTTTAAATTCACTTCTCATTCCGGTCCCAACCAGAGACCCAAGTTCAGAAATGTAAGTGAACTAATAGTGCTCAAATTATTATTATTATTATTATTATTATTATTATTATTATTATTATTATTATTATTATTTCCTTTGATTTCTGTTTTAAACTCACCATTCCGGGTCCCAACCAGAGACCCAAGTTCAGAAAACGTAAGTGAACTACTAGAAAAGCTCAAATTATTATTATTATTATTATTATTATTATTATTATTATTATTATTATTATTTCCTTTGATTTCGTTTAAACTCACTTATTCCGGGTCCCAACCAGAGACCCAAGTTCAGAAATGTAAGTGAACTACTAGTGCTCAAATTATTATTATTATTATTATTATTATTATTATTATTATTATTATTATTATTATTTCCTTTGATTTCTGTTTTAAACTCACTTCATTCCGGGTCCCAACCAGAGACCCAAGGTCAGAAATGTAAGTGAACTAATAGTGCTCCAATTATTATTATTATTATTATTATTATTATTATTATTATTATTATTTCCTTTGATTTCTGTTTTAAATTCACTTCATTCCGGTCCCAAACTAGAGACCTGGGTTAGAAAAATGTAATTGAACTACTAGCTCAAATTATTATTATTATTATTATTTCCATTGATTTGTGTTTTAAACTCACTTCATTCCGGGTCCCAACCAGAGACCCAAGGTCAGAAATGTAAGTGAACTACTAGTGCTCAAATTATTATTATTATTATTATTATTATTATTATTATTTCCTTTGATTTCTGTTTTAAACTCACTTCATTCCGGGTCCCAACCAGTGACCCAAGGTCAGAAATGTAAGTGAACTACTAGTGCTCAAATTATTATTATTATTATTATTATTATTATTATTATTATTATTATTATTATTTCCTTTGATTTCTGTTTTAAACTCACTTCATTCCGGGTCCCAACCAGTGACCCAAGTTCAGAAATGTAAGTGAACTACTAGTGCTCAAATTATTATTATTATTATTATTATTATTATTATTATTATTATTATTATTTCCTTTGATTTCTGTTTTAAACTCACTTCATTCCGGGTCCCAACCAGTGACCCAAGTTCAGAAATGTAAGTGAACTACTAGTGCTCAAATTATTATTATTATTATTATTATTATTATTATTATTATTATTATTATTTCCTTTGATTTCTGTTTTAAACTCACTTCATTCCGGGTCCCAACCAGTGACCCAAGTTCAGAAATGTAAGTGAACTACTAGTGCTCCAATTATTATTATTATTATTATTATTATTATTATTATTATTATTATTATTATTTCCTTTGATTTCTGTTTTAAACTCACTTCATTCCGGGTCCCAACCAGTGACCCAAGTTCAGAAAGGTAAGTGAACTACTAGTGCTCAAATTATTATTATTATTATTATTATTATTATTATTTCCTTTGATTTCTGTTTTAAACTCACTTCATTCCGGTCCCAACCTGAGACCCAAGTTCAGAAATGGGTGAACTACTAGTGCTCAAATTATTATTATTATTATTATTATTATTATTATTATTATTATTATTATTTCCACGATTTCTGTTTTAAATTCACTTCATTCCGGGTCCCAACCAGAGACCCAAGGTCAGAAATGTAAGTGAACTACTAGTGCTTAAATTATTATTATTATTATTATTATTATTATTATTATTATTATTATTTCCTTTGATTTCTGTTTTAAACTCACTTCATTCCGGGTCCCAACCAGTGACCCAAGTTCAGAAATGAAGTGAACTACTAGTGCTCAAATTATTATTATTATTATTATTATTATTATTATTATTATTATTATTATTTCCATTGATTTCTGTTTTAAATTCACTTCATTCCGGGTCCCAACCAGAGACCCAAGGTCAGAAATGTAAGTGAACTACTAGTGCTCCAATTATTATTATTATTATTATTATTATTATTATTATTATTATTTCCATTGATTTCTGTTTTAAATTCACTTCATTCCGGGTCCCAACCAGAGACCCAAGGTCAGAAATGTAAGTGAACTACTAGTGCTTAAATTATTATTATTATTATTATTATTATTATTATTATTATTATTTCATTGATTTCTGTTTTAAATTCACTTCATTCCTGGTCCCAACCAGAGACCCAAGGTCAGAAATGTAAGTGAACTACTAGTGCTTAAATTATTATTATTATTATTATTATTATTATTATTATTATTATTATTATTTCCATTGATTTTGTTTTTCTGCGAATTACTTCATTCCGGGTCCCAACCAGTGACCCAAGTTCAGAAATGTAAGTGAACTACTAGTGCTCAAATTATTATTATTATTATTATTATTATTATTATTATTATTATTTCCATTGGATTTCGTTTTAAATTCACTTCATTCCGGGTCCCAACCAGAGACCCAAGGTCAGAAATGTATGAACTACTAGTGCTTAAATTATTATTATTATTATTATTATTATTATTATTATTATTATTATTTCCATTGATTTCTGTTTTAAATTCACTTCATTCGGGTCCCAACCAGTGACCCAAGTCGAAAATGTAAGGAACTACTATGTGCTCAAATTATTATTATTATTATTATTATTATTATTATTATTATTATTATTTCCTTGATTTCTGTTTTAAACTCACTTCATTCCGTCCCAACCAGAGACCCAAGTTCAGAAATGTAAGTGAACTACTAGTGCTCAAATTATTATTATTATTATTATTATTATTATTATTATTATTTCCATTGATTTCTGTTTTAACCACTTCATTCCGGGTCCCAACCAGAGACCCAAGGTCAGAAATGGGTGAACTACTAGTGCTCCAATTATTATTATTATTATTATTATTATTATTATTATTATTATTATTATTATTTTTGACTTGTTTTAACTACTCATTCCGGTCCCAACTCAGAGACCCAAGTTCAGAAATGTATGAATCCATATTAGTGCTCAAATTATTATTATTATTATTATTATTATTATTATTATTATTATTATTATTATTTCCCTTGATTTCTGTTTTAAACTCACTTCATTCCGGGTCCCAACCAGAGACCCAAGTTCAGAAATGTGCGAACTACTAGTGCTCAAATTATTATTATTATTATTATTATTATTATTATTATTATTATTATTATTATTATTATTATTTCCTTTTGATTTCTGTTTTAAACTCACTTCATTCCGGGTCCCAACCAGAGACCCAAGTTCAGAAATGTAAGTGAACTACTAGTGCTCAAATTATTATTATTATTATTATTATTATTATTATTATTATTATTATTATTTCCTTTGATTTCTGTTTTAAACTCACTTCATTCCGGGTCCCAACCAGAGACCCAAGGTCAGAAATGTAAGTGAACTACTAGTGCTCAAATTATTATTATTATTATTATTATTATTATTATTATTATTATTATTATTATTATTTCCTTGATTTCTGTTTTAAATTCATTTCCATTCCGGTCCCAACCAGAGACCCAAGGTCAGAAATGTAAGTGAACTACTAGTGCTCAAATTATTATTATTATTATTATTATTATTATTATTATTATTATTATTATTTCTTTGATTTCTGTTTTAAATTCACTTCATTCCGGTCCTAACCAGAGACCCAAGTTCAGAAATGTAAGTGAACTACTAGTGCTCAAATTATTATTATTATTATTATTATTATTATTATTATTATTATTTCCTTTGATTTCTGTTTTAAACTCATTTCATTCGGGTCCCAACCAGAGACCAAGTTCAGAAATGTAAGTGAACTACTAGTGCTCAAATTATTATTATTATTATTATTATTATTATTATTATTATTATTTCCCTTGATTTCTGTTTTAAACTCACTTCATTCCGGGTCCCAACCAGAGACCCAAGTTCAGAAATGTAAGTGAACTACTAGTGCTCAAATTATTATTATTATTATTATTATTATTATTATTATTATTATTATTATTTCCTTTGATTTCTGTTTTAAACTCACTCATTCCGGGTCCCAACCAGAGACCCAAGGTCAGAAATGGGCGGAATCATTAGTGGCCCAATTATTATTATTATTATTATTATTATTATTATTATTTCCTTTGATTTCTGTTTTTAAATTATTTCATTCCGGGTCCCAACCAGAGACCCGTTAGAAAAATGTAATTGAACTACTAGTGCTCAAATTATTATTATTATTATTATTATTTCCATTGATTTCTGTTTTAAACTCACTTCATTCCGGGTCCCAACCAGAGACCCAAGGTCAGAAATGTAAGTGAACTACTAGTGCTCAAATTATTATTATTATTATTATTATTATTATTATTATTTCCTTTGATTTCTGTTTTAAACTCACTTCATTCCGGGTCCCAACCAGTGACCCAAGGTCAGAAATGTAAGTGAACTACTAGTGCTCAAATTATTATTATTATTATTATTATTATTATTATTATTATTATTATTATTATTTCCTTTGATTTCTGTTTTAAACTCACTTCATTCCGGGTCCCAACCAGTGACCCAAGTTCAGAAATGTAAGTGAACTACTAGTGCTCCAATTATTATTATTATTATTATTATTATTATTATTATTATTATTATTATTATTATTTCCTTTGATTTCTGTTTTAAACTCACTTCATTCCGGGTCCCAACCAGTGACCCAAGTTCAGAAATGTAAGTGAACTACTAGTGCTCAAATTATTATTATTATTATTATTATTATTATTTCCTTTGATTTCTGTTTTAAACTCACTTCATTCCGGGTCCCAACCAGAGACCCAAGTTCAGAAATGTAAGTGAACTACTAGTGCTCAAATTATTATTATTATTATTATTATTATTATTATTATTATTATTATTATTTCCATTGATTTCTGTTTTAAATTCACTTCATTCCGGGTCCCAACCAGAGACCCAAGGTCAGAAATGTAAGTGAACTACTAGTGCTCAAATTATTATTATTATTATTATTATTATTATTATTATTATTATTATTATTATTATTTCCTTTGATTTCTGTTTTAAACTCACTTCATTCCGGGTCCCAACCAGAGACCCAAGGTCAGAAATTTAAGTGAACTACTAGTGCTCAAATTATTATTATTATTATTATTATTATTATTATTATTATTATTTCCTTTGATTTCTGTTTTAAACTCACTTCATTCCGGGTCCCAACCAGAAACCGAAGGTCGGAAATGTAAGTGAACTACTAGTGCTCAAATTATTATTATTATTATGTCATTTTTTCATCATATTTCGATTTCTGCTTTGGTCTCACTACCAACCAAGTCTGCGGGGAGACCTAAGGCAGGTAGTGGCGTGTTGTTATGACTCCATTTCATGTTTTTCTATCTTCCCTATCATCCCTAGCATTACATAGATGAAGTTTTCCTTAGTGTGTGGGCTGTACTTAATAAGACCATTTTTTGTATATCTCTTAAGCTGGGGTTTCCAGGGATTCTTTTAATGTGTTGTTTTGTTCCATTTTTTATCATTCCAAGTGCACCTACTATCACTGGCACAACTCTTGTTTTCAATTTCTACATTTTTTCTATTTCAATTTCCAGGTCTTTATATTTTGACAGTTTTTCAAATTCCTTGATTGCTATGTTACAATCCGCTGGACAAGCCATATCAATTAATAGACAAGTTTTCTTCTTCTGGTTTTTAACAATAATGTCTGGCCTGTTTGCTTCAATTTTTCTGTCTGTGTAGATGGTGTAATCCCATAGAATGGTTACATCTTCTATTTCTGTAACCGGTGCTGGATGATGTTCATACCATTGTTTGTTTACAGCTTTTCCATAATGTTTGCACATTGCCCAATGTAAATATTGCCCAACTCTATCGTGGCGATTTTTATATTCATTTGGAGCAAGCACAGTACAGCCTGAGATTAGGTGGTCTATTGTTTCTTGGTGTTTATCACAAAACCTGCATTTTGGATCCATATTATTATGCATAATATTTGCCTGGAAGTTTCTAGTGAAAAGACTTTGGTCTTGTGCTTCAAGAATAAAGCCTTCAGTTTCAGACTTTAATCCAGATGCACGTAACCATCGATGAGTATTAACTTTGTCAACATTGGATTTATTGGCACGTACTGGATATTGGCCATGCAGAGGTTTGTCTTGCCAGCGCTGTTTCATCTGTTCAAGAGCTTTATCTTTGGCTTTCATTTTCATATTTTTTGCCGCAATAATTGGTCCTTGACTTGTGTTTTGCTTTTCTACAGAATCTACTAACTGTAAATCTTGTTTGTATTTACTGCCTTCTTTTATTATTGAATATTTTTTCTTTCTTTCTTCATGTTGCCTTACTAATTGTATCATCCAATCCTTTGTTGTTTCTATGTATGTTAGTAAGCCAATAGTTGTTGTCTTGTATGACAATTCCAGCTGAATAAGACCCCTTCCCACCTTCTTTACGGGGTATGTATAGACGGTCTACATCAGCCTTTGGATGATGCATCTTATGCTTAGAAAGAAGCTTTCTTGTTTTAGCATCCATTCGCCTGATGTCGTTTAGAGTTCAGTTTAAGATGTTAAAGCTATATTGGACAACTGGGATTGCAAGGCTATTAATGGCCATAACTCTGTTCTGAGAATTCAATTCAGTTTTTAATATCATTCGTAGCCTTCTATAGTACTCTTTACGCACTATTTCTTTCATTTTTTTATGGTGAATGTTTTCACTCTCATTTACACCTAGGTATTTATAAGCTTCTTCTGGTTTCAATTCTTTTATTGTTACAGCAGGGTCTAAGCTAATTGAGGATGTTTCTTGTATTGATCCACGTAAAACTGTAGCTTTAGCACATTTATTCAAATTGAATTTCATTCCAATGTCTTCGTTGAAGCATTTTACAGTTTGCAGAAGACCTTCCAGCTCATTATCATTCTTAGCATATAACTTTAAGTCATTCATGTAAAATAGATGGCTTATTTTCTTTTGGCCTATTTTATAACCACATTCTGTCTTATTAAGTTGACTGGTTAGTGCTATTAATGATATGCAGAATAGTAAGGGAGATAAAGAATCACCTTGAAATATACCTCTTTTGATGTTTATTTCATCAGACTTATAGGTTCCATTTATATGATTGAGGTAAAGGGTTGTTTTCCATATAGACATGCACTGTTTGATGAAATTGATGATGACGGGCGATATCTTGTATATATTTAAAGTCTTTAAAATCCAGGGATGTGGCACACTATCGAATGTCTTTCGATAATCTATCCAGGCAGTACTAAGATTTTTCTTTGGACTGTATCAGTTTTCCAGGATCATTTTGTTAATTAGCAATTGGTCTTTACATCCATAACAGCCACGTTTGCACCCTTTTTGTTCAAGCGGTATCATGTCATTTCTTTCTAAGAATAAATATGTCTGTTTTGTTAAAATAGATGTTAATAGTTTATATGTTGTCGGAAGACATGTAATTGGTCTGTAGTTTTTCGGGTTGTTTGTGTCACCATTCTTGGGTAGAAGAAATGTAATTCCTTTGGTCATCTATGCAGGAATTTTAGTGGAATCGTCAACCATTTCTTGAAGTTCTTTGGCTAGTTTTTATGTGCCGTATTTAAATAATATAACCAAAAGTTAGGAATTTTATCTATACCTGGGAATTTCTAATTGTGTGCTTTTTTTTAGTGCAAATTTAACACCCTCTTCTGTAATTCCAGCCCATGTCTGTTCTGGTTTATTTTTCATTCGTTCTATCTCTTGTGCAATCCAATCTACTTCCTTGCTATGTTCTTTAAGGCAAGCCCATCTCTTTTCCCAGAACTGAGTGACTTCTTCCATTCTGGGGGGGGGGACTGTCACTTCAATTCTTTTTTTTACCTATTTCCCTGTAAAATCTCTTTGTATCGGTTTGAAAAATCTTGTTTTGTCTGTAAAATCTTGCTCTTTTCTCATAGCGCCTTATTCTTTGAGCCTTCAGTTGTATTTTTTGCTTTATTTTTTCTATTATTATTATTATTATTATGTGATTTTTCATCATATTTCGATTTCTGCTTTGGTCTCACTACCAACCAAGTCTGCGGGGAGACCTAAGGCAGGTCGTGGCGTGTTGTTATGACTCCATTTCATGTTTTTCTATCTTCCCTATCATCCCCAGCATGACATAGATAAAGTTTCCCTTGTGTGTGGGCTGTACTTAATAAGACAATTTTTTGTATATCTCTTAAGCTGGGGTTTCCAGGGATTCTTTCAATGTGTTGTTTTGTTCCATTTTTATCATTCCAAGTGCACCTACTATCACTGGCACAACTCTTGTTTTCAATTTCCACATTTTTTCTATTTCAATTTCCAGGTCTTTATATTTTGACAGTTTTTCAAATTCCTTGATTGCTATGTTACAATCCGCTGGACAAGCCATATCAATTAATAGACAAGTTTTCTTCTTCTGGTTTTTAACAATAATGTCTGGCCTGTTTGCTTCAATTTTTCTGTCTGTGTAGATGGTGTAATCCCATAGAATGATTACATCTTCTATTTCTGTAACCGGTGCTGGATGATGTTCATACCATTGTTTGTTTACAGCTTTTCCATAATGTTTGCACATTGCCCAATGTAAATATTGCCCAACTCTATCGTGGCGATTTTTATATTCATTTGGGGCAAGCACAGAACAGCCTGAGATTAGGTGGTCTATTGTTTCTTGGTGTTTATCACAAAACCTGCATTTTGGATCCATATTATTATGCATAATATTTGCCTGAAAGTTTCTAGTGAAAAGACTTTGGTCTTGTGCTGCAAGTATAAATCCTTCAGTTTCAGACTTTAATCCAGATGCACGTAACTATCGATGAGTATTAACTTTATCAACATTGGATTTATTGGCACGTACTGGATATTGGCCATGCAGAGGTTTGTCCTGCCAGCGTTGTTTCATCTTTTCAAGAGCTTTATCTTTGGCTTTCATTTTCATATTTTTTGCCGCAATAGTTGGTTCTTGGCTTCTGTTTTGCTTTTCTACAGAATCTACTAACTGTAAATCTTGTTTGTATTTACTGCCTTCTTTTATTATTGAATATTTTTTCTTTCTTTCTTCATGTTGCCTTACTAATTGTATCATCCAATCCTTTGTTGTTTCTATGTATGTTAGTAAGCCAATAGTTGTTGTCTTGTATGACAATTCCAGCTGAATAAGACCCCTTCCACCTTCTTTACGGGGTATGTATAGACGGTCTACATCAGCCTTTGGATGATGCATCTTATGCTTAGAAAGAAGCTTTCTTGTTTTAGCATCCATTCGCCTGATGTCGTTTAGAGTCCAGTTTAAGATGTTGAAGCTATATTGGACAACTGGGATTGCAAGGCTATTAATGGCCATAACTCTGTTCTGTGAATTTAATTCAGTTTTTAATATCATTCGTAGCCTTCTATAGTACTCTTTACGCACTATTTCTTTCATTTTTTTATGGTGAATGTTTTCACTCTCATTTACACCTAGGTATTTATAAGCTTCTTCTGGTTTCAATTCTTTTATTGTTACAGCAGGGTCTAGGCTAATTGAGGATGTTTCTCGTATTGATCCACGTAAAACTGTAGCTTTAGCACATTTATTCAAATTAAATTTCATTCCAATGTCTTCGCTGTAGCATTTTACAGTTTGCAGAAGACCTTCCAGCTCATTATCATTCTTAGCATATAACTTTAAGTCATCCATGTAAAATAGATGGCTTATTTTCTTTTGGCCTATTTTATAACCACATTCTGTCTTATTAAGTTGACTGGTTAGTGCTATTAATGACATGCAGAATAGTAAGGGAGATAAAGAATCACCTTGAAATATACCTCTTTTGATGTTTATTTCATCAGACTTATAGGTTCCATTTATATGATTGAGGTAAAGGGTTGTTTTCCATATAGACATGCACTGTTTGATGAAATTGATGATGACGGGCGATATCTTGTATATATTTAAAGTCTTTAAAATCCAGTCATGTGGCACACTATCGAATGCCTTTCGGTAGTCTATCCAGGCAGTACTAAGATTTTTCTTTGGACTGTATCAGTTTTCCAGGATCATTTTGTTAATTAGCAATTGGTCTTTACAACCATAGCAGCCACGTTTGCACCCTTTTTGTTCAAGCTATTATTTTATTATTATTATTATTATTATTATTATTATTATTATTATTATTATTTCCTTTGATTTCTGTTTTAAACTCACTTCATTCCGGGTCCCAACCAGAGACCTAAGGTCAGAATGGAAGACAGAAAGGGTCGTGATTTTTGAGATCATGAATGTTTTCTGTTTCAGGCAAAGTTTATTTTTTTCCCCTTTTCAGGGAGAGCGTTTAAAAGAAGCAACCAAAATCAATTGAAGGTTACATTTAGCCATTTCAATTGTAAAATGAGACCTTTCCACCAATCTTGTACTGCGCTTAAATTCATATCATCGAGAGAAGTTTGTCAAAACAGTTACATGAAAGTATTTATAGAAAAGGCACAGAGAGGCTACATTTTGGTAGTGGGAAAGTGGCTGAATCTGAGATGCCAGGTCAGGACCAATGACATTGCAGGTTCTTTGGATTTCGTTAAGCATCTCTAAATTTATTGGAGGAGCACTGGACTAGATGTGGCAGCAATACTCTAAGCATAGATGAATTGTAAATTTATAAATATGCTATAGAGATTCAGGCAAGAAAATGATCCACTCTCCTGGAGATAGATTCAGATGAGAAAAATTGCCTAACACGACACAGTGAACCAACCTTCTTAGCAGAAGACCTAGCAATTGATTCAATATAATCTTTTCACTTCATGCCAGCAGAAAATGTTAGCCTGAATAGGTGCAATGAGCCCCTGTTTTGGAGGTTATCATCAGCTATGCTGATGGAGAGCAGGAAGGGTTCTTTTATATCAGGGTTCCCAAACTTTTTTCTATCATTTCCCCCTACACTCAGTTCAACCAACCCGATTTTCTCCCTTCATGTGTATGAGAGAAAGAGCAGTTAAAACACACTGAGACTATTTACTAATTTATTTTTCGAATGTACAAATATGCTGATAAACTTATAGTTACAGAGTAAAGTGGATAGAGAGCAGTTAGTAACAACTAAGCATAGCCATAGAGAGCGGTTAGTAACAAATAAAAGGACTTTTGTTTGCTCTTCTACTTCAGAATTAAATTAGTGAGAAGCGGGATGCTGCTTCTTGTGCGCCAGTATATCAATATCAGGGTTAGTTTTGGCAAGCGCGCAACGTATGTCACATTCCACCTCTAGTCGGTTTCGTGTTTTGGGCTTGATTGTGAGTAAAGTCGCAAAATCCTGACTCACAAATCCATCTACAACAGACACACTCTCTCTCACTCTCTCACTCTCTCTCTCTCTCTCTCTCACACACACATACACATATGAGAAAATCCAAGATTTTGTTATTTAGTAGGTAATGTAATTATTTCCCCCATGGTAGCTTTAAATCCCCCCCCCCCCCCAGGGGGGAAATTTCTCCCAGTTTGGGAATAGCTGTTTTAGATGATGACTAGAAAGAAATTTCGTTTTGGAGGCATTAACATTAACAAGCCATTCCTTGCTCCAGTTAACAACAGAATGTCGGTCATTTTTTTAGATCAGCTGATAAGTTGACCTTATCAGACCGATCAGACTTACTACAAAGAGAAAATACTTTTAACTATAAATTACCTTCAATGTTATTTTATTTTATTCAGCGGTGGGGCTTGGTGGGTGTGCACATGATGCAATGGTCAAATTCCGGGAAGATAAAATCGATGATTCGAGTTCGAATATCTTCCGAGACCGTTACATTCCCTTTCGCACAAATACTTTGAGAAAGATATAAAGCCATCTCTACTCCATTCCAATAATGGATTAAATAGTTGGGCTGACAAGACTCTAGACGTCGTTGGCAACCAGGGTAGGAGAAGGACAACTCTGAATTCATGAACTATAAAACTATAACTAAGACCTACTCCGCATCGTCCGCATCGTTCCAGTATAAACCATAAGTTGACGATGAGTGAGAAAATAAATGGGGCTAAATAGATGGGCACGCTTGGAAACGAGAGAAGCCAGGCTGAAGATGAGAAATCACAGTGGTATCTTAAAGTCGAAACATCTCTACTGATGAGTGAAGCTAGCCTTGTGATATCAAATCTCAGGCGGCAAACTAATCAAAACAGATTACTCATACCTGATGTATTTTTTCTTTAAATCTCAATTTTTTTTTTTTTTTTTTTTTGTGGGGAAAGGTGATTCTTTTTATATTTTACTTCGTAAACTTCTGCTGCTAATGTAAATTGAATCAGTCAGTCGGTCAAGTGCCATACGTGATACACGCTTCGGCTGAAGATCATCTCGCAGTAGGTTGCTATTACTTTCTGCGGTAGACTGGTTGCCAGCCATGGCTATAGAACCCAATCTATCCTGTTATTTAGCTCAAAGCTAAAGAGAGAAAAGATGTATTAGATTATATTATTAAGTAGTAATAAGTGAGGGATCAGTTTATTACTTTATAACAACTGAAAACCAATACCCAACTTTATGCCCATTATCATCTTTGAGTATGTTTCCAACTATTACATTCAGTCAGTGAATGCCATGAATTTAACTGGAATTCGAACTCGGCTCCTCGATTTGTCGTTTCGAGTCGATATCCACTGCACCACAACACTCATAAATTAGAAAGCTAAAACGATTTTAATGGACTTGTTGTCACGTGTTACTATGGAAATAAAACTGGAAATCTGGCCTGCGAAATTTCCGCAACGATTGCATGTTCCTTTGAAAAAAAAAAAAAAGAAAGAAAGAAGGAAAGAAAGAAACATGCATTCTCTTTCATTTCCCGCCATAAAACTCGAAGGCTACAAGTCGACCTAATTCAACTTTTAAGTAGACTAGAAACAACAATTGTAATTGCAAAAACAATGGCGACTACTAAACAAACACACCTTCTTGGCAAATAAGACATTTCTTTACATCTTCTTGGTTATGGTTCAAGCATGATTCGGGAGTGGCAGGAACTTGGGCAGATTTTTTCGTCCTGCGATTGACCAAACAGACATTTGAATAATTTGGAAAACAAAACATTCCCCACCTCTCCACCCCCTACAAAAATACAAAACAAAACAAAAACAAATTAAGCGGAAGACTTTTTTCTTTCTCTCTTTTTTTATCTTTTGTTCTTTGTTCAGAATTTTGTCTGCTTTCTTTTTTTATTTATTAGAATTCTTTAATTTATTTTTTGGGGGGGACATTTAATCTTTAATTTTATTTGTTTGGTTTTTAATTTTCCTCTTTATCTTTTTGGTTTCTGACTTTTATTTCTTTACTCTTTCTTTTTTTCATTCTTTTTCTTTCGTCCTTTCTTTCTTTTATTATTTTTTCTTCCTTTTGTTTCTTTCATTCCATTTATCTTTCTTTTTTCTTTATTGCTTTATTAGCTTTCATTCAATCATTATTTAAAATGTTATACCCATGGGTGCTCTACTCTTGTGCCAGACTTAGTTTGATAATGTGGACACCACACTCTCGTAGGAAGTGAAGAGGTGGTTTTTTTTTCTCGGTCTCAAGTGTTTTCCTTCTTAAGGGTCAGCAGATGTTTCTTTTTGAACTTCGGTTTTCTAAGAGGCATCCTCTTTATTTGAAAGAGAATGAAAAGTAAGGGAGTAGTTTTTTTTTTGGTGATCAAGTGGCAACAAAACCGGAAATAAGGTATATCCAGTTGTAGCAACAGTCATGCTTGGGATCAGAGGGAGTTCGGATCCGTTCTTCGCGGGAGACAGGCGGTGCGGTTCCGAAACCTCCATTAGTATTATCATCCACCACATCGGATGAGTAGATTAGTGAGGAGTAGGTAGGATAGAATAGCTGACATAGCAGAAGTTGCTTCAAGTATCGCCTAACAACCTACCTAGACGAGCAGGTGAAGCCTTGAAGAACGCATCTACATATAATATGGGGAACAAGGACCATTTGTTTTTTTTCTTGTTACTTCGTGAGCGTGCAGTAGGTCCTTTCCCAGCTTTCAGTACACATCAACCAGATCGAGAATCGAACTGCACCGTGGGGGTAATCATTGGCCGGTCAGTGGTAAGCTTGGGTAGACTTCGCGTTGTATGTTTACACTGGTGCATATAAAGAGATAATGTACAGGTGGTGGACAAAATAATGGAAACACGTCGTACTATAATAGCATAATTTTGAAAATTTGATTAAACTGTCAAAAGCTTGTCTAATTTTATGTCTGTTGATTTAATATCAGCATTACTTCATTTTTGCTAAAATTGTTTTTGTTTTTTTTTTGCAGATATTATTGAAATAAGTTTATTAAAATCAACACTCAGGGCTATTTAAGAATTTTGAGGGATCAACTTCATCGTCAGGTTCAGGAACTATTACCGAAGGGAAAATCATCTTTCATGATAGTAATACACCCATTCAAACTGCTTAAGTTGTAGAACATTCTAGTAAAGTACAACATTTTATCTGGCCACCACAGTCTCCAGATATCATATATAAACTTATTTATAAAGGGAACTTTGTCTCTGTGTGTGTATGTGTGTGGGTGTGGGTGTGTCTGGTGTGTGAATGTGTGTCCGTTACCTATAGACTCCGAAACGGCTGAACAGATTTTCTTGAAAATTTACACAGTTGTACTATAAGCGTCTGCTCGAAGTAGCGTTTGTCTTATTCTTGTTACGTTGTGAGCGTGTAGCAGACCCTTTCCTAGCTTTCAGTACACATCAACCAGATCGAGAATCGAACTGCACCGTGGGGGTAATCATTGGCTGGTCGGTGGTAAGCTTTGGTAGATTTCGCGTTGTATTTTTACACTGGCGCACATAAAGAGATAATGTACAGGTGGTGGACAAAATAATGGAATCATAATAGCATAATTTGTAAAATTTGATTAAACTGTCAAAAGTTTGTTTAATTTTGTTTGTTGATTTAATGTTAGTAGTACTTCATTTTTTTTTTTTTTTTGCTAAAATTGTTTTTTTTACAGATATTATTTAAATAAGTTTATTAAAATCAACGGTCAGGATTTATTTAAAATTTCAGTCATCAACTTCATCCTATGGCCCAGGAACTGTTCTCGAAGTGAAAAACCATCTTTCAGGATAAAAATGCACCCATTCATACTGCTAAAGTTGTAGCTGAATGGCACAATGAATATTCTAGTGAAGTAGAACATTTTATCTGGCCACTACAGTCCCCAGACCTAAACATCATTGAATATTTATGGTTCATTTTAGAAAAATAAGTGAGGAATCGATATCCTCCACCATCGTCATTGAATAAATTGGAGACTGTTTTAGCTGAAGAGTAGATAAAAATTTCTCTGGAAAGAATTCAAACTTTCTACATCTATCCCACGCAGAATTCAAACTGTAATTACTGTCACAGGTGGTCCTACCGTAGAGTGAAATAAATTTATATTATATTTTAAGGTATTTCTATTATTTTGTCCACCCGTGAAAATGACTGTTGATATGGATCTTTTCTAAGCTTGTTTTTAAGAGGTAATGACTTTCTCTCGATCCCAATTTGAACTCATACAAATATATCAACAAAATATAATGTAGCTATAGCGAATCCATTGCTAAATCCGCTGCTATGAAAGTCGGTTCTCTGTGTAGGACCAGGAAGTTTTTCCCGTCTGAATCTACCCTGCACATATATAAATCTACCATCCGTCCGTGTATTGAATACTGCTGCCACATCTGGTCGGGTGCCCCTGCTATTCTCCTCGGGGTTCTTGACAAAATCCAACGGAGAATCTGCAATGTGATCGATACCGACTTGGCAGACCGGCTGTAGTCACTCTCTCACCGGCGTGACGTGGCTTCCCTGTGCCTCTTCTATAAATACTTTCACGGCTTCTGCTCCGATGAACTTAGATCAGTGGTGCCGCCTAGTTACGAATTTGCACGAGATACTAGATTAGCAACTACGTCCCATCCTTTTACAGTGAAACCGATAAAATGTAACCGCAATTTCTACTCCAACAGCTTCTTTTCTCGCATTTCCCACCTGTGGAATTCAATTCCTCATACTTGCTTCCCGAACAGCTACAATCTCCAGGAGTTTATATGTAAGGTCAATAGACACCTCATAACACACTAACTCGCATCCATTCTCTCAAACACTCTTCCCATCTACCCAACACTCATCCTCAGTATCCTTACCCGTCTATCACCCTCCTTCTGACATTTCCTATATCTAACCACTCTTTTTCTTTTTCATCACTTTCCTCTATGTAACACCCCTGCGCAATAGTGGCAGTGGAATGCCTTGCTTGGGGTGAAATGATAAAAAAGAGATGTATGACTATCAAAGAAAATAGTTATTTTCGTCGAATTTTTTTTTTTTAGATAAAGAATTATGATTATCATATAACTTTGGATTTCTGTTGTATACACATTTCCTTCTAGGTCACAACCAGAGACCTAAGGTCAGAAATGGCTTCATGACGCCTTCCACTGTTCTCTTTTATAAAAATAATTATAAAAACAATCCAAGATCACACACATTTCACATAGAGCTCTTAGTAATGTGCGAGCTGTACATGCGAGAATAATTCTTTGTATTTCTTTAAGACATGGGCTGCCAGGGACACCTTCAATGAATACTTGCTCCCACGACAGCTACAATCTCCAGGAGTTTAAATATAAGGTCAATAGACACCTCATAACACACTAACTCGCATCCATTCTCTCAAACAATCTTCCCATCTACCCAACCCTCATCTTCAATATCCTTACCCGTCTATCACCCTCCTTCTGACATTTCCTATATCTAACCACTCTTTCTCATCACTTTTCCCTATGTAACACCCCTTCGCAATAGTGGCAGTGGAATGCCTTGCTTGGGGTGAAATGATAAAAAAAGATGTATGAATAGCAAAGAAAATAGTTATTTTCGTCGAATTTTTTTTTTTTAGATAAAGAATTATGATTATCATATTCTTTACGATATATATTAGGAGTACATCTTAAAAGATCCAAATATCGACGGTCTATCCGACATTAGTGCGCTTTTCAAATGCAGTTCAACCCTTCAAAGATATAACTCCTGAACAAACCAAACCCCTAATTCAACTGAAATAAACTTGATCAAGAACAGTGTAACTGTCATCACATTCGCATGTGGCAAGGAATTTAAAACAAAAGGCGAACAACCTCCTGAAAATATGAGTGGACGAGCATCGAAAAGCGGTTGTTTGAAAAAGAACATGAAATCAAGCATGGCTGATCATATATATATATAAAAAGATTAGTCAGCCTTGGTGGAATAAACTGGATATAATATGGAACAAAACTGGAGGATAAGATGATTGAAAAAGTCAGTGTTAGGCACTAACAACGTTCTCAACAGAACTACCAGATATACTCATATATCTGCATAGTGCGACCACTGATTTTCTTGTGAAAAATCCGATTTTTCATGTATGTCTAATGCGGCCCAACTTTTGAGCAATATTAGTAGGCCTACTGTAGTCAAATATTGCACTACTGGGCATCATCCTGGACAAAATGGCGAGAAAAAAGAAAAAAAGGAAAAAAAACAAAAACAAAAAAACACCGTCAGATACCTGATAAGAAGAATCAGAATGTGGTTCTGCGCTCCTTAAAACCCCTAATTTCCAAATCAGAGGCCTTATTTCACTGTCCTGAGATTAAAACTCAAGCATTTACTCTACTTCCGCAGTGTAGCGAGATGTGACACGAGGGCTTTTTTAACGTGGGGAGCTCGACCGCGTACAGACGGGCGCAGGAGCAAAAATTCCCCAGTCCCCTCAACCTCCGGTTGAGCTGGCCCCGGTGACGAGCACCTGGTCCATCCGTCCGGCGCAATGGAGTGGAGCGGCCGCGGGACACTGTTCCTCGGGACCGGGCATCTACACAGTGTAATTTTTCTCAGAAGCAACCCTGTCCTCGCAGACGGAGCTACAACTGAGCCGCACTCTGTCTTCGAGGACAGAGACGCAGCAGAGAGATGATATTTGTACCAGGTAAATATCCCTATCATAATAAAAATATATATATATACACACACACACACACACACACACACACACACACACACACACACACACACAATGTGGTTATGTGTAGTATTTGTTTATAGTTTTATGTGTGTAGTGTCTTGCATATGTTGTACAAATAGGTGTATACATCTATGCAATTGTCTATGTAAATATATTTTTAAATACCTAATGTATGAGGGTGTTGCTGAAAAGTTCTGAGTCTTGGCCTATTTTCCAAAGCATCGCAAAATCCGGCTTTCTCTTTTCCAATCTTCTCACTTTGTTTTTTTTTTTCAATTGGAGTAGATAGATCTATCTATCGCCCGGTTCACACCCCACCCATGTCTATTGAACAGGTGAAGAGGCTCATCCCTTGTTCCCTGTTTAGGATGTGGTTTCCGGCTTTATCTTTTCCAATTTTTTCACTATTACGTAGCCCCCTGCACATCAGTGGCGTTACCGCCTTGCTCGGGGTGATACGATTAAAAACAAAAACAAAAAAACAGTTGTATTTTTTTTTCTTGTTGTATATTTATATATATATATATATATCCATCCTGTCACGCTCATGGAGAGAAAAAGACACAATAGCGAGACCAAGAAGGAATGGAAGAGAGAAAGTAAGCGACCCAAAAATTTGATGTGTGTGTGTGTGTGTGTGTGTGTGTGTGTGAGAGAGAGAGAGAGAGAGAGAGAGAGAGAGAGAGAGAGAGAGAGAGCAACCCTAGAAAAAAAAAAGGCAGAAAAAAAGTTTTTATTTTCTTGCTCGGCCCAGGTTAGAAGTTTTCCAAACTGTGTGGGATGGTGATATACCTTATTTCAAGCTAAACTTTCTCTTTCTCTCTCTCTCTCTCTCTCTCTCTCTCTCTCTCTCTGTGTGTGTGTGTGTTAAATGGTACCAGCGCGTGTAAGGCATTCACGCACAACACCCACGTACGCCTCTATATTAGATACGCACATACAAAGACACACGCATAATATAAGATCATTCTATTTATTCTGACTACTTATTTGTTTTAAGACCATTCAATACATTTTCGAACTTTGCGTTGTGGTGAAGTGGATATCGACTCGGAACGACAAATCAGAGAGTCGAGTTCGAATACCAGTTGAATTCCTTGCATTCACTTACGCACAAATACCCTTGGGAAAAGTTATAATCCGTCTCTTCCTTCCAGTTATGGGTTAAATAACAGGACAGATTGAGTTCTATAATCTTGGCTGGCAACCAGTCTACCGCAGAAAGCAATGGCAACCTAATCTTCTGCCCAGTCAGTCATGTCTTTTTCGAGACATGATCGCCCAAAGCGTGTATCACGTATGGCACTTAACATACTGACTGAAGGTAATAGTTAAAGGTGATACTGGGCATAAAGTGGGGGTTAGTTTTCTATTGTTTTGAAGTAATAAACTGATCCCCCACTAACTACTACTTAAATCTAATACATCTTTTCTCCCTTTAGCTATGAGTCAAATAACAGGACAGATTGGGTTCTATAGCCTTAGTCGGCAACGAGTCTACCGCAGAAAGCAATGGCAACCTACTGCGGGATAATCTTCTGCCCAGTCAGGCATGTCTCTTTCGAGACATGATCGCCCAAAGCGTGTATCACGTATGGCACTTAACTGACTGACTGAATATAATAGTTGCAAACATGATGAAAGTTTCTACTGGTCATAAAGTGGGGGATCGGTTTTCTATTGATATATAGTAATAAACTGATCCCCCACTAACTACTACTTAAATCTAATACATCTTTTCTCTCTTTAGCTATGAGTCAAATAACAGGACAGATTGGGTTCTATAACTTTAGTCGGCAACGAGTCTACCGCAGAAAGCAATGGCAACCTACTGCGGGATAATCTTCTGCCCGGTCAGTCATGTCTCTTTCGAGACATGATCGCCCAAAACGTGTATCACGTATGGCACTTAACATACTGAATATATTTTCTATGAAGGTTTTACTAACACCAAATATCTAACCTGGTACGCTCCAAGTACAGACAAGAAGTAAGGTGGACGGGAAGCTGATGATGGACGGGAGTAGAAAGAAGAGGAGAGTGAAGCGTCCATTCTAATCTGGCAAATGAATTCACGTTTGGAGTTTGAAATAGTGCGCGGCCCTAAGATTGCTTTCTGTTGAATTTTAAGCAAGCCACAGTTTACTCATCAACAGTATAAAAAAAAAATCCATCTGTCCTTTGACGACACTGACCCAGGCAAACATGCGAGATATCTGGGATTGTTGATTATTCGACGAAATGTGATTGTGTACATTGCACTTGTCATATCTATCTATCTATCTATCTATCTATCTATCTATCTATCTATCTATCTATCTATCTATCTGTTCTACTATCT
>JBBBDQ010002328.1:325000-468094 GCA_037127315.1 Ascarosepion bandense
GAGAAATGAACACAATGAACATACCAAGGTAGAAAGATAAAAGAAAAAACAGATAGATATGATGACAAATTGACATTGATAGGTAAATATGAAATTAGACAAAGTTGTTGTTTTTAACTCTTCAATCCCATGAGAGATTCCTGATTACAATACATATCTTAGTTTAACTAGTACGTGAATTTACTTGTAAAATACTAGACCCTGTGTAAATGCAAAAACCTCGAGCAGACTGTTATGAAATTGCAAGTAGAAGTTGTTGTTGTTGCAAGTATTTCGACTTACACGTGTACACGTGAAAATATGTGATTTTGATAAATAACTTGTTCTTTGCCGGCAGACTCTGGAAATGTATCAGGAGCCAACTTTAACAAAACACACAGGCATACATACCGACGCATATATATATAAATTTTAAAATCATTTGTTTCTGATGAAAGGCCGAGGCCGGTCTGAAATATCAAATATACCCGGTTCACACTCCACCCATGTCTATTGAACAGGTGAAGAGGCTCATCCCTTGTTCCCTGTTTAGGATGTGGTTTCCGGCTTTCTCTTTTCCAATCTCCTCACTTTGTTTCTTGTTTTTTTTTTTCAATTGGAGTAGATAGATCTATCTATCGCCCGGTTCAAACTCCACCCATGTCTATTGAACAGGTGAAGAGGCTCATCCCTTGTTCCCTGTTTAGGATATGGTTTCCGGCTTTCTCTTTTCCTATCTTTTCACTATTAATTAGCCCCCTGCACATCAGTGGCGTTACCGCCTTGCTCGGGGTGATACGATTAAAAAAAAATATATAATAGAAATAAATAAATACTGTCAAAAAATACATTTTTAACTTACAACTTTTTAGTAGTTTTTCCTATACATATTAAGACAGTATACGTGGATCACCATTATGCTATATATATATATATATATATATATATATACTCAAAATAATAACTAAATAGACTCTGTAAGTATTTAGGTTGTAAATTTATACTAAGATAAACCTTTAGAAAAACCACTAACAAACAGAACCTAATTCCGTTACAATCCGGTGCACTAAGGCGTCGGATAAAAGGGGAGAAAAAAAAAGAAATCCGCGGAATAAGGACAAGACATACGATACTCCGCAGTAAAGAAAAAAAAACCCAAACGGAACCAACCACAAGAAAAAGAAAAAGTGCTCGATACAAAGTACAAACGATATACAAAAGTAGAGCAAAGACACACACACATATGTGTATATATATATATATGTGTGAAGAAATAGGCATCATAATAATGATAAAGAAAAGTTTACTTATGTAAATGTAAAAAACAAAATGTCTTAGTTGGCAATATTATTGACAGATGCCTATAAAAAGACAATGATCATTATTGATTGCTAATTTTAAATAATGCACTGACTATTGATTGTATTACTTGGCAATAATTCTAAGTAAAATAATGACTTAAAATTAGTAACCAAATAAATGTTTTAAGTTCACTGAATATCAGTGCCTTAATTTTTCCCTTTTATTCTTGTGAAAATTCTCATTCAACATGCTACATCCTTGTGCGAATTAACTGAAACAATTGCTTTAGTTTCCTTTCCTTCCTAATACGGTCAGTTTTAAACCCACTGGAGTGACAGGGTGTAATCGATTTCCATTTATTTTCTTTCAAATTAGGTCATTTGCAGTTGTGTACTGTAATATGAATCTATTTTCCGGATATGTTTCTGAACTCTTTCCCATATTGATGGGGTTTCCTTCTTAGCTTTTGATTTGAAGTTGTGTGGAAAATCTACGTCTTGATAATGTCCTTATTTTCTCTGAGTTAGATCTGATATCCATTTTGGTTGTTACTGCTGTTGAAAACCTTTAGCTGATGTCGTTTCTGTTATCTGGTACAGTTCTTTGAGATTATTCAGCTCTAGTCCATAATATTTGAAGGATAGATTTCACTTGCTCAAAGCAATTTTAAAGCATTGATCTTAGAAATTGGTTGTGTACAGCTGATGAATCGGTGTGCAAATTAATTGAAACAACTGCTTTAGTTTCTTTTCCTTCATTATACAGTCAGTTTTAGACCCACTGTAGTGACAGAGTGTAATCGATTTTTATTTTTTTTTTCAAATTAGGTCATTTGAAGTTGTGTACTGTAGTATGAATCTATTTCAGGGTGTATGGCAAAAATTTTTTGGCCTTGGAAAGTATTGCGTCATGAGTGATTGCATCAGACTTTTATTACACCCAGACACTATTGTCTAGACTGTCAACATGCGGCTATCGTCTACGATGGACGTTACTCCAAAGAAGCGTACGAAGGTTGTAACGTTGCACGAACACCCCGGCAAGCCTTACAGAACGATCGCAGATGTCAGGCTTTCAAATGCCAGTCGTGTTATCACAGCGAAGAAACAAACAGGATCCATCAGTCCAGAACGTAAAGAAAAATGCGGTCGGAAGATAAAAAATAAGGCCAAGAGACGACGTATACGTGATCAGGGAAAGTGTGAAAGATCCTAAGAAGACATTGTTAGCGTTGTTCCAGTTAATTTGCGCAAGAGTGTAATTCGGCTACTTTGTTTAAATAATGCACTGACTATTTTTTCATCATGTGGTAATAATTTTTTTTTCTTTTATCATATCACTCCGAGCAAGGCGGTAACGCCACTGATGTGCAGGGGCTACGTAAGAGTGAAAAGATTGGAAAAGAGAAATTGAACGTGGGTGGAGTGTGAACCGGCCGATAGTTTAGTCTACCTACTCTAATTGAAAAAAAGAAAAAAAGAAGGAGTGAAAAGATTGGAAAAGAGAAAGCCGGAAACCACATCCTAAACAGGGAACAAGGCATGAGCCTCTTCACCTGTTCAATAGACGTGGGTGGAGTGTGAACCGGGTGATAGTTTAGTCTATCTACTCCAATTAAAAAAGAAAAAGGAGTGAAAAGATTGGAAAGGAGAAAGCCGGAAACCACATCCTAAACAGGGAACAAGGCATGAGCCTCTTCACATGTTCAATAGACGTGGGTGGAGTGTGAACCGGGTGATAGTTTAGTCTATCTACTCCAATTAAAAAAGAAAAAGGAGTGAAAAGATTGGAAAGGAGAAAGCCGGAAACCACATCCTAAACAGGGAGCAAGGGATGAGCCTCTTCACCTGTTCAAATGGGTGGAGTAAATAAAATGAAGCACCAAATTAGGTTACCAAATAATTGTTTGAATTTCTCTGAATATCCCAGTTGCCTCGTCGGTATTCTCCCATTTTACCTTCAAGCTATACGATCTTCGTAAATTTAAATGCAACGTCCATCGACATTTTCTGTATTTCTGAAACCTGTTCTTTTATTGTCTTTTTTCCTCACTAAACATTTTTTATTTTTTTCACTCCCAGAGATTTCTTGTGTCTTATTACCTTGCTTGGGTTGAAATGAGTTAAAAATATCGTTGCTCCTATTATAAAAGGCGAAAAGGCATAAACTTTCCTTTTGGGTAACTCAAGTAAGTGAATTTAAGCATAGTATCCACCTAGGTGTCCTTGACAAAATCCAGCGGAGAATCTGTAATGTGATCGATCCCGACTTGGCAGCTCAGATACAGTCACTTTCTCACCGGCGTAATGTTGTTTTCCTGTGTCTCTTCTACAAATACTTTCAGGTTCCTGCTCCGATAAACTTAGTTCACTGGTGCCCACTATATATGAATTTACTCGAGCCACAAGATTAGCAACTAGGTTCCACTCTTTTACTGTGAAACCAATAAAATGTAAACACAAATTCTACTCCTCCAGCTTCTTCTCTCGCATTTCCCTCCTGTGGAATTCTCTTCCATTTACTTGCTTCCCCGACAACCGTGCTTGGGGCGATATGCCTATAAAAAAATAATTCTCTTCTGTTTACTTGCTTCCCAGACAGCTGCAATCTCCAGGAATTCAAATGTAAAGTCAATAGTCATCTCCTATCTCACTAACTTGCATCCTCTCCCTCATACTCCTTTCTCAGTTCACTCTACTCTCATCAGTATTCTCATCCTTCTCTTACCCACTTCCTGACACACCCTATAACCTGTCACTCTTTCTCATAACTTTCCTCCCTTTAACCCCCTTCAAAACAGTGGCAATAAAATGCCTTGCTTGGGGCGATACGATAAAATAAAAAAGGATAGATAGATAGATAGATAGATAGATAGATAGATAGATAGATAGATAGATAGATAGATAGATTGCTCGACAGGTACAATCTCCAAGAATTTAAATGTAAAGTCAATAATCATCTCCTATCTCACTAACCTGCATCCTCTCTCTCTCATGCTCCTTTCTCCGTCCACTCTCATCAGTATTCTCATCCTTCTTTTACCCACTTCCTGACACCCCCTGTAACTTGTCACTCTTTCTCATAATTTTCTTCCTATGTCACCCCCTTGCAAAACAGTGGCAGTAAAATGCCTTGCTTGGGGCGATATATTATTAAAAAACAAACAAACGTATTAAACTTGAAACAACAGAAATGTGCTTCTACAGCAAGATATTGAGGATAACATGGACATAAAAAATGTGAGTCACGTCAAGGCTTTAGAGAAAATGGACACAAAAAAGAAACTTATTCGAAAAGGCGGTTGAACTTTCTTAATTAGTAATGAGACCTTAGAAAATTTAATACTCATAGGGTTGATAAAAGGAAAGAGGGACAAGGGAAAGCAACGCGTGACCTACTTGATGGACTTGAGTAGTTGGATGACAGAATAGGGTTTGGGAGAAATAACAAAAAGACAAATTTACAAGAGGCAGGAAGATGTGGATGGCTATGATTGCCTCTGTCATAAAGGGACACGACACATAAAAAAGAAAGATTAGATTGGCAGTTAGGTCTCATCGTTTTATCGTTGAAATAACTCGATTTAAAATTCTTTTCTCATAGTTTCTAGCACTTGTCAATTGTGGAACTCTCTCCCGGCTTTGTTTTATTGGCCCCATCTTGTCCCCTCAGGACGTTGGGGATTATGACTCTCCACAGTTTCTTATCTATTGTAACTCTTAATAAATTATTTTTTATTATCTTTTCTAAACCTTTTTCGCCATTCATTTACTCATATCGCTAGGTGTGGGGATGGCTTATGTGTTGTTTGCTCTTGTATCTCGTGACATGTGAGTATCAAATTACCCAAGCCCTCTTTCCTCACTATATGACTTAAAGATTTCCACTGTCTCCACATGATGTCAATGATGTGTCCTTTTTGTTTTTATTTTTTTCTAAAACTTTGTCTGTGTTGGACAATTTCTTTACAGATGAAGAGAAAACTTGCGGCAGCAAAGTTGTGGCTGTGCAGAAGGATGCTGAGAATGACGTGGATAGAGCGTATCTGCAACGATGAAGTTTCAAGGAAAATGGAAACAAACCGGACGAATGTACTTAAAAAGAGAGCGGTTAAGTTTCGGGGACGCATAATTAGGAAAGAAGGCTTGGAGAATTTGACACTCACATGACTATTGAACGCAAGATGGGAAGACAAAAACATCGAATGGCCTACCTAACATACTTGTGTAAATAGATGGTGGAATTTTTTAGACTAATAATGAGGAAAGAGGGCTTAGAGTATTAAGCAATCTCATGACGTATTGAACGCAAGATGGGAAGACGAAAACATCGAATTGCCCACCTAAGGTGCTTGTGTAAATAAATGGTAAAATTTTTTATACCTATAGCGAGGAAAGAGGGCTTAGAGAATTCGGCAATCACATGCCATATTGAATCCAAGATAAGAAGACGGAAACATCTAATTGCCCACCTAACGTGCTTGTGTAAATAGATGGTGGAATTTCTGAGACCTATAACGAGGAAAGAGGGCTTAGAGAATTCGACAATCACATGATGCACTGAAAACAAGAGGAGAAGAGGAAAACAGCGAGTTGTGTTAATGGATGGTGGAATTTCTGGGCCACATAACAAGGAAAGAGCGCTTGGCGAATTGGACACTCACATTACGTATTCAAAGTTAGATGGGAAGACGAAAACTCCCTAACGAGCCTGTGCAAATGGAAGTGGAATTTGTAGAACCTGATGAGGAAAGAGGGCTTGACGTATTTGACACTCACGTGACATTTTGGAGAACATAGATGCAGAGGAAATTTGCGAGTAACTTACTGAAGGATCTTGTGTTATTTTTTTTTTTTTTGACTGGTTGATTTGTTTTTACGGTTTATTAACCAAAACCATATTTTAATCCAAACCATTTTTTGAATTGTAAGAATAATTTTTTGTGAGTAAATATGTATTAAAATATTTTTGACAGTAACAATGATTTCACCAGATATGGGTCCTACTAAGTAAACCTTAGCTAAGACAATAGATGGATTCATACACTTCCCAAATAAGACTTGACGGACTGGGCAGAAGATTATCCCGCAGCAGGATAATCTTGCTTTCTACGGTAGACTGGTTGCCAACCAAGGCTATAGAACCCAATCTGTTCTATTATTTAACCCATAACTGGAAGAAAAGAAACGGATTAATACGTTCCCCAAAGGTATTTGTGCGTAAGTGAATGCGTAGAATTCAACTGGAATTCGAACTCAGCACCCCGACTTTTCGTTCCGAGTCGATATCCACTGCATCACAACGCATACTATTTGCCTATATACTCAAGTATAAATACGGCCAATATTTACCTTAAGGCTCAAGTATAAATTAAATCAATATTTACTTATAGACTGAAGTATAAACACCGTCTATGTTTACCTAGAGGCTCAAGTATAAATCCGACCAATGTTAACTATCGACTAATACATAGAAATGGCCCATATTTACACATAAACGCCACCAACATTTACTTATTGACACACGTAAAATCACGGTCCATATTTACCTGTAGACTAAAATAAAAATCCGACTAATTTTTCCATAGAGAGTAAAGTACAAACATGATAAAGGCTCACCTACAGACACAAGAATAAACTTGACCGATACATAAATATAGGCTCAAACATCACCAATGATTACCTACAAGTTCATTTATTAACCAAGCCAATGTTTACCTATAGGCTCAAGTATTAATTCGACCGATGTTTACTTATAGACTCAAGTATAAACTCGACCGATATTTACCTATAGACTCAAGTATAAACTCGACCGATATTTACCTATAGACTCAAGTATAAACTCAGCCGATATTTACTATAGGCTCAAGTATAAATACGACGGTTTGCATATAGACTCAGGTATAAACTCAACCGATGTTTACCTATAGATTTAAGTGCAAACTCGACCGATGTTTACTATAGGCTCAAGTATAAATTCGATCGGTTTGCATATTGACTCAAGTATAAACTCGACCGATGTTTACTATAGGCTCAAGTGATAATTCGACTGGTTTTCATGTAGACTTAAGTATAAACCCAACCGATATTTACTATAGGCTCAAGTATAAATTTGACTATTTTGCATATAGACTCAAGTATAAACTCGACCGATGTTTACTACAGGCTTAAGGATAAATTCGACCGGTTTGCATATAGACTTAAGTATAAACTCGATCGATGTTTACTATAGGCTCAAGTAATAATTCGACCGGTTTTCATATAGACTCAAGTACAAACTCGATCGATGTTTACTATAGGCTTAAGTATAAATTCGACCGGTTTGCATATAGACGCAAGTATAAACTCGACCGGTGTTTACCTATAGATTTAAGTGCAAACTCGACCGATGTTTACTATAGGCTCAAGTAATAATTAGACCGGTTTGCATATAGACTCAAGTATAAACTTGACCGATATTTACTATAGGCTCAAGTATAAATTCGACCGGTTTGCATATAGACTCAAGTATAAACTCGACCGATGTTTACTATAGGGTCAAGTAATAATTCGACTGGTTTTCATATAGACTTTAGTATAAACCCAACCGATATTTACTATAGGCTCAAGTATAAATTTGACTAGTTTGCATATAGACTCAATTATAAACTCGACCGATGTTTACTATAGGCTCAAGTAATAATTAGACCGGTTTTTGCATATAGACTCAAGTATAAACTTGACCGATATTTACTATAGGCTCAAGTATAAATTCGACCGGTTTGCATATAGACTCAAGTATAAACTCGACTGATGTTTTCTTATAGACACAAATAGGAATCCGAGCAATGTTTGCATATAGACCCAGGTATAGTGAGTACAAAACAAACAAGAAAACGTTATTCGACATTAAATAACCCAACAGGGGGTTGATCTGACGTGAAGTCTACCACGTAATACATTGTGTGCACATAGCGAGGTAAACAGGGGCTGATCATTAGGTAGGAATTTCGCAGTAGGTCAGCGACTCTGGTTCTAATCGGTAGCCCACTTGAGAGAAGCCATTCCATACCAAATAAATATGGACATGTGACTTGAGAAGATAAGAAGCCGGACTCGTACATTATAAAACAAACACCGCGGAAAAATCCAATGTTTACTCAATCAATTTTTAAGGTTAATCTGTAGATATACGAAAGATTCTTTTTTCTCCCACGAGAAAGAAAAGAAGAAAACAGAATAACATTCGTCAATTTTATGTAAAAACTATTTATTAATTTTTAACGTGAACTGCGTCTTTTTGAGACTTGAATGTTGTGTGGGTTTTTTTTTCTGTGCACATATAATTTTCTCATGTAGTGAGATCCTATCTGTGTCTATGATCTGTTCAGAGGTGTATCAATCCCTTCACGCGTATGTATGTATGTATGTATGTCAATCTGTATTTGTCTGTCTGTCTATCTATCTATACCTATCTATACATATCTATACCAATCTATTTATATCTGAATCAATCTATTCATGTATGTATGGATGTAATCATCTATCTATCTATCTATCTATCTATCTATCTATCTATCTATCTATCTATCTATCTATCCAAGTCTGTTCATATCCATCAGTCTTTCTAGTATCTATCTATCTATCTATCTATCTATCTATCTATCTATCTATCTATCTATCTATCTATCTATCTATCTATGTCTTTTCGATGTCTATCTATCTATCTATCTATCTATCTATCTATCTATCTATTTATATCTGAATCAATCAATTCATTTATGTATGGATGTAATCATCTATCTATCTATCTATCTATCTATCTATCTATCTATCCAAGTCTGTTCATATCCATCAGTCTTTCTAGTATCTATCTATCTATCTATCTATCTATCTATCTATCTATCTATCTATCTATCTATCTATCTATCTATCTATCTACAGTCTCTTTCTTTCTTTCTTTCAATTTCAGTCTCTTTTTTTATTTTTGTCTTTCTCTGTCTGACTGTCTGTTTCTCTCTCTCTCTCACTCTCTCTCTCTCTCTCTCTCTCTATATATATATATATATATATATATATATATATCCCAAGCTGTTTATAGCAGTGTGTTCATATGAATGTATGAATATCTATCTATCTATCTATCTATCTATCTATCTATCTATCTATCTATCTATCTATCTATCTATCTCATGCTGACTCCTCGTTTTTTGTCCTCTAATATACTGCCAGCTTATTTCCTTTCAACCAATCAACGCTTCCATTTTTCTGTCTGTTGGCCTCTCTTACTTTCTCTGTCTTTTTCTCTCTATGTCTGCCTGTTCTTTTTGTTTTGCAGTGTGCTTCAGTTTTATTATGGCTCATATTAAAAAAACCAAAAAAACCAAAACCAAAAACAAAACAAAAAAACAAATAGATGGTTCCGAAACTTTTAAAATACATACCTCTTTTAGTCTTTTTCGATACAGTTGACGCTAATTTGTTCGATATTATTAATAACATTAACAATCTGAAAACCCCACCCTTCCATTTCGTAGTAGATTAAAACAAGAAACAGATCACATGATCAAACGCACCTTTCTTTTATTGAGATAGTGTTTATATTTTTATATTTTGGGGGTTAAAAAAAAGAGATGAGAAACGCACTTTTTAGCACATCGTCAACATTGATGTAATTGAATGCTTCGGAATTTCACGTAGTAATTAAACAAAATAGCGTATATTTGTAAACGTAGCTTAGGAATATAAAGAATACCTTATTTTTATATATTTTTTATTTTTTTGAATCTATATTGCTTTTCAAATTGACGGATAACTTCATTGGGGGAAAAAAATCAACTCTAGAATTCCACTCTTATTTTGTATTTGCCGTTGGATAAACGTGGAGCGGGTGGACTTGCGTCTGAGGGGGCCAGGTCCATGTGAGCCAATCAGAACACGCTACGATCTGTGTCGACCAATCAGATCAAGGCCAGGCCTCGACCACATGACTCGCATTGATAGAGGAAAATTGATTCCACGCACACACGCGCTCAGATGTATACGTGTACAATATTAATGAAAGACGCACAAACATACTCACATATTTTTACTTCGTAGGCGAAAAAACTGCCCTTTGAAGAAAAAAAAACCTTTAGTCTAAAAATATTATTATTATACAAGGCTCAAAGTACAGATACGTTTTTGAATTTTTGTAAAAATATCATACTCGGAAAGCGTATGAACCATAAAACACTGATGATTGTAAATGTAAAATGCTGATCTGAAATAAAGTAAAAAATTAAAAGTCTATACACGGGAGTTAAATCCGTCCATACATACACATATATGTATAATCATTAGCGGATCTAATATTAAAGTCCCTAATCCCAGAGGGATTAGCAACGTTTTAATGACTGATTGTTTTCAACAAAAATAAAATCGATGTTTTTTTAAAGCGTTTGTTAAAATACCATTTTAGTGATAGAATCATAAGCCAAAGAGTTGAAGTAGCTAATGTTGGCCTTAGAATAAAATAATATGGCCTTAAAATGCCCCTGTAATTGATCAAATTTATAAATGTTTATAGGGAGGTTGCTGTACCCCAAATAGTCTGGTTGAGGTCGCCAAAACCTATTCATAGCCTACATTTTGTTCAGTTGGATCCTCGATAGTGTTACTGGTTGCGAAGGGACCCCCCCCCCCATATTTGTTTAAGCTGCAGACCCCACCTCTGCAAAAAAAAAAGGAAAAAAACAAATTAACAAACAAAAAAAAAAAATTAGGTTTCCTCACTGCAAGCATTCAACTAAATATTTTAAAGCCTAAACGAAAGAATAAAAGAAATAAATTAAAAAAATGAATGAAAAGAATAGCGCAAATATTTCGAATGAAATATTTGACAGCATGTTCATGTGACTAACATCCTTCCCACACCGGTCTTAGATAAATTTAATGATGTGACAATGAACGAATATTGTTTTCAAAGGACCAGTTAGTTATATTTTCTGTTTGTAGGTGCATAGCTTTTATGGACAACCTTACTTGGTGTTTTGTTTTGACGCACGCGTTAACATTTGAGTTCATTTATGCTACAAGGACTGACAATGATGTTCTTTAATAGCTGAAAAAAAAAAAAAAAAAAAAAAGTATGGAAAAGAAAAAGAAAACCATGAAAGCAACAGAACCCACCTACCAAAAGGAAAAACAAATTAGCAATTTGTGTTTGTTACGAAATAAATATTGACAGATGAGTTGCATCAGTAATGTCTAAAAGCGTACGAGCTAAAGAATATGACTGGTGGTGGATAGCTTATTGTGTTTGGGAATATCAAAATGATCGCGTGTGCGCGCACATACACACGCATATATGTATATTTGGGTAGTAGTATTTAATTTAGACATGTTTCGTTAAAAACTAGTGGAAAGGAAGATTTTATTAATTTTTGATTTAATTTTTCCAATATTCTTAAACGTTTCCTATTTGCTGGAGATTTACATTCAAACATGAGGACATAATAATTACACCGGAAAAATAACATCCTTGAAAATGGGTTGAAAGCGCTTGGAAAGTTGAAAATTATGGAACCTTTTTACATTCCCTATCTCCAGCAAAAAGGAAACATGTAAGAATACTGGAAAAATTAAATCAAAAATTAATAAAATTTTCTTTGTCGGTCGTTCTTAACGAAACATGTTTATATGCGTTCAGTCAGTTAAGTGTCATACATGATACACGCTTGGGAGATCATGTCTCGAAAGAGACATGACTGACTGGGCAGAAGATTATCCCGCAGTAGGTTGCCATTGCTTTCTACGGTAGACTGGTTGCCGACCAAGGCTATAGAACCCAATCTATCATGTTATTTAATCCATATCTGGAGGGTATTTGCGCCTAAGAGAATGCAATGAATTCAGCTGGAATTCGAACTCGGCTCCCCGATTTCTCGTTCCGGGCCGCTATCCAATGCACCACACTGAGTTCTTTCGGTGACTGGTGCGTGAGTACACTGCTTATATACAACACGTTAAAATTTCCCTTCACTGATTCCATGCGCCTATGGCTGAGAGAGAGAGAGTAGACTCCAACTGACACCACATCGGTCGAGTTTCGAACCTGGCCAGAAGCAAGTGGATGTGTTTAGCCACACTGATGAGATGCGATTCAGCGAAACATGCTTGTATATGGATTACTAGTACAAATATATTTATATATTACATTATGTTATATTATATATTATTTATGAAGGAAAACTCAATACATCATTTCAATTGGTTATAAATTATAATTCATTTATATGAGATAAATTAGCTCATTTCATCAGATCACACTATATATATTCGTTCCATTCAGTACAAATATTTTCCCGGAATATTTTATCATATATATATATATATATATGTGTGTGTGTGTGTGTGTGTGTGTGTGTGTGTGTGTGTGTGTGATCAAATAAAGAACAAATAGAAAGCATATCATTTTAACATTTTCACTGAAAATTGCCCATTTTCTGTCAATCTCTGACGAAGTTTTAATAGAAGTGAAACATGGTAGATTGTTTTTCCTCTTTGTTCTTTATTTTAGCGCCCTGTCGGATTCCGAAACATAATTGAACTGAATTTGATCTTTGATATATATATATATATATATATAGCCAAATCAGTTATTATTTATTTTAGCTCCTTCTAATCTATCTATCTATCTATCTATCTATCTATCTATCTATCTATCTATCTTTGCCTATTCTTTAGCCTATTCTATCTATCTATCTATCTATCTATCTATCTATCTATCTATCTATCTATCCTATTCATATCTATCTATCTATCTATCTATCTATCTATCTATCTATCTATCTATCTATCTATCTCAGTCTGTTATATTCATCTATCTATCTATCTATCTATCTATCTATCTATCTATCTATCTCAGTCTGTTCATATCTATCTATCTATCTATGCCTGTTCATATCTATCTATCTATCTATCTATCTATCTATCTATCTATCTATCTATCTCAGTCTGTTCATATCTATCTATCTATCTATCTATCTATCTATCTATCTATCTATGCCTGTTCATATCTATCTATCTATCTATCTATCTATCTATCTATCTATCTATCTATCTATCTCAGTCTGTTCCTATCTATCTATCTATCTATCTATCTATCTATCTATCTATCTATCTCAGTCTGTTCATATCTATCTATCTATCTATCTATCTATCTATCTATCTATCTATCTATCCCTGTAGTTGCGAGAATTTGTTTTTCAAAATGCACTCATGCATAAAGTATTAGTTGGAAGGTTATTCTTGTAGATCTACAATATACATATTTGTAGCCTTTGTAGACAGACAGACAGACAGACAGACAGACAGACAGACATAGAGGCGAAGAGAAAGAGGAAAAGGAAAAGGGAGAGATAATTAAATAGATAGACAAATAAACGTAGAGATACATGTTCGTATTGACACACCTAGGAAAGGGCTTAATCCGTATCTCCCAGCTTCCAACCCAAAATATCAGGGTAAGTCTACCATTTGTCCGTGTTTTGAATATTGCTGCTTCTATTTATCTTGAACTCCTTGATAAAAGCCAAAAAACAAACAAAAAAAAAAACAAAAAAATCAGCAATATTATTAGTCCTGATCTTGCATCTCAGTTTCAGTCACTTTCCCACCTCCGTAAGGTTGCTACCCTGTGTCTTTTCTATAAATATTTTCACGATAATTGTTCGGATGAGCTATTCGCTATGGTACCTATATGCACAGTAGAAAATTATCAACAAGGTCTCATCAATTTACAGTTGAGCTAGCTAAATGTAACCGTAAATTTTATGCTAGCATTTCTCAAGTTCCCCGGTACTTTCAATCTTGAACTTGAGAAATGAAAAATAAAGCGCATTTCTCACAACTTTCAATGATAATACACGGAAGATTATGCTTATTAAAAATAAGCAGACATAATGTTTGTAATTTATTTAATCATATATATATATATATATATATATATATATATATATATATATATACTATTATTAATAATTATTACTTTAAAACATGTACAGACTACAAATTACTAAAAAAATGTGCATTTATATATATAATTGTGTATTTGGTCAGCAGCTTCTCTCATATATATATATATTATATTCATATAGATAGGTGTGAGTTTGTAACCCTGGGTTTCACGCTTTTGCGATCGTCAAACTGTTTGTCTGACGATAGCAAAATCGTGAAACCCAGGGTTACAGACTCACACCTCTCTATATGAATATGTCTGCTCTATCACTGATATTGAGCGCTTTTAAATAAGTTCCACGCATATATAATATATAAACAATATAATATATATAACAAATTGCATATGTATATATATATATATTGATATTTATAATTATATACACACACACACACACACACACACACACACACACACACACACATATATATATTGTCCTCTTATCGTACACTGATTGAGCATTATAAAGAAATGGTAGGCTTTAAAAACAGTAGCTACTCACGCATCTACGCATCGTTCATTCAGTAATGAATCTGAACACTCTCGGCTACTGGCGTGTGCTTACATTGTATATAACTCGCTAAAATCCCCATCCTCCACATAGTATAGAGGTAGAACCGCCGACTGATGTCGATTCGGTCAGGTTTCAGTCCTGGCTAGAAGCAATCGGATGTCTAACTTTTCTGATTATCTGCGAGACAGGACTATTTGCGGATGACTATCTCTCTCTCTCTCTCTCTCTCTCTCTCTCTCTATATATATATATATATATATATATATATATATATGAGTGTCTCATAGTATGCAGATGACTTTATAAACTTATGACTTTTTATTTATTATAATCACACTCCACCCACATCTATTGAACAGGTGAAGAGGCTCATCCCTTGTTTCCTGTTTAGGATGTGGTTTCCGGCTTTCTCTTTTCCATTCTTTTTACCCTTACGTAGCCCCCTGCGCATCAGTGGCGTTACCGCCTTGCTCGGGGTGACATGATTAAAAAAAAAAAAAAAAAAAAAAAAAAAATGCATTCTAATTATAGTAAACACAAATAGACAAGTGCCATTTTACGATCCCTATGATAGCATTTAAACACAGACTGATGGCGTATCTCGTATGAGATCGACTCTGGGCCCTACTTTGTCTAATTTCTACATGAATAATGTAGAAAAACAAGAACTTCTGCAGTCACTCTCTCACCGGCGTGACGTGGCTTCCCTGTGCCTCTTCTATAAATACTTTCACGGCTTCTGCTTCGATGAACTTAGATCACTGGTGCCCCATAGGTACGAATTTGCACAAGATACTAGATTAGCAACTACGTTCCATCCTTTTACAGTGAAACCGATAAAATGTAACCGCAATTTCTACTCCAACAGCTTCTTTTCTCGCATTTGCCGCCTGTGGAATTCCATTCCACATACTTGCTTCCTCGACAGCTACAATCTCCAAGAGTTTAAATGTAAGGTCAATAGACACCTCCTAACACACTAACTCGCATCCATTCTCTCAAACACTCTTCCCATCTACCCAACCCTCATCCTCGGTATCCTTATCCGTCTACCATCCACCTTATGACATTTCCTATATCTAACCACTCTTTCTCATCACTTTCCCCTTTGTAACCCCCTGCGCAATAGTGGCAGTGGAATGCCTTGCTTGAGGTGAAATGATTATATATATATATATATATATATATATATATATATATATATATATATATATATATATATATATATATATATATATATATATCAGCATGCAGTGTGGGTATAGGAGAATCCAAAGGAGTATCCTGTACATACAGTTGTAGGATAACTCTCTACGAGAGCTCTAAACATATATGCATATAAATATATAGAGCAAATATAAGAAAAATTAAGACAGACGTTATTTCATGGTGAATCGGAAGGGTGGGCCTATTTCAGGCGAACCATTGTCAGCTTCCGTCTTTATTTAACAAAGGATTTTACACGAATTTTACACCCATTCGTGTAAAATCCTTTGTTAAATAAAGACGGAAGCTGACGATGGTTCGCCTGAAAAAGGCCCACACTTCCGATTCACCATGAAATAACGTCTGTCTTAATTTTTCTTATATATATATATATAGGTTTAAATTCCAATTGTTCAGTTCTTCAGAATCACTGCAGCCCTCGTATCGTCGTAGTGCCTGTCTCACCATAGATCATTCAAGAATAGACATTGCATTCAATGTCGTACTGGAACTTTAAGAGAGATCCCTGTGCAAAGTTAACCTCACTATAACCGAACATTTAAAAAGATACCTTAAAACCATCGAACATGTGAGCAACGAAATGGAAACCTATGCTTAACATCAGGAAGAGACAATTGAAATTTCTGGAGCATATAATGAGGAAGGAAGGTCTGGAAAATTTGATACTCACAGGACAGATTTAGGGTAAGAGCGTATATTTAGAAGAATTAACGAAAAGACAAAAAATATTAACAGCTATAAAGGACAAGAAATTGTGGAGAGTTATAATCATTTAAGTTCTGAGGGGGACACGGGACATAAATAATTATTCAAACTCAATATATCTATCTAAATTTATTTATAAATGGAACTTTCTCTGTGTGTGTGTGTCTGTCTGTGTGTGTCCGTTATCTATAGACTCCGAAACGGCTGAACCGATTTTCTTGAAAATTTACACAGTTGTACTATGAGCGTCTGCGAGTGTTCTTAGCTAGGGTTTGTGTCGAGGTACCCCCGATAAATATGGAAAATCGATAATCGAAAAAGTCGGGATATAGAAGGAGTGTCCCGATTTTAATCAAATTTGATACACTCATAGAGACAAAGATATAAGAAACAATATTCAGAAGTTTCAAGGTTGCAGTTCTTACAATTGTGCAGAAAATCGATAATATATATATATATATATATATATATATATATAAAGCAAGATGTTTGTGTGTGTCTGTTTATCTGCCTATATGTCCTTTGCAAAGGTTTAGAGAAAGGAAAGGATATACAGGGTGGTGAAAACAGAACTAGAGTCAAGTGGTTAAGATATGAGTATTGACATTGCATTTAAATTCCTGGAGCCGTCAGGAAAGCAACAATATAGAAGCGAGTTCCACAGGTGGGAAGTGCGAGAAAAGAAGCTGAAGGAGTAGAATTGTCGTCTGCATTTGGTTGATCTGTGAATGGGTGAGACCCAGTTGCCAGTCTGGTTGCACGATTAAACACCTGTTGCAGGGGCACCAGTGACTTAAGTTCGTTGGAGTAGAAGCCATGGAAGTATTTATAGAACAGACAAAGGAAAGCCACATCCCGTTGGTGGGGAAGTGGCTGGGGGGAAGTGGGGAAGCCACCTATCACATTACTGATTCTTCTTTTGGAGCCTATCAAGAACACTGACATGAACAGCAGGGGCGCCTGACCATATATGACAGCAGTACTCCATGCACAGACGAATGGTTGATTTGTATATATGCAGGGTGGATTCAGGCGGCTAAAACATCCTGACCTGACACAGTGACCCAGCCTTCCTAGTAGGGGATTTAGCTATTGACTTAATGTAATGATTCCACTTGAGATCGGAAGAGAGGGCAAGGCCGAGGAGGCGCAGTGTCTTGCTCCCAGGGACACTCGCTTGGTCCATGCTTATGGAAGGCAGGAGAGGTTGCCTGTGATGATTGACAGAAAACAGCATGGTCTTATACGCATTGAAATTTACAAGCCACTTCTTACTCCAGTCCACCACAGAATATAGATCCCACTCAAGATCAGCAGCTAGGCTATGTTTGTCCTCCACGCCTGAGAAGAATCGTTAAAATTTCCTTTTATATTTCAAGCATTCGAATTAAGAAATAGATTTCATCTTATTTGTTTCTTTAATGGCTAACCACTTAAAAAAGATTAATTACACCCTAAGCAACACAATAATAAAATTATTAAAGCCCCTAAGACGCCAGAGGCTACAGAGTTCGAACGAATATAAGAAAAAAAAAGAAGAATTAAGCGGAGAGAACAATGAAAGAACAAGAATTAAGAAGAGAGAAGATAACAATTGACATTACATTTAAATTACTGGAGAAGCAAGAAGCAAGAAGCAAGAAGAAATTTCACAATCGAAAAGTGTGAGAGAAGAAACTATTAGCATAGAACTTACGCTTCCCTGTTTAGGATGTGGTTTCCGGCTTTCTCTTTTCCAATCTTTTCACTCCTTTTTCTTTTTTTTTCAATTGGAGTAGATCGACTAAACTATCGCCCAGTTCACACTCCACCCTCGTCTATTGAACAGGTGAAGAGGCTCATCCCTTGTTCCCTGTTTAGGATGTGGTTTCCGGCTATCTCTTTTCCAATCTTTTCACTCCTTTTTCTTTTTTTTTCAATTGGAGTAGATAGACTAAAAGAATTTGACACAAGGCCAAAATAAGGGATGAGGGAAGACTGCTCTTCAGTCTTCCTGATCTTAAACTTAAATAGTCACAATTACTGGCCCAAACACGGTATTTCTTTTATCAAAACGACACTTTCTTGCTCAACATTTTTCTTACAGTCACCATAATACCTCTAAGTCTCTGTGAAATTCTATCTAATTCCCATATGTACAATTTGTCTGTCGGGTGAGGAATAGAAATGTCAACTTAAAAATAATATTTATAATGATTACATTTTTAAATCCAAGAAACCAGACTAAATAGGGTTAATAATAATAAAAAAAAAACAAAAAAAAAACGAAACAAACAAAAAACAAAAAACAAAACAACCATAAAGCTAACCTAGGGTTTATTCTTCATCTGTATTGAGCGAACCTTAGTTACAGTTTCTGGGATATAGCGCACCATTTGATGTGATCTACTGTTGGAAAAAAGTCCAGTACGCTCATACCATCGGCCACGATGACTTGTGACATTCCAGCTACCCAATTTAAACTCACAAATCTGGGATCAAAACGTGACATGCCGCACATTTGGATCACCTACTTTGCTGCTGTTTCTTTTTCTTGTACTCTGTTGCTTCAAGGCGTTGAAAATCATGGTTCTCCACAATTTCCTGTCCTTCGTCACTCTTAATAAATTTTACCGTTTCGTTATCTCCGAATACTAAGCAGAGTATTAAAAGACATAAAAACCTTAGTTGGGATAGCACGAAGTGACAAGTCATTGTGACCGAGAATATGAGCCTTGTCATCTCTTTTTGCTTACTCTGTTCTGCCATTTAATTATTTAAGCTCACTTGGTAGGTAGGTAGGTAGGTAGGTAGGTAGGTAGGTAGGTAGGTAATGCTTTTTCTTCCTCTGTCCCTCTTGCCCTCAATATATCCCGTGTGTTACAGATTTTCTAATCACTCTTTTCTCATTATGTACCCTAGAATTTTCAACTGTCTCTTTTTGATCTTACGTATAAGTATCCTCTTTGTAAGTCACCTTCCTGACAAATCAACCAAAGATGGTCGGAAATCGAACATTCTGACCACCCGCCCATTTGCTTTTTACATTGTTATTACTCAAGATTATTTTTTCGGTATGAAGCCATAGGTAGGGTTCCCCATATGAGGATTGAACTCGCTGCTTACGATACTTACTGGGTAATCATTCCTCTACAGCAAAGGTCGGCAATTTTTTGGCCATACTAGTTTCTATACATTTATTTTCTAGATTTAAAGGCTTGAGCTAGTGGATGACGGAACGAGGGTTACATGGTGTAACAGGAGAAGGCGTGCTCAGAGCCACCAGGCATAGGGAAACGTGGAAAGCCATGATCGCCAACGTCCTAAAGGGACAGGGCACATAGAAGAAGATATATGCCAACTGTTTATAAGAAATTATCATGTGGATATAAAGTGGGGGATCAAATCTATATTATAATCAAAATATAAACTGATCCCTCATTTTGTGGTCATGCTAGTTTCTATATATTTATAATTTAGATTTATGGGCTTGAGCTAGTGGATGACAGAACGAGGGTTGCATGGTGTAACAGGAGAAGGCGTACTAAGAGCTACCAGTGATAAGAAGACGTGGAAAGCCATGATCGCCTACGTCCGAAAGGGACAGGGCACATAGAAAAAGAAAAGATTCTGAAATCTGAGTGAATTCATTTGGTTTTTGTTGATCAAAATCAGTTATAAATATATTTGGATAGTTAGACTTTATGTTTCCTGCTTCTTAACGAAAAGAATGTTATTTTTATGTTCCTAATCGCAGTAACTTTGCTCGGGTGTAATGAAACCTTTTAAACTAATCCATGGTCCTGGAACTCAGACTCAGCCTAAAGAATATTTGAAATACTAAAATAATTGCGACAATTTACCAATCGCACCTAGTATATATATATATATATATATATATATATATATATATATATAGGCTAGCAGTATATCCCGGCGTTGCTCAGGTGTAATGAAAGCTTTAAAACTAATCCATGGTCCTGGAACTCAGACTCAGCCTAAAGAATATTTGTGCGAAGTTTGGTGAGAATCGGATAACAATAGTGGATTTGTATAAAGGACATACAGACAGATAAACAGACACACACACAAACATCTTGCCTTTTTTATATATAAATTATCGATTTTCTGCACTATTGTAAGAACTGCAACCTTGAAACTTCTGAGTATCGTTTCTTATGTCTTTGTCTATGAGTGGATCAAATTTGATTAAAATCGGGCCACTCCTTCTATATCCGGACTTTTTCGATTATCGATTTTCGATATTTATCGGGGGTACCTCGACACAGAACCTAGCTAAGAACACTCGCAGACGCTTATAGTGCAACTGTGTAAATTTTCAAGAAAATCGATTCAGCCGTTTCGGAGTCTATAGGTAACGGACACACACACACACACACACACACACACACACACACACACACACACATACAAAGTTTCATTTATAAATAAGTTTAGATTGATACGTTTTGAACTTAAAGGTCGGCAGAAAACATTAATACGTAATATTTAAGATTATTCTGAGATATATCTTACCTTCCTGGAAGACATATTTTACTTCATCTTTTATGGGTTTAAGATAAGACAGGCTGAGTGGTTTTGGTAAGACGTGGTTAAATTTGTCATCTACAGTTAGTCAGTTAAGTGCCATACGTGAGACACGCTTCGGTGATCATGTGTCGAACGACACATGACTGACTGGACAGAAGAGTATCTCGCAGTAGGTTGCAATTTATTTCTGCGTTAGACTGCCAGACAAGGCTATAGAACCCAATCTGTACTGTTATTTAACCCATAACAGGAGGAAAGAGACGGATTAATACCTTTCCCCAAGGGTATTTGTGTGTAAGTGAATGCATGTAATCCAACTGGAATTCGAACTCGGCTCCCCAATTTCTCGTTCCGAGCCGATATCCACTGCACCACAATGCACGTCTGTCATCTACACCCTTGTGAAAATTAATTGAAAAATCTACTTCCGGTTGTTTTTTCATTATACGGGCGGTTCTAGAGTGGCAGGGTGTAATCGATTTCTATTCTTTTCCCAGATTAGATCATTTGCAGTGTTGTGCATTCATATGAATCTATTTTGGGGTGTGAATGATGAAATTTGTTTGGTATTGAAAAATACTGTGTCAACCGTAAATGCATCAGATTTTTATTACGCCCAAACACTATTGTCTCGACATCACTCAGTGGTCCTACGGCCATTGATTGCGATGGACATTACTTCAGTGTAGCGTATGAAAATTGTAACGGTGCACGAACACACTGGCGAGCCTTACAGAGACCGCAGATATTGTTAGTTTCAGCCTTTCAATTGTCAGTCGTGTCATCAAGGCGAAGAGACATACTGGATTCATCCGCCCAAAATGTAAAGGAAAATGCTGCTGGAGGAGAAAATCAGCGTCAAAAGGAGGGCGCATATGTGACCAGGGAAAGTGTGAAAGATCGATCGATCAATCGATCTATCTATCTATCTATCTATCTATCTATCTATCTATCTATCTATCTATCTATCTCAGTCTGTTCATATCTATCTATCTATCTATCTATCTATCTATCTAAGTCTGTTCATATCTATCTATCTATCTATCTATCTATCTATCTATCTAAGTCTGTTCATATCTATCTATCTATCTATCTATCTATCTATCTATCTATCTATCACATTCACATCATCAAATCTGTTTCTCTGTATAAAAAGTTTGGACACCCCTGCCCTGCATTAACCCTCTAGGGCCATTCGTATCATATTTGATACAGTATGAAAACAAGCCTTGAAAGAAATATTTTCCAGAAAAATTTTTTAAGAGAAATATTTTATAAATTTCAAATGAAAGCAGTACTGACTGCTCAGTCAATGAATACCAAATGTTTCCTTATAGGGAAATACCAAATGTTTCCTTATAGGGAAATACTGTATCGAATATGATACGAATGGCCCTAGAGGGTTAAGTTAACTATGGCTTTTTATGCGTCGAAACCCCCAGATATCGAAGGCCAGATTTTAAGAAAGGTTTTGTAATCGTAAATCGTCTTCACATCGCGGTAAAGTATGTACAGACGTAACAATACCTTTGCTACACACTGGTTAGCAATTAGGACATATGCACCCATACGTGTTGAAAAAAAAAAAATAGGAAAACACTCACACACGTGGTCTCTCTCTCTCTCTCTCTCTCTCTCTCTCTCTCTCTCTAGAGACTCTCTTTAAACTGTAAGCGATGAACTGTGTAAAATTTAATAATAAAATATAAAATATTGGCGGACCTGAAAGAGACTATCTCCACCTTTAATTATTTTTTTTTTAATTTTTAATTTTTTACTTTTTTATCGATTATTACATAAGGTTTTCGATTGACAAAAAAAAAAAAATTGGTAAAATTTCAATATTTAAACAGTTTTAAAAGGGTCTCAGTTTTTCATATAACGTTATAGATCCTCCATTTTGAAACCACTCGCTGGTAGGACATTACCACCACCTGTAAATTTGTTGATTATCAATTATCTTTTTACTTTCTTCTGTACAGTTTTATCGATTAAACCCTAACTTTCCGATTGACAGAAAAAAAAAAAAAAAATTGTAAAAATTTCAACATTTAAACAATTTTAGGTGGAGTCGTGGGGTGCTCAGTTTTTCATACAACCTTATAGGAAATCGATCCTGTGCAATTAACTTTTTTGCTTGCGCATATTCAACAACTGAATCCTTTGAGAAATTTTTGAATAAAGCCCTTGTTGGAGTTTCCGAGGAAGATGCCATCGTAAAAACTGAAGAAAACTTGAAAGACAAAACCAAGAACAACATCTTGTCCCAAAAAACCAAAACAAAGCGACCCCAACGCGAGTGAATCCAAAATGGAGGATCGATTTACTATAGTGTTGTATGAGAAAGTGAGCCCCCCCCTAAAATTGTTTAAAAATTGAAATTTTTTCAAATTTCATTTGATAATCGGAAACATTATGTAATAATCGATAAGACTGCACTGAAAAGACTGAAAAAAAAAGAAAGAAAAGAAATGAAAAATAACAAATTTAAAGGTGGTGGTAGTCTCCTTCACGCCTGCCAAAATATTTTCTTTTTTCTGTTTCCAACTCGATATTCCCTGTGTCTCTTCTACAAATACTTTCACCGCGTCTGCTCAGATGAACTTAGCTCACTGGTACCCCTATATATGAATTACTCGAGTCACTAGATTAGCGACTACGTCCCACCCTTTCACTGTGAAACCAATAAAATGTAAACGCAAAAATTCTACTCCATCAGCTTCTTTTCTCGCATTCCCGCCTGTGGAATTCCCTTCCATTTACTTGCTTCCCCGACAGCGACAATCTCCAAGAATTCAAATGTAAAGTCAGTAGTCATCTCCTATCTCACTAACCTGCATCCTCTCTCTCATACTCCTTTCTTCGTCCACTCCACTCTCATAAGTATTCTCGTCCTTCTCTTACCCACTTCCTGACACCCCCTATAACCTGTCACTTTTTCTCATAACATTCCTCCTATGTAACCCCCTGCACAACAGTGGCAGTAAAATGCCTTGCTTGGGACGACACGATGATAAAAAACAGCATTAACCTATTTGACAAGAAATTAATAACAATAGTTACATGATTTAAAATGCAGACCATATTAGTCTTGAAGTCCTACTAAGTACTTTAAAACATTTTTAAGTCAACTATTTATTTATTAATAACATACCTAAAAGCAGGACCGGTGCAAGGGTCTCGTGCCCTCCGTGAATCTATGATACAATGCAGCCCACTCTACTACATCTCCATTTTCATAAGGCAGTATTCATAGAAAATACAATTTTTTTGTGTCTTAATTGTGGAAGTAGAATAATGGTTCATATAGGGAAACAATTCAACTAGATAAGTTGAAAATAAATACAATGTATATATATATATATATATATATATATATATATATATATATGTGTGTGTGTGTGTGTGTGTATATAAATAAGATTATATAAATAAGATATATATATATATATATAAATAGATAGATAGATATTCAATCTTAATACTTAATCTTATTTATATATATATATATATATATATATATATATATATATATGTGTGTGTGTGTATATATAAATCTTATTTATATATACATTGTATTTATTGAAAATAAATACAATGTATATATAATACAAATGAGAGGCACGTCATAATAGATCATTCAATCTTAATACTTAATCTTATATATATATATATATATATATATATATAAATCTTATTTATATATACATTGTATTTATTGAAAATAAAATGCTCCGATGAGCTTAGATCACTGGTGCCGCCTAAGCACGAATTTACACGAGATACTAGATTAGCAACTAGGTCCCACCCTTTTACAGTTAAACAAATAAGATGTAACCGTAAATTCTACTCCAACAGCTTCTTTTCTCGCGCTTCCCGCCTGTGGAACTCCCTTCCACAAGTCTGCTTTCCCGACAGTTACAATCTCCAGGTGTTTAAATGTAGGGTCAATAGACACCTCCTATCAGACTAACTCCCAACTATTCTCACAACACGCTCATCTATCCAACCCTCATTCTCGGTATCCTCACACGCCTATCACCCACCCTCTGTTATTTCCTATATTTAATCAGCCTTTCTCCAATCTACGTAGCCCCCTGCACAGTAGTGGCAGTGACATGCCTTGCTCGGGGTGAAACGCTTATAAAAAAAAATAAATAAATAAATACAATGTATATATAAATACAAATGAGAGGCACGTCATAATAGATCATTCAATCTTAATACTTAATCTTATTTATATATATATATATATATATATATATATATATAATATATATATGTATGTATATATAAATCTTATTTATATATACATTGTATTTATTGAAAATAAATACAATATATATATAAATACTAATGAGAGGCACGTCATAATAGATCATTCAATCTTAAATAGATCAACAACATTCAACAATGTTTTGCTGTAATTTTTAACATAAATTTGAGATTTTTCTTATAAAAAGTCGAACAATTTTTAACCCATGATATTGTCTTTATGGATAAAAGATAGTGATTTTATATGACCTTTTTTCGACACTTAGCTTGAGCAAAAAATTCATAGATTTTGACGAAAAAAAGAAAACCTCAGAATGGCCTCAAAATCTGCGACAATTTTTCATCCTTCAATAGTCAGTTGTACTTAGTTTGATTTGTGACATATTAAATGTAGAGATAGAAAGAAAAGGCAAATGTTGATAAGATAGCGAGGGTCACAAACCACTGCCCGAGGCCCACAATCCATTTTGTCACCCCCAGTTGGGGGTAATCGAGAGTAGTGGCGCCGGCCCTGATTATAAGACAAGAAAGAAATGATTATATAAAAAATTAGAAAATTCAATAACGAAAAACATCTTTTCAAATATCTGTTTCAAAAATTTAAATCTTTCAGAACGATATATTTTTAAATTTGGACAAATGTGTGACTATTAAAAAATGTATATATTTGTTAATTTGTATTGTCTGTAATGAAAAACAATTCCAAAATATTGATATATTTTTTTAGACATGCTTGCTTGAATATGCGATATTTGTGATTTGTGCCATAAAATAATTCAATTTAATAATTATGTTTATACAGACACACACACACACACACACACACACAAATATATATTAGAGAGAGAGAGAGAGGGGGAGGAGAGAGAGAAAGAAAGAGAGTCGTATAGTGAGTGCAGGTATATTGTACAACAAGGAGGCATTTTCTACATCGCTTGAAAAGCCGAGACACGTGTCCCATCGACATTTTTACAGAAAATGTATGAACAGTGTCGTGCTGAACGCAAACACATGTGGCTGTTGTTAAGGATTTTTATGTCGCGTTGAAAGTAACAAAAAAGAAAAAAAAAAAAAAATTCAACGTTTTTTATTCACTAAGTATCGAATCCCCAAAAATCTCACAGCAAGATATCGTAAAAATAACGATAAAATAATACTCCCCCACTAATAAAAAACAAAACACCCCCCCCCCCCAAAAAAAAATCAAAACCCAAATAGACTTTTTAAAGTATAAGCCTTCTTTTTGTAGTAATTTACAACATTCGCTGATTTAAAAATTTTTTTTCATTCTATAAATGTCGAGTCGGGGAAAGAGCGGTTTACATCCGGGGTTTACACGCCCATAGATATTTATCCCAACGATTAAAATTACTATTTGCTTAGGCTCGAAAAGAACCGAGCCTTAGAACAAAATGACAAATTTCTCTCTAACACTATATATATATATATATATATATATATATATATATATATATATATATATATATATATTTTAATTTAAGGCAACGTTGATCTTTATTTTAAACTGGAAATTTTGTTTCTAACGTCAGCGTCATGTTTTCTTGCTTGTTGAAAGCATGTTTTTATTTGCTTACTTTCGCGTACTTGAATAATATGGTTTGTTTGTTTCTTAGATAAATGCAGTTACTTGTTCTTACTTAAAAAAATGTGTTATGTGTATTGTATGTGGAAGGCTAAAAGCTAAATAGTTACGTATTTTGATTTATTCATTATTCCTTAACTTAATAAGGAATTGAAAAAAAAATAGAAACACATGGTGATAAATTGTATTTCAGATTTTGAAAGGCAGCTGACGTAATAAAATAGTTACTACTACGACTAAGAGGTTGAGATTCTACTTGGAAATTTGAGAGAGAAAAGAAAACGTCGGCAAAAATTTAGGGGAAACTTATTGTCACTTGATGTCCATTTTAGGCTACCAGTTACTAAAAATGGTATGATACTTACTGAGCGAATAATAATAATAATAATAATAATAATACGAAAGAGAATACTGAAATATTGAAAAGAACATGCTTTCGTTGATTCACGACACGACAATCAATACATAAACTGTATGAAAATTGCAACGATTTAAATTTATAGATAATAATAATAATAATAATAATAATAATAATAATAATAATAATAATAATACGAAAGAGAATACTGAAATATTGAAAAGAACATGCTTTCGTTGATTCACGACACGACAGTCAATACATAAACTGTATGAAAATTGCAACGATTTAAATTTATAGATAATAATAATAATAATAATAATAATAATAATAATAATAATTAAAAACAATTATATTGATAATAATATCAATAAATAAACGAGAGTTTATCCAGCGAGAGTTTCATAATATTAATAAAAAAACAGTAACAATAATGACAAAAAAAAAAAACAATAATGTCAATATTAATGGATGATGAGGGTCTAACGCAAATGTCAATAAAGAGTCCATCTATCCAGAATTTTATAATAAAAAACACTAAAAACAGTAATAATAATAATAAAACTTATTATTTTCATGATGAAAGTGTAATACAAATATCGAACTCAAATTGATGTAAGTATTCTTACTAGTATTCACTCTTCATTTCTGAAACAATAAATTATTTATATATATATATATATATATATATATATATATATATATATATATATATATATATACGTGTGTGTGTGTGTGTGTGTGTTCATAATGTTTTTGCTTTTAGTTTTTTTATTCGAGAGAGCACTAACGTTTGCCTATATTGTTGTTGCAAGCCCGCAATAAGAGAATTGTTTAAAATGACAGAGCCTAGGCACATGGCTTTTTTCTTTTTTGTTCGGAGTCAGCTAGAGAGAGTAAATGTAGCTGGTTAAAATTTAACAAAGCCAGACGATATTATTTATTATGGGAAAAAATAAATGCAATATTCGTTTTAATTGCAATAAAAGTAACGAACAATTTTTTTTGTAATAATGACGCTTCTTGCATCATGTTTTTTTGTTTTTATTCCTTAAGTTTTTTTAGGTGCTTAGTTTTTAACTAAGAGATGAACAGACAGTTTTTTGTTGCGTGACATCAAACCCGACGAGGTGAAAATAAAAACGAAATTGACTACTAATAATAAACAATAAATAATAAAGAAATAATAAGAAAGAAAGACCTTGAACGTTGTGTTTTTTTTATTGGAAATATTAAAATAGTTAATAAATGTGAACAAGGAAATTGGTTTAATAATAATAAATAATAATAATAAATAATAGTATTTATTTTGTTGTTGATAATCGTTGTTCGAAATAGTCGAGTCGTTGGAGTACACACGACTAAAAGAACAGGTCTCTTTGCTATTCATTTTTCAAAGAAAGCAGTCATGTTTAAAAATAAAAACACAGATTACAAATAAACTAGAAATAAATGAAATTAACAGAAAGATTAGAATAAAAAAGAATAAAAAATAAATTGACCGTCATTTTTAAATTTTTAACACAATATTTATTTTGTTTTTGTCGCATCACAAAATATTTTTAAAACGCGTCAGAATGGATAGTACGAATAAGGCAAAGACCAAAAAACAAAATTATTATTATTATTATTATTATTATTATTATTAACGCGACTAAATACACTTATTTATCGCAAAAGAGGCTATTGAGTGCGTATCTATCTATCTATCTATATATATATATATATATATATATATATATATATATATATATATATATATCAAAATGTAGTTTTAAAATTGCTAAGTATAGGGTTTTTAATTGAGGTTTAAAAAACCAAATCCACTCCTAAAAACAAACTCAACCCCACAAAAACTCAAGGACAATGCTTAAACAATATTGAACGTGTTTTTATTTTTTGTAATAAACCTTTCGCAATTTATATAACTTATTATTATTATTATTATTATTATTATTATAAATAATAATAATAATAATAATAAATCAGTTTCATGAATAAAAGCTATTATCGTCCCTTATTTTATAAGATTTTCTCCTATATACTACTGCATTTTAAAGTCGATGGGTTTTCTAGCAAAATTTAACCATATCGCGTGTGTGCATCAGGAGCTTTATAAATATATAAGAGAAAATATAACAACGACCAAAAGTTAAAATTAATTCTACAGGAAAATAGAATAAAATAAAATAAAATGAAATAAAATAAAGAACGAAAAAGTTTAAAATTTAAGATACTTTTTCCCCCAACAAAAGAAAAATAAACGTACCACGTCAGAAAAATGAAGACGTGATATTTTTCGTTAGCAAAGATTTCCACGCTTCTTTGAGCTGAGGTGATCATCCAGTCGTCTCCATGTGACTAATGAATGTTTGATGTCTTTTTTTAAAATTATGATAATAAAACATATTTTTACGTTTTAAACTCGTGTTTGTTTGATATTTTTTTGTTATATATCTGGTTTTTGTTTATTTCTGTATAAAAAAAAAGATAATTTTAATACATTTTAACTTAGCCTATTTATTCTTGTTCAAGAAGCCAGACATTGTTTATTTTTTCGTGAAAGAAATAAAAAATAGTAATAAAACGTACACACTCACCTTTGCATATATATATATATATATATATATATATATATATATATATATATATATATATATATATGAATGAATGACAGAATAACGAACAAATAGAAAATGTTTATAAATATTTAAGCTTCATCAGAAATTTAATTTTTGATGAAGACAAGCGAAACGCGATAAATTTATAAATGATTCATATTTGTCCATTTTTTATCATTCTATCATTTTATATACATACACAGTAACACACACACATATTGTTTTCGTTTCAAAAAATAAACATTTCAGTTATACATCATGTGAGACATACAATGTCTTTTAATTTTTTTATCTATATTTTAAGCACACAATATATATTCTGATTTATTATAAATCATTTAATGTGTATGTATGCCTCTGCGTGTGTATGTCTCTGTGTGTGTATATATACGTTTGTGTTTGGGCGTGCTTGTGTGTATAATTGCGCGCACTTGAGTGAAAAGCTACACACTAAACACGCTTTCATATCAAACAATCATGTTATTTTATATATATAAATGTTTTGAATGATGTTGCCGTGTAAGGGGGGATTTAACTCAGTGTGTGGTGATGAGGTGCACAAGTAAGAATTTGTACACTAGAACCTTTTCACATGGGGGAGGTAGGTAAAAAATAATTTGCTGGAGAGGGTGCTATATCTTAGGAATAGTTCCATTCTATATGCCGCATTGGGAGTTTGTTTTCTCGGCAATGTTCCATTTGTTAGGATAAAATAAAGCAAAAAAAAAAAAAAAAAAAAAAAATAAAAAGCGGGTATTTACAATGAATTAGCAGCAAAACGTAATACTATAAACTGCTTCTTACTTCAATGGTCACTAATTTTAATACTAATAATAGTATGTAATAATAGTACTGTTTTACTACTACTAATAATATTTGTAACACGTTGAGAAGATTTCAAAATTAAATTAATGATAGAATTTAAATTATCCAGATGGCATTATTTCAATAAAAACGTTTCAAACATTGAAAGAGGGTTTGTTTTTTTAAAATTTTATTATTATTATTATTATAGAAGAAACTTGCTAGCTCTTATTTTCTCTTAAAAGCTATCGGAGAAAACCACAATTATTATTATTATTATTATTATTATTATTATTATTATTATTATTATTATTGTTGTTTAGTCATGAAATATAACTAAGTAATAAATGTCTTCTCATTGCAAGAACTATAACACTCGTTTCAGTGATTGTTCGGCTAAGCCGTATTAAAAACATCAGGGGGATAAAAAAACAAAAAAAACAAAAAACAGTCTGTCCAATTCAATGTGTTGTGTGTAATTGTACATTTTTTTAAAAGTAATGCACTAAATTTGCGTTCTTCGAAAAGGGTCAAGTTTTTGAGAAGTAAATTCGAAATCAACTACATTTGAAGAATTACTACTTACCAAAAGATCGACCTGGGCATCGTTTCTCGAATCAATCACATCCGAATTTTGGTCAGAAGCGCGAGTACTAAGTGCCTCATCCATTGCTGAGAACAAAAAGAAGAAGTTTCGTAGTGTGACGACAGAAAGAACATTGCGGTGACTACGGATGCTCAAAAGCGCTGTTTATGCATAATTCTTTCATTGTAATAACGTTTAACCACAGGAAAGGATTGTAAAAAAGGAAGAAAAGAATTGTTTGTGGAGAAAAATCAATGCAGGCTGATAGAATGGGGCTACTATGGCTATAATAATTATTTTGTAGTAGTGTTTTACAATAGAAAAGCATTAAAAATTCATTTAGAAATGAATGCATGCATTGACGACTATTAATTATTTGTGTTGTTTTACTATAAAAATGCATTGCAAAAGAGAGAGAAAGAGATTGTCAGTGGTCAGTCATGCATAAAAAATAAATATTATAATCACAAAAAAATGTACAATAAAAGGAACAGAAATGTTTACGGATTTCAAATTTATTTTTTAAAATGTCACCATTTCTTCTCAAACATGGTATAAAGTTTCGGTAAAAGAATAATTTCCGTTACTTTTTAATTATGAAAGAGGAATGAAAAAGTTCATAGTCTGACAATGAATAACTGATGCTAGAACTGTGAAATCTTTCATGCATTAATTTCAGCTCTTTTATTTACTAAATTTATTAATTTTCCTAGGTAGGAGGGTGGGTTGAAAAATTCATAGGCTGAAAAGTTCATAGGCTGAAAAGTTCATAGGCTGAAAATGAAGGAGGGCTAGAACTGTGAAAACTCTTATGCAACAATCTTAAATTTTTTTATAAGTAACTGTATTGTTTTTTCCAGGTCCGAAGATAGGCTGAAAAGTTCATAGGCTGAAAATGAAGGAGAGCTAGAATTGTGAAAACTTTTATGCAACAATCTTAAATCTTCTTATAAGTAACTGTATTATTTTTACCAGGTCCAAAGATAGGTTGAAAAGTTCACAGGCTGAAAATGAAGGAGAGCTAGAATTGTGAAAACTTTTATGCAAAAATTTTAAATCTTCTTATAAGTAACTGTATTGTTTTTTCCAGGTCCGAAGATAGGCTGAAAACTTCACAGGCTGAAAATGAAGGAGAGCTAGAATTGTGAAAACTTTTATGCAACAATCTTAAATTTTCTTACAAGTAACGGTATTATTTTTTCCAGGTCCGAAGATAGGCTGAAAAGTTCATAGGCTGAAAATGAAGGAGAGCTAGAATTGTGAAAACTTTTATGCAACAATCTTAAATCTTCTTATAAGTAACTGTATTCTTTTTTCCAGGTCCGAAGATAGGCTGAAAAGTTCATAGGCTGAAAATGAAGGAGGGCTAGAATTGTGAAAACTTTTATGCAAAAATCTTAAATCTTCTTATAAGTAACTGTATTGATTTTTCCAGGTTCGAAGATAGGCTGAAAAGTTCATAGGCTGAAAATGAAGGAGGGCTAGAACTGTGGAAACTCTTATGCAACAATCTTAAATTTTTTTATAAGTAACTGTATTGTTTTTTCCAGGTCCGAAGATAGGCTGAAAAGTTCATAGGCTGAAAATGAGGGAGAGTTAGAATTGTGAAAACTTTTATGCAACAATCTTAAATCTTCTTATAAGTAACTGTATTATTTTTTCCAGGTCCAAAGATAGGTTGAAAAGTTCACAGGCTGAAAATGAAGGAGAGCTAGAATTGTGAAAACTTTTATGCAACAATCTTAAATTTTCTTACAAGTAACTGTATTATTTTTTCCAGGTCCGAAGATAGGCTGAAAGGTCCATAGGCTGGAAATGAAGGAGAGCTAGAACTGTGAAAACTTTTATGCAACAATCTTAAATCTTCTTATAAGTAACTGTATTGATTTTTCCAGATTCGAAGATAGGCTGAAAAGTTCACAGGCTGAAAACGAAGGAGGGCTAGAACTGTGAAAACTCTTATGCAACAATCTTAAATCTTCTTATAAGTAACTGTATTGATTTTTCCAGGTCCGAAGATAGGCTGAAAAGTTCATAGGCTGAAAATGAAGGAGAGCTAGAATTGTGAAAACTTTTATGCAACAATCTTAAATCTTCTGATAAGTAACTGTATTCTTTTTTCCAGGTCCGAAGATAGGCTGAAAAGTTCATAGGCTGAAAATGAAGGAGGGCTAGAACTGTGAAAACTATTATGCAACAATCTTAAATCTTCTTATAAGTAACTGTATTGATTTTTCCAGCTCCGAAGATAGGCTGAAAAGTTCATAGGCTGAAAATGAAGGAGAGCTAGAATTGTGAAAACTTTTATGCAAAAATCTTAAATCTTCTTATAAGTAACTGTATTGATTTTTCCAGGTTCGAAGATAGGCTGAAAACTTCATAGGCTGAAAATGAAGGAGGGCTAGAACTGTGGAAACTCTTATGCAACAATCTTAAATCTTCTTATAAGTAACTGTATTGATTTTTTCATGTCCGAAGATAGGCTGAAAAGTTCATAGGCTGAAAATGAAGGAGAGCTAGAATTGTGAAAACTTTTATGCAACAATCTTAAATCTTCTTATAAGTAACTGTATTCTTTTTTCCAGGTCCGAAGATAGGCTGAAAAGTTCATAGGCTGAAAATGAAGGAGGGCTAGAATTGTGAAAACTTTTATGCAAAAATCTTAAATCTTCTTATAAGTAACTGTATTGATTTTTCCAGGTTCGAAGATAGGCTGAAAAGTTCATAGGCTGAAAATGAAGGAGGGCTAGAACTGTGGAAACTCTTATGCAACAATCTTAAATTTTTTTATAAGTAACTGTATTGTTTTTTCCAGGTCCGAAGATAGGCTGAAAAGTTCATAGGCTGAAAATGAGGGAGAGTTAGAATTGTGAAAACTTTTATGCAACAATCTTAAATCTTCTTATAAGTAACTGTATTATTTTTTCCAGGTCCAAAGATAGGTTGAAAAGTTCACAGGCTGAAAATGAAGGAGAGCTAGAATTGTGAAAACTTTTATGCAACAATCTTAAATTTTCTTACAAGTAACTGTATTATTTTTTCCAGGTCCGAAGATAGGCTGAAAGGTCCATAGGCTGGAAATGAAGGAGAGCTAGAACTGTGAAAACTTTTATGCAACAATCTTAAATCTTCTTATAAGTAACTGTATTGATTTTTCCAGATTCGAAGATAGGCTGAAAAGTTCACAGGCTGAAAACGAAGGAGGGCTAGAACTGTGAAAACTCTTATGCAACAATCTTAAATCTTCTTATAAGTAACTGTATTGATTTTTCCAGGTCCGAAGATAGGCTGAAAAGTTCATAGGCTGAAAATTAAGGAGAGCTAGAATTGTGAAAACTTTTATGCAACAATCTTAAATCTTCTTATAAGTAACTGTATTCTTTTTTCCAGGTCCGAAGATAGGCTGAAAAGTTCATAGGCTGAAAATGAAGGAGGGCTAGAACTGTGAAAACTATTATGCAACAATCTTAAATCTTCTTATAAGTAACTGTATTGATTTTTCCAGCTCCGAAGATAGGCTGAAAAGTTCATAGGCTGAAAATGAAGGAGAGCTAGAATTGTGAAAACTTTTATGCAAAAATCTTAAATCTTCTTATAAGTAACTGTATTGATTTTTCCAGGTTCGAAGATAGGCTGAAAACTTCATAGGCTGAAAATGAAGGAGGGCTAGAACTGTGGAAACTCTTATGCAACAATCTTAAATCTTCTTATAAGTAACTGTATTGATTTTTTCATGTCCGAAGATAGGCTGAAAAGTTCATAGGCTGAAAATGAAGGAGAGCTAGAATTGTGAAAACTTTTATGCAACAATCTTAAATCTTCTTATAAGTAACTGTATTCTTTTTTCCAGGTCCGAAGATAGGCTGAAAAGTTCATAGGCTGAAAATGAAGGAGGGCTAGAATTGTGAAAACTTTTATGCAAAAATCTTAAATCTTCTTATAAGTAACTGTATTGATTTTTCCAGGTTCGAAGATAGGCTGAAAAGTTCATAGGCTGAAAATGAAGGAGGGCTAGAACTGTGGAAACTCTTATGCAACAATCTTAAATTTTTTTATAAGTAACTGTATTGTTTTTTCCAGGTCCGAAGATAGGCTGAAAAGTTCATAGGCTGAAAATGAGGGAGAGTTAGAATTGTGAAAACTTTTATGCAACAATCTTAAATCTTCTTATAAGTAACTGTATTATTTTTTCCAGGTCCAAAGATAGGTTGAAAAGTTCACAGGCTGAAAATGAAGGAGAGCTAGAATTGTGAAAACTTTTATGCAACAATCTTAAATTTTCTTATAAGTAACTGTATTGATTTTTCCAGGTTCGAAGATAGGCTGAAAACTTCATAGGCTGAAAATGAAGGAGGGCTAGAACTGTGGAAACTCTTATGCAACAATCTTAAATCTTCTTATAAGTAACTGTATTGATTTTTTCATGTCCGAAGATAGGCTGAAAAGTTCATAGGCTGAAAATGAAGGAGAGCTAGAATTGTGAAAACTTTTATGCAACAATCTTAAATCTTCTTATAAGTAACTGTATTCTTTTTTCCAGGTCCGAAGATAGGCTGAAAAGTTCATAGGCTGAAAATGAAGGAGGGCTAGAACTGTGAAAACTCTTATGCAACAATCTTAAATCTTCTTATAAGTAACTGTATTGATTTTTCCAGCTCCGAAGATAGGCTGAAAAGTTCATAGGGTGAAAATGAAGGAGAGCTAGAACTGTGAAAACTTTTATTCAACAATCTTATTTCTTCTTATAAGTAACTGTATTGTTTTTCCAGGTCCGAAGATAGGCTGAAAAGATCATAGGCTGAAAATTAAGAAGTGATGCTAAAGCTGAAATATTTGATGCATTAATTTCGGAATTTTTAAAAACAACTTTATTGTTTTTTACAGTTACGAGGGAGGGCTGAAAAGTTCTTAGGCTGACTATGAAGGAGAGATAGGGGTATGAAAACTTTCATGTAACAATCTCAAATCTTCTTATAAATAACTGTATTAGTTTTTGCAGGTCCGAAGGCTGAGAAGTTCATAGGCTGACTATGAAGAGAGATGCTAGAACTTTGAAATATTTCATGCATTCATTTCAGCACTTCTTATTAATAACTGCACAGATTCTTTCCGGGTACGAGGTTGGGATGAAATGATTACAACCTCGCTATGAGGGAGTGCGTTTGGGCTGAAAAGTTTATAGGCTATATATGAAGGAAAGGCGCTAAGGCTGTGCAATCTTTTATGTATTCTTTTCAATATATCTTATTAATAACTGCATTAGTTCCCTCCAGGTTTGAGGGCTGGCTGAAAGGTTCATAGGCTGACAACGAATAAGTGATGGTATAACCGTGAAATCTTTCATGCGTTAATTTAAAATCTTATTAGTAATTGTATTGTTTCTTTGCAGGTACGAGGGTGGCTGAAAAGTTAATAGATTGACTATGAAATACTGATGCTAGAGATGTGAAATCATAAAAAATAATCTAAAATTTTGTAGTTGAAGAGTAAATTTCTGTTTGGTTTCGGTTCCCGCGCGAGTGAAGCGAGCGGGTTTGAAGCTTCCAGACAAAAACAAACAGAGTCTTAATTCAATGCTCTCTCAGTTGCGCACGTCACAAGGCTCACAACAAAAACAAAACACCCAACCATTGACTCAATGGACAAAAAACTATTGCCGACACACCAATGGACAAAAAACTAATGCCGACGTACCAATTATCGCCGTCGGTCTCATTCTCACTCAGCATAAAATGACAGGTCGAAGAAGATTCCTTTCTTTGACCAAACTTGAGAGGACGCAACTGACGAGACGACAAACTCTCTGGCGTGGGTTTACGCAAACATTCATCACAACACGGCAGCCCGACAAGCAAAACACCTTGGACGTTTTGGCTCTGGTTGTTGTGAATGTTTATCGACACACTTTTCCTATTAGTAATTGTACTGTTTCATACCATGTACTAGAATGGGCTGAAAAATTCATAAACTGTTGATATATGCTTGGTGCTTGAATTGGGAAATATTTCCTGCATTCATTTCAATACATTAATAACTGTATTGTAACTTTCGATTTACGAGGGTTAGCTGAAATACTTATAGGCTGACTTAGAAGGAGTGACACGAGAGCGGTGAAATCTTTAAAGGAATTTGAAATTAATAATTGCATTGTTTCTTTCCAGGTTGAACTGATAAGTTCAACGGATGTTATGATGAAGTGATTCTAGAGCTGTGAACTCTTTCATGCACTTATTTCATATCTCCATATTAATATCGACATTATTTCTTTCTGGGACATGAGTGGGCTGAATGGCTCGTAAGCTGATTACGAAGGAGTGATGCTAGAGCTGCGAAATCTTTCATGCATTTATTTCAAATCTCCATATTAGTATCAACATTATTTCTTTCTGGTACATGAGTGGGCTGAAAGGTTCGTAAGCTGATTACGAAGGAGTGATGCTAGAGATGAGAAATATTTCATGCACTTATTTCAAATCTCCATATTAATATCTACATTATTTCTTTCTGGTACATGAGTGGGCTGAAAGGTTCGTAAGCTGATTACGAAGGAGTGATGCTTGAGCTGTGAAATCTTTCACGCACTTATTTCAAATCTCCATATTAATATCTACATTATTTCGTTCTGCTACATCAATAGGCTGAAAGGTTTGTAAGCTGATTACGAAGGAGTAGTGATGCTAATGCTGTGAATTCTTACTTCTTTTTAATTCTTCTTATTAGTAATTGCATTGTTTCTTTCCAGGTACGATTTTGGGCTGAAACGTTCATCCGCTGAATATAAAGGAATGGTGCTAGATCTGCGCTAACTAAAAGGCATTGATTCCAACGCTTCTCATTATGAACTGCATTATTTCTCTCCAGGTACGAGGATCGGCTGAAAAGTTCATTGAATGACTATGAAAGATTGACATAATTATAGTTTTTCTAAAATAAATTAGGTCGAAGCTCTATTAATTATATATAAAAAAATTCCTTAAATTTTATATTAAGTTTAAATATAAAAAAAAAACCTTTAATAACTTTTACACCTATGTATAGGATTTCACCATCCTTTCAAAAAACACCAAAAATTTTGTAGCCTTATACTTCACTAATACAGGTATGTTTATCCATTACCAATTTCACTCTCCCTTCTTCGCCCTTCTTCTCTTACTTCCTCCCATCCCATATACATTTTCTTACTTCTTCCTCTTTGTTAAACCCAAAGGCCAGGTCATAAAAAGCTGTAAATGACTACACTTTATTTTCTACTGTTAAACCTGGCGCCTGTCTCTAAACATTTTCACCATATCACTTAACCATCTTTCTCCTTCTCTCCCATTTTCCTCTTTCTGTTCAATATCTAATTTACAACACCCAAATCTGATTTCTCGTTTTTTCTACCCCACTCACCTCTCACACAAAATTTATCAATATAAGGAAACACATTTTCCATCTCCCTTCACACTAAAATTACAAAATCTAAAGTTCGGATCTCTAGAAACGATAAACCTTTATAGCATTAATCTTAGTACCACGATATTCACTTTTAACTGTATGATCTTTCTTTATCCCTAATTTTACCTTTTTTCATACTACAAATTGTGACTTAATTTTGTGACTTAATTATTAATCAGTTATTAAAAATCGCCTGAATACACCACTCATGGTAGAAACCTGGGTAGCGAAATAACTCGTTTACAAACATATTATATATATATATATATATATATATATATATATATATATATATATATATATATATTCTGACCTTTACTTTTATTTCATACGACAAATTGGGATCAAATTAAAGTTTTATAAAAAAAGATTTCCTTAAATTTTAAATTAAGTTTAAATATAAAAATATATGAAATATAAAAATTGAATATAACTACAAAAGTATTTGTAGCCTTATACTTGACTAATACAGATGTGTTTATCCCCCACCAATTTCTCTCTCCTCTTCACCCATCCTCTCCTACTTCCTCCCATCCCATATACATTTTCTTACTTCATCTTTGTTAAACCCAAAGCCCGGGTCATAAAAGGCTGTAAATGACTACACTTTATTTTCTACTGTTAAACCTGGCGCCTGTCTCTAAACTTTTTCATCATATCCCTTAACCACCTTTCTCCTTCTCTCCCATTTTCCTCTTTCTGAATATGAAGGAATGACGCTAGAGATGTGAAGTCTTTGATTAATTCATTTCAAGACTTCTTATTAATAACTGCATTGTTTCTTTTCAGGTACGAAGATGGGCTGAGAAGTTCATAGGTTGACTATGAAAGAGGAATGCTAGAGTTGTGATATATTTCATGCATTAATTTCAACTGTTAATATTAATAAACACATTATTTCAACTTATGATTATTTATTCATTATTTATTTCATTATTTATTCATTATGCATTTATTCTTTCAACTCTTAATATCAATAAATGCATTATTTATATCCAGGTACGAGGTGGGCTGAAAAGTTGATAGGCTGACTATTAAAGAACGTTTGTTAGGGCTGTGAAAACTTTCATGTATTCATTTTAACTCTTCATATTAATAAATGCATTATTTTTTCCAGGTACAAGGATGGGCTGAAAAGGTTGTAGGCTGAATAAAAAGGATTGATGTATCAGCTGTGAAATCTTTAATGCATTAATTTCAGCTATTTTTATTGCTACTTTTATTGTTTCTTTTTAGATACGATAGTGGGGTGAAAGTTCATAGGCTGAATATGAACAAGTGATGCTAGAGTTGTAAAAACGTTCATGCACTAATTTCAACACTTATTAATAACTGCATTATTTCTTTTCATTGGGCTGAAAAGGTCATGGGCTAACTATGAAATAGTAATACCAGAGGTGTGAAATCTTTCATGTATTCATTTCAACTCTTCTTATTAGTAGTTGTATTGTTTCGTTCCCGGGACGAGGGCAGGCTGAAAAGTAGATAGGCTGAATATAATTGAGTGAGCAAAGAGATGTGCAAAAATAATGCATTCATTTAAAGTCTTCTTGTTAATAACAGCATTGTTTCTTTCCAGCTACGAGATTCGGCTGAAAAGTTTCATGGGCTGAACATGAAGAAGTGATCATAGAAAAGTGAAATAATTCATGCAATCATTTTGACATTTCATATCAATATCGTCCGCTTCCAGGTACGAGAGTCAGGTGAAAAGTTCATAAGCTGGAAATGAAGGAGGGATGCTACAACTGAGAAACCTTTCATGCATTCATTCCGACTCTTCTTATAAGAGACTGCATTGTTTCTTTCTATGTACGAGGTTGATCTTAAAAGTTCATTGACTGATCATGAAGGACTGATGATGAAGCCGTGAAATCTTTGATGTATTCACGTAAACTCTGCATATTAATAACTGCAATATTTCTATCCAAGTACGAAGGCAGGCTGAAAGGTTCATACGTTGATTATGAAGGAATGATGCTAGCTCTGTGAAATCTTTCACACATAAATTTTTAACTCTTCTTTTAATAACTGCATTGTTTCTATCCAAGTACGAAGGTAGGCTGAAAGGTTCATACGTTGACTATGAAGGAATGATGCTAGCTCTGTGAAATCTTTCACACATAAATTTTTAACTCTTCTTTTAATAACTGCATTGTTTCTATCCAAGTACGAAGGTAGGCTGAAAGGTACATACGTTGACTATGAAGGAATGATGCTAGCTCTGTGAAATCTTTCACACATAAATTTTTAACTCTTCTTTTAATAACTGCATTGTTTCTATCCAAGTACGAAGGTAGGCTGAAAGGTACATACGTTGACTATGAAGGAATGATGCTAGCTCTGTGAAATCTTTCACACATAAATTTTTAACTCTTCTTTTAATAACTGCATTGTTTCTATCCAAGTACGAAGGTAGGCTGAAAGGTTCATACGTTGACTATGAAGGAATGATGCTAGCTCTGTGAAATCTTTCACACATAAATTTTTAACTCTTCTTTTAATAAATGCATTGTTTCTATCTAAGTACGAAGGCAGGCTGAAAGGTTCATCCGTTGACTATGAAGGAATGATGCTAGCTCTGTGAAATCTTTCACACATAAATTTCTAACTCTTCTTTTAATAAATGCTTTGTTTCTATCCAAGTACGAAGGTAGGCTGAAAGGTTCATACGTTGACTATGAAGGAATGATGCTAGCTCTGTGAAATCTTTCACACATAAATTTTTAACTCTTCTTTTAATAACTGCATTGTTTCTATCCAAGTACGAAGGTAGGCTGAAAGGTTCATACGTTGACTATGAAGGAATGATGCTAGCTCTGTGAAATCTTTCGCACATAAATTTTTAACTCTGCATATTAATAAATGCATTGTTTCTATCTAAGTACGAAGGCAGGCTGAAAGGTTCATCCGTTGACTATGAAGGAATGATGCTAGCTCTGTGAAATCATTCACACATAAATTTTTAACTCTTCTTTTAATAAATGCTTTGTTTCTATCCAAGTACGAAGGTAGGCTGAAAGGTTCATACGTTGACTATGAAGGAATGATGCTAGCTCTGTGAAATCTTTCACACATAAATTTTTAACTCTTCTTTTAATAAATGCATTGTTTATTTGCAGGCTAAGAGTCGGCTGAAAAGTTCATCCGTTGATATTAAGAAATAATTTTAGAGACGTAAAATAATTTATGCATCAACTTCAACCCTCCTTTGTAATTAATGCCGTATTTATTTGAAGGCACGAGTGTGGGCTGAAAATTCATCCGTTGACTATGAAGGAATAATGCTAGACTTCTGAAATCTTTCATACAATTATTTCAAATCTTTAATTAATGCATTGTTTATTTTCAGGTACGAGGCTAGGCTGAAAACTTAAACTGTAGACTATGAAGGAATGACGAGAGAGCTTTGAAATATTTCATACATTAACTTCAACTTTTCTTTTTAATTAATGCATTGTTTATTTGCAGGCAAAAAATGGGCTGAAAAGTTTATCCTTTGATTATGAATGAATGATGCTAAAGCTGTGAAATCTTTCATACAATAATTTTAACTCTCCTTTTCATTAACGAATTGTTTACTTGCAGGCACGTGGTTAGGCTGAAACGTTTTATCGATGAATATAAAGGAATGATGCTAAGGTGTAAAGTTTTTCATACATTAATTTTAACATTTCTTGTTAATTAATGCATTGTTTGTTTGAAGGCCCGAGGTTAGGCTGAAAAGATCATTCGTAGACTAAGAATGAATAACGCTTGAGCTGTGAAATTTCTTATACATTTATTTTAACTATTCTTTTTAATGAATGCATTGTTTATTTGCAGACAAGAAAGTGGGCTGAAAAGTTTATCAGTTGATTATGAATGAATGATGCTAAAGCAGTGAAATCTTTCATTAAATAATTTTAACTGTTTTTTAATGAATGCATTCTTTACTTGCAGGCACGTGATTAGGCTGAAAGGTTCTACCGTTTAATATGAAAGAATGATGCTAAGCTGTAAATGTTTTCATAATTTTAACTACTTCTTTTTAGTAAATGGATTGTTTATTTGAAAGCACGAGGGTAGAATAAAAAGTATATTTGCTGATTATAAAGGAATGATAGAGCTTCTAAATCATTTATACATTAATTTTTAACATTTCTTTTTAATTAAAGCATTGTCTATCTGCAGGCGCCTGGGTGGGCTGAAATGTTCATCGGTTGATTACGAAGAATTGACGCTAGGTCTGTGAAATGTCATACAGAAATTGTAACTCTTTGTTTTTAATTAATGTTTGGTTTATTTGCAGGCACGATAGCGGGTTGAAAAGTACATCCGTTGACTATGAAGAAATGGCGCTAGCTCTGTGAAATCTATCATACATTAATTTCAACTCTTCTTTTTATATAATGGTTTGTTTATTTGCAGGCACGAGAGCGGGCTGAAAGGTTCATACGTTGACTATGAAGAAATGGCGCTAGCTCTGTTAAATCTTTCAAACAGAAATTTTAACTATTCTGTTAATTAATGGAGTGTTTATTTGCAGGCACAAGAGCCGACTGGAATGTTTATCCGTTGACTATGAAAACATGACGCGAGGTCTGTGAAATCTATCATACATTACTTTTAACACTCTTTTTTAATTAAGGGATTGTATATGTGCGTTGTGGTACAGTGGATATCGGCCCGGAACGAGAAGCCGGGGAGCCGAGTTCGAATTCCAGTTGAATCCATTGTATTCACTTACGCGCAAATACTCTTAGGAAAGGTATTAATCCGTCTCTTCCTCCCAGTTATGGGTTAAATAGCGGGACAGATTGGGTTCTATAGCCTTGGCTGGCAAACAGTCTACCGCAGAAAGCAATGGCAACCTACTGCGGGATAATCTTCTGCCCAGTCAGTCATGTCTCTTTCGAGACATGATCGCCAAGCTGTATCACGTATGGCACTTAACTGACTGACTGATATTTGCAGGCACGAGAGCGGGTTGTAAAAGTCATCCGTTGACTATAACAAAATGTCGCTAGGTCTGTAAAATCTACCACCCATCAATTTTAACTCTTGTTTTTAAATAAATGGATGGTTTATTTGCAGTCACGAGAGCGGTTTTTTTTTTTAAAATCATATCACCCCGTGCAAGGCGGTAACACCGCTGATGTGCAGGGGGCTACAGGGAAAAGATTGGAAAAAAGAAAACCGGAAACCGCATCCCAAACAGAAAACAAGGGATGAGCCTCTTCACCTGTTCAATAGACGTGGGTAGAGTGTGAACCGGGCGATAGTTTAGTCTATCTATTCCAGTTGAAAAAATAAGTGAGTAGATTGGAAAGGAGAAAACCGGAAACCACATCCTAAACAGGAAACAAGGGATATGCCTCTTCACCTGTTCAATAGACGTAGGTGGAGTGTGAACCGGGCGTTAAAAAAGTCATCCATTGACTATGAAGTAATGACGCTACATCTTTGTAATCAACAATACAGAAATTTTAAGACTTCTTTTTTATTAATGCATTGTTTATTTGCTCGCACGAGTGTAGGTTGAAAAGTTTAATTTTTAATTATGAAGGAATAATGCTAGAGCTTCGAAATGATTTATACATTCATTCTTAACATTTCTTTTTTATTTAAAGCATTGTTTATCTGCGGGCACCTGCGTGGGCTGAAAAATGTCTATGAATGAATGATGCTAGAGCTATGAAATATTTTATACGTAAATTTATAATCTTCCTTTTAACTAATGAATAGTTTACATGCAGGTACATAGGCTGAAAAGTTATACCGTTGAGTATGAATGAATGATGTTAGAGCTGTGAAGTCTTTTATACGTAAATTTATAATCTTCCTTTTAATTAATGAATTGGTTACATGCAGGTACATGGTTAGGCTGAAACGTTACACCGTTGAGTATGAATGAATGACGTTAGAGCTGTGTAGTCTTATACGTAAATTTATAATCTTCCTTTTAACTCATGAATAGTTTACATGCAGGTATAAAAATAATTTTTATTCGTTTTTATTCTTTAGAAAAAATATTTTTTCGGTACGCCAGAACGACACAATACACAAACAAACATTTTTCTATTTTTATTATACTGGATATGGACATTAAGATGGAATTTAAAAATAATTAAAGTAGTTTTTCATATTTAATTTTATGTTTTTTCGCTAGATAAATGAATAAAGATTCTCATAAAATAATTTTTATTCGTTTTTATTCTTTAGAAAAAATATTTTTTCGGCACGCCAGAACGACATTTCATTTTTATTATACTGGAATATGGACATATTAAGAAGGAATTTAAAAATAATTATAGTAGTTTTTGTATCTAATTTCATGTCTATTCGCTAGATGAATGTATATTGTACAAACATACTTGTAAAAATAAATTTTATTTATTTTTTCCTGTAGAAAAAAAAAACATTTTGGATACGTCACATGATACCTAACAAATTTTGGCGAACCAAAATGGCGGACTGAAATTTGGCGTACAAATTTGGCGTACCAAAAATGTATTACCGAGTAATGTATTGTATATTTGCAGGCAAGATTGTAGGCTGAAAATTTCATCTGTTGTCTATGAAGAAATGGCCCTAGGTCTGTGAAATCTTTCATACATTAATTTTAACACCTTTTGGTTAATGCAACGTTTGCTTCCCAGTCAAATTTGATCAATCGTTATCATTTGTCTTCTTAATTTCTTTTCTTCCGAGATATATATATATAGTTTTAAGGTGTGCTATATTTATAGGATAAAGTGCTCAATATCAGAGATAGATTGTATGTAAATATATAATCATCATCATTGCCCTTAGGTGTTGATGAAGGTGTTGACTTCAATGCTCACTCTATATATATATATATATATATATATATATTGAAGTAGTAGGAGGATTTGAATAATTAAGTTATTCATCGAGGTTTTTTCGACCTCAACAGAATGCAGAGAGCACTGGACAACCGTTTCGTCCTATATTTGGGACTCTTCAGCAATGCGCATCCACTAATAGGAATCGAAACCCAGACAGTTTGGTTATTAAGCTGATGCTATACCAACTGTACCACGGGCCCTGGTGACGAAGAGGTAACAAATTAAACTCGATGACGCGCCGCTCGTTCACAAATTCCCTGTTGAAACTCATCTAAGCTCCTTTATCCGTAGTACGGTGCCTCCCAGAGCCACGACTTCTCCAACACAAGCTGCTCAATCCAGAGCATATAAAGCTGGTTGAAGCACATAGATATGATTGAAGTAGTAAGAGTATTTGAAAAATTAAGTAATTCATCGAGCTTTTTTTTTCGACCTCAACAGAATGCAGAAAGCATTGGACGGCCGTTTCGTCCTATATTTGGGACTCTTCAGCAGTGCGCATGAATTACTTAATATATATTTAATTGGAGTAGATAGATAGATCTATCGCCCGGTTCACACTCCACCCTCGTCTATTGAACAGGTTAAGAGGCTCATCACTTGTTCCCTGTTTAGGATGTGGTTTCCGGCTTTCTCTTTTCCAATCTTCTCACTTTGTTTTTTTTTTCAATTGGAGTAGATAAATTTTTTTATCGCCCGGTTCACACTCCACCCTCGTCTATTGAACAGGTTAAGAGGCTCATCACTTGTTCCCTGTTTAGGATGTGGTTTCCGGCTTTTTCTTTTCCAATCTTCTCACTTTGTTTTTTTTTTTAATTGGAGTAGATAGATTTTTTATCGCCCGGTTCACACTCCACCCTCGTCTATTGAACAGATTAAGAGATTCATCCCTTGTTCCCTGTTTAGGATGTGGTTTCCGGCTTTCTCTTTTCCAATCTTTTCACTATTACGTAGCCCCCTGCACATCAGTGGCATTACCGCCTTGCTCGGGGTGATACGATTATGTATATATTATCATTATATATATATATATATATATATATATATATATATATATATGTTCCATTTTTAAACGAGTTATTTCGCTACCCAGGAGTTTCTACCATTAGTGGTGTTTCAGGCGATTTTTAATTATAAGTTATTAAAGGCGATTTTAATAATAAGTTATTAGAAATTGCCTGAAGACACCACCCGTAGTAGAAACTCCTGGGTAGCGAAATAACTCGTTTAAAAATGGAACATATATATATATATATATATATATATATATATATATATATATTTTTTTTTTTCATTTTTAAACGAGTTATTTCGTTACCTTGGTTTCCACCATGAGTGGTTTCTTCAGGCGATTTTTAATAACTTTTAAATTAATTATTAAATTAATCATTAAATTAATGTTCATAAGTTATTAAAAATTGCCTGAACACCACCCATGGTAGAAACTCCTGGGTAGCGAAATAACTCGTTTAAAAATGAAAAATATTCAAAAATTCTACAAAATAATTGTATAGAACACTTTTTAATACAAATGTGTACTGGTCTAACCCTATTAGGACCAAAAACTAATCATTAATCAATCAATCAATCAATCAATCAACACACACACACACACACACACACACACACACACACACACACACACAAACACACACACAAACACAAACACACACACAAACACACACACACACATATATATATATATGCATCGTTCATTCAGCAATGAATTAGAACACTCTCAGCGATTGGGCGTGTATAATGATAATATACACACTAAAAAGTCAGCCTCCTTCTAGGGAGCGCCCGTAGCTCAGAGGTAGAATCGCCGACTAACGCCAATTCGGTCGGGTTTCAATCTTGGGTAAAAAGCAATCGGCTGTTTAACCGTACTGATGAGCTGTGATACAGCGAAACAGATCTGTCTGCGGATATATATATTTATTTATATAAAGTAGAATCCTTGGTACTTGTTAAGGTAACTTCCACAGGAGATTAAATCTAAAGAGAACTCAATGTTAAAATTTAACAGTGTATTATATAATCAAGAATAAAATTTGGATGTTTTTATAAACCCGTAGGTAATATCATATTTTGCGGTTCTCTTATCGACCGCTCGTCAGTTCAAATTCATACAACAATAAATGGGTCAAATTTATCCAGAAAAAATCAAGTAAAAAAGAAAGAAGAAAAAATAGAAAAAAATAGAGAAAGAAAAGAGTTTAACTTAACAGTTTTGGATCTTAGCGTCACGCGTTGGCCTTTGCCTAGATTTACAAAAAACAGTCGTTAAAGAATTCAGTGGATCTTGACTTGGGTTCTTAGTTGTCTATTTTTAGATACAAGACATTTAAAGTTAAAAAATAAGGGTTGAATTATATATATATATATATATATATATATATATATATATATATATATATATATATATATATAAAACAACAGCTTGCCTTTAGTCATTTTCACACTGCTGGTATTGATAGCTGGTTGTCGTAGTTTAATATAAAAACCTTAAACATTTTTTAACCATTTTTTTCTTTGCAGTGAGATTGCCGGTAATTCGAATTGACTCTGTGGATTTGTATTAAATGTATATTTATGAAATTTTCTTTGAATAGGTGAGAAGTCAACATTATGTTGATACGAGTGTACCCCCGCAGTAAAAAATGACGGCAAAAATTTGAGAGGATTATATATATATTCTTCACTGCTCGACGACATAATTATTTTAAAATTAAATAAAATAGCAAGGAAATGTTAAAGAGCAAACATGTGGCATGGGCTTTCGTATCTAGGAAAATTTGATAACTGATAGTAAAACTTTAAATTTTAAAATCATATTTATTTTTGGAATATGAATTTTTAAAAAACTGTTTCTAAATCTTTGATTATTTTTCAATCATTCCGCCTAACCGGCTATCTTCTTCAGTATACGGATAAGGCGTACCGCACCATTTGGAAACCACTGATAGAGAGAAAGAGAGAGTTATATATATATATATATATATATATATATATATATATGAAATAAATTGTTTGAATTGCTCGTATTTAAGTAGACATTCTGTTTTTTATTCAACAGTATTATATATTTATATCTAATAGCCTGATCATTACATTACATTTCAGAGCAGATATAGTTTTAGCGATGAATCGAAAACTGTGTTGTATAGGCTTGATTAAAACCTCGTTTAGGCTGGGGGTCATTCGTGGTCGAGCGGTCTAAGACGTTGCCAGATCAATTGGTAGCGTCCCCTATATAGATAGGGGTCGAAGGTTCGAATCCTGCCGAATGATACACATTTTCGTAATAAAAATTTATCGTAAATAATCAGGCCAGTAGATATAAATATATAATACTGTTTAATTAAAAACAAAATATCTACTTAAATACGAGTATCGATAAAAAATAATGTTCAAACAATTCATTTCAAATTGTCGGTTGTTTCTAACCAAGTTTCGTTAAAGTCCGTAACACAAACACACACACACACACACACACACACACACACATATATATATGTATATATATATATATATATATATATGAGATAAGAAGGTCCAGAGAGAGTGTTAAAACGATAACTGCAGATTTGATATCAAAACAAGATCATTTATAACACTCTATCCCAAGTTACGGACTCCTTTTACTATATTCTTAGGTACCTCCACTACATTGCTGAAAAGTATGAAGAAAAAATGTCCCAAACTTAATAAAAACGAACTTTTTCCATCAAAATGTTTATGTTATTATTAAGAGGAAAGATCAAAGTTATTTTAAATTATTTTTCAAAATATTTTAAATTCTTTCTAACACGTATTTGTCTATACTACTGAGATGAGGTAATATTTACATTATTTATATTATTCGGACTATTGTTCTCGTCTTTGTTGTCATTTGTATGACATTTCGACCGTTATACGTTCTGGCCTTCTTCAGATGCTATGAACCAATCTCTTTATTACAATCACTGGGGTATTTCCTTCTCATTCTTTGTATGAGGACTCTTTTGAAGATGAGGACAATAGTCTGAATAATATAAATAATGCCTTTCTAATACGTTTGTAATTTTGGTAAAAATCTTGTTTTTATTTTAGTTAGCGGGGAGCCAAATCGTTACGAAAAACGTAACATTGCAAAACTCCCCTTTTTTTTCAGATGACAAACGCATTAATTTAGAAGTTCTTGTAAAAATCAACTAACTTTCAGGACTTAGTACATCACTCAATCAATCGCGGGCCTAACTAATAAAACAACTTTTAGGCAAAATTCAACTTTATTCATCAACATAGTCGTAAAAATCATAATAATTTTTTATTAGTTGCACCATCTATATGCCAGGCCCGGCACTTATTGAGTGATGTGTTGATCGCAAATGAATGAACTTATTTTTCAAATAATTATTTTAAAAAAAATATTGGTAAAAACATTTTTTTTACATCTGTTACCCGACTCCACCTAAATTTATGAAATTTCAAGAAACCCCTTTACAGTTAAACCGATAAAATATACTTGCAATTTCTACTCTAAAAGTTTCTTTTCACGCAGTTCTCACCTGTGGAATTCCCTTCTATATACTTGCTTCCCCGACAGCTACAATCTCCAGGAATTTAAACATAAGGTCAATAGACATCTCCTATCTTACTAACTCGCATCCTTTCTCTCAAGCTCTTTTTCCATCCACCCCACCCCCATTACACCGGTATTCTCATCTGTCTGTTACCCTTCTCCTGACATCCCCTATAACTAACCCCTCTTTCTCATCACTTTCCCCTATGTAACCCCCTGTGGAATTCCCGTCCATATACTTGCTTCCCCGACAGCTACAATCTCCAGGAATTTAAACATAAGGTCAATAGACATCTCCTATCACACTAACTCGCATCCTTTCTCTTAAGCTCTCTTTTTCATCTACTCCACCCCAATCCTCGGTATGCTCATCCTATTACCCTCCTTCCGACTTTTCCTGTAACTAACCCCTTTTTCTCATCACTTTCCTCTATGTAACCCCCTGCACAACAGTGGCAGTAGAATGCCTTGCTTGGAGTGAGTTGATTAAAAAAAATGATGTAGGCAAAAATGTTTTTTTTTAATTTAACGCAGGACTTATTGGGGAATGTAAATCATGTATTATTTTTAAAAACCATTTGATATCTTTTATCGAAAATCTGCTCCGAATAGTAAAATAAAATATGCAATAAAAGTACATTATTTAATTAGATAAGCATTTAATTGCTTTGATAAATAATGTAAATGTCAGACATTATAGTCTGAAAAAATGTTTTCGATTGATAATGAAATTTTAAAAGAATTTTTTTTCAATTTTGTGTTTTTAATTACGAGGGTCATTCAATAAATAAGGTGAATTTTTCGGTATAAGGAATTCTACTTTTTAAAAGTTTTACAATGTAGTCTCCCAGCAGTGTCACACACTTTTCCCATCTGTGAACAAGCTTCCGTATTCCCTCAGCGTAAAAATATTTGGACTGATGTCTCAGCTAATCGCTCACAGCACTTTTGACTTCATCGTCACTTTCAAACTTCGTGCCTCTCGTGAACGCTTTCAAGGGACCAAACAGGTAAAAGTCTGAAGGGGCAAGGTCTGGGCTGTAAGGAGGATGAGGGAGCAGTTCCCAGCCGAGCTCGTTGATTGTCTGCACCGTTTGGATTGCTGTGTGAGGCCTTCGAGTAGACAAGGTCATCATGGACAATTTTGTGTGCTGTCCCAACAGATAGGCTCAAAGTCTTTGCAATGTCATCCACTGTCAGCCATCTGTCAGACTGAATGAGGTCATTGACTGATTGATCACCTCAGGGGACCTCCCAGACCTGTCTTCATCCTCAACACTGCTTCATCCTTCTTTAAACAATTTGTAGACATTTTTTAGCTGAAACATATGGCACCATACACAGTTGACATTCTCCTATGAATTTCAACTGGTTTGCACTCTTCAGCAACCAAAACTTGATAACTGACCTCTGTTCAATCCTGGAGCATGCTTCTTGGTCGACCATCTTTGTTGATCTCCAAAACCCTCAATGTATTTTTTAATCTGCAAAAAATTAATATCCCTTTGAAAAACAAGTAAAGGAAAAAAATTTTAAAAAGTAAGCTTCTATCTGTACTAGAAGTCCTTATACCGAAAAATTCACCTTATTTATTGAATGACTCTCGTATAATAATTAATAAAGTTTCAAAAATATTTTAAAAATATTTCCAAGACGTGTAGACGTTAGACTGGTAGGTTATAAAGTGAAGAAAATTGAAAAGTTTAATGCAAATCATCTAGTCACCGTATTTTTAAATTAATTTTCTTTTTTTTCTTTTATTGGGGTATTTGAATTTTTAAAATTTTTGGTATGGTAATCTGTATGTGTACAGTAAAAAGTCATGTGTTTCAGGGTTTCTTCCCTTTACCAGAAAAAAATATACAACTATGTCACTTGTGACCCCCATACACTTATCTTATCTTGAATCTGTCAACACATTTCAACTACGGCGGAAAGGTTAGAAAGGTCAACTCTGTGCTTAAAATAGTTTATTCAAAATTTCATTGTATAAATAAGTTATAATTGTGTAAATCAGATTAATTTAACATTAAATTTGCTAATTTTAAAATGTGTCACAGATGTATATTTTATTTTTGCAAGATTTTTTAAAACCGAGAATTAACTTTTGTTTACAAATGTGTCGATCGCGCAAAAATGACCGAAGAATTGAAAAAATCTCAATATTTTATATTTCTATCAATATAATTTTTGTTTGAAATACACCAGAATATTTTGATTACTGGAAATAGTAAATTTAATCATTTAGCTTTCAATTAAAATTAAAATAAAAATTTCAAGAATTCTTTTTATTTTTAAAAATTCAATTTGAAAGTTAGTTATTGAAAATGAGTGGAGGTACCTATAATATTTTATATGATGCAAAAAATATCATAGTGATCAATCAATAATTATTTATAACTATTTATACTAGGACTCATGTATGCTATTAAATGTAATCCATAATAATATTTTAAATTTTGAAATAATATTTATATTATAGTGCTAGCGTTATTTCTATGGCCAGTTTTATAACGTTGGTTTTCGTAACGTTAATTTGAAGGGACATGAAATTCACTGCTAGTTTGTTTTTTGTTTTTTTCGCCTGAATCCATCTTGCACATATACAAATCAACTATCCGACCGTATATATACTGTTGTCATATCTGGTCAGGCGCCCCTGTTGTTCATCTCAGTGTTCTCGACAGGCTCCATAGAAGAATCTGCAATGTGATCGGTCCCGACCTGGCAGCTCGACTCCAGCCATTTTCTCACCGGCGGGTTGTGGTTTCCCTCTGTCTTTTCTATAAATATTTTCTTGGCTTCTTCTCCGACGAACTTAGGTCACTGGTGTCCCCTCCACAAGAATTTACTCGTGCAACCAGACTGGCAACAATGCCCCACCTTTTTACAGTTAAATCAACCATATACAGGCCACAATTCTACTCCAGCAGCTTCTTTTCTAGCACTTCCTGCCTGTGGAAATCCCTTATTTATACTTGCTTCCCTGCCGTCTACAACCTCCACGAATTTAAATGCAAAGTCAATTCCCATCTCTTATCCACTTGACTCTTTCTACATCATCCCTTGTATCTTGTTCTTTTCTTTTCTCTTTACTTTCGCAACTGTTTCACTTCTGTGTTCGCATCCTTCTCTTGCTCTTTCTGCGAGACCCTCTGTAACTGGTGTGTTGGGTTCGGCGTCTTCAGGTCAGAGAGAAAGCTAAATCTGTGTCAGGTAAATTACCTGGATCTTGAGAGGATAAGAGGGGCAATAAATTAAATTACCTAATCAGATCCGACGGCCAGTGACAAGAAAGTGTTTTTTTTTTTTCACTTTTAAATGATTTTTGAAGTTGTATGTACAGGACACATTTGACTTCTCGAATCCGTTTAGCTGAAAACACTCGGAGAGAATAAAGTTTTTGAAAATTAACTCATTGAGTTATAAAAAATGAGCGAACACTTGCAATTATTGATTGATTGATTGATTTTTTACGACTTATCAACCTTTTAGCGTTTATTTAAAGCCAATCTATATTTTGAGAATAAAAATGTTTTTTCAAGATACAAGTTCTACTATTTCATAGCCCTCAGTCGATCCTGGTCTGCGGCAACCAATAATGTAACCCCGTGCCCCGCGTTTAGGTCTTCAAGTTCCTTCAGACTACTGTGGCTACCATATAGCTGGCTCCTCATTCGTTAACGCGTTGCTGATGTTTCGATAGTATTGTGTTGAAGAGTACGATCCCACTCGCTCAAGCTGTTGTTTGTCTGCTTCACGACCATTGGCTCCTTTGCCGCGTTGTATTTTTAATGTCAGAGGGTGAGGAGATCGCTGGTAAGATAAACTGGAGCAAAGACTAGGCCGACGGCGTAGATCTGCACACACACACAAAAATAATTCTTTGGAAGAAAGAATTAACTCAGGTTAAAAAAAGTATCCATGATTGGGTTTATACATGATTAGCAGTATAGCCCGGGTGTAATGAAAGCTTTAAAACTAATCCATGGTCCTGGAGCTCAGACTCAGCCTAAAGAATATTTGAAATAATAAAATAATTGCGAGTATTTACAAATCGCACCTAGTATATATATATATATATATATATATATATATATATATATACTAGCAGTATAGTCCAGCGTTGCTCGGGTGTAATGAAAGCTTTAAAACTAATCCATGGTCCTGGAGCTCAGACTTAGCCTAAAGAATATTTGTGTAGTTTGGTGAGAATCGGATAAAAATTGTGGATTTGTATAAAAGACATACAGACAGATAAACAGACACACACACAAACATCTTGCCTTATATATATATATATATATATATATATATATATATATATATATATTATCGATTTTCTGCACTATTGTAAGAACTGCAACCTTGAAACTTCTGAATATCGTTTCTTATGTCTTTGTCTATGAGTGTATTAAATTTGATTAAAATCGGACCAATCCTTCTATAACTCGATTTTTTCGATTATCGTTTTTTTCGATTATCGATTTTGGATATTTATCAGGGGTACCTCGACACAAAACCTAGCTAAGAACACTCGCAGACGCTTATAGTACAACTGTGTAAATTTTCAAGAAAAGACACATACACACACATACAAAGTTCCATTTATAAATACGTTTATATTAGATTTAGATTTGTATGTATACACCGGTTTTAACACTCCATACTTACTGTTATAATCAAATGACATTGGAATTCCCATTTGTAGTCCAAAGCTTGTGTTAATAGTACTTTAAATTTCTAAGTTCTGTTATTCAGGTCTAGTACAAGGTTTTGGTTAGTAGGTCTCGGCGAACGATGTGTATTCCAGTCGCAGTAATGTGGGGACTATTCAATTTTCTAAATATTCAGATTCCTGCGTTGGCAGTGACCAGTTTAGTCGAGTGATATTACAAATTTATGGATTGTCCACACGACGTTTAAAAGTTTTCAAAGAACTCCAGCCGCCTCTTACCTACAGCTTACTTCACACCTCGTCTCTAACCGTCGCTCTATATTGGCGGTGCTGAACTTTCTCTTCCACTTTCTCAGCATCTAACAGCAGCCCCGAATAACATAAGGTACGCAGATGATACAGTGCTGATTGCAGACACGGAAACGAAACTAGACAAGCTAGATGAAGAGAGTGACAAACAAGGACTACAAATAAACTGCAAGAAAAACCGAATGCATGGTCATCAGCAAAAATAGCAACCCAAAATGCCAAATAGACGTGGAGGATACTAAAATCAAGCAGGTACAAATATTTAAATACCTGGGAAGTGTTCTAACAGAAGACGGAAAGTGTGACACAGAGATCCGAAGGCGAATTGGTATGGCGAAGGACACGTTCCAGAAACTGAGTTAATTATTAAGAGACAGGAAAATTTCATTAGCAACAAAGAAAAGAGTACTGAATTGCAATGTGGCAGTGAATGCTTGACAATATCATAAAAGATGAAGGAAAAACTTGAAGCAACTGAAATGTGGTTCTACAGAAGGATACTATGGATATCCTGGATCAAGCATGCGAGCAATGATGAGGTTTTGGAAAGGATTGACGAAAAAAGGAAATTAATAAATCGGGAAGAGACAACTAAAATTCCATGCAATGAGGAAGAAGGGCTTGGAGTGCCTGATACTAACAGGCCAGATAGAGAGAAAAAGAGACAGAGGAAAACAGCGGATAACATTTAAAAGTCCTGAGCAAGTGGATGATAGAGCGGGGGTTGCGTGCTGTTATAGGAGAAAACGTGCTAAGAGCCACCAGAAATAGGGAAACGTGGAAAGCCATGATGTTTTACGTCCCGAAAGAAAAAGGCACAAGGCAAGAAGAAGAAGAAGAAAAAGAAGAAGAAGAAGAAGAAAAAGAAGAAGAAGAAGAAGAAGAGCAGCCCATTCCAAGTTTTGACACACGATCCCTTTTGCAACTCCAAACAATTAGGATGCGTAGGCGGAAAAAGAATTTCTAGTAATTCATCTTTTCTGGACAATATCATCAAAGATGAAGGAAAAACTTGAAGCAACTGAAATGTGGTTCTACAGAAGGATGGTGCGAATATCATGGATCGAGCATGTCAGCACTGATGAGGTTTTGGGAATGATGGAAACGAAAGGGAAATTAATATTGAGCATCAGGAAGAGACAGCTAAAGTTCCTGAGACATGCAATGAGGAAGGAGGGCTTGGAGAACCTGACATTAACAGGCCAGATAGAGGGAAAAAGAGACAGGGGAAAGCAACGGATAACATATTTGAAGGACCTATTTAGGTGGATGATGGAACGAGGGTTGCATGGTGTAACAGAATAAGGCGTGCGAAGAGCCACCAGGGATAGGGAGACGTGGAAAGCCATGATAGCCTAAGTCCTGAAGGGACAGGGCACATAGAAGTAAAAGTTAGTGAATCATTTAATGTCTGCAGCTGCACAGGAATAGATGAAAAAGAGACAAAGGAGAGCAGCGGATAACATATTTGAAGGGCCTGAGCAGGTGGATGGATTGCGTGGTGTTACAGGAAAAACGGTGCTAAGGGCCACCAGGGATAGGGAGATGTGGAAAGCCATTATTGCTTATGTCCTGAAAGTTTCTGGGACATGCAATGAGGAAGGAGGGCTCGGAGAACCTGATACTAACAGGCCAGATTGAGGTGAAAAGAGACAGGGGAAAGCAGCGGATAACATATTTGAAGGACCTAATCAGGTGGATGCCGGAACGAGTGTTGCGTGGAGTAACAGAAGAAAAAGAGCCACCAGGCATAGGGAGATGTGGAAAGCCATGATCGCCTACGTCCTGAAAGGACAGGGCACATAGAAGTAAAAGTTAGTGAATCATTTAATGTCTGCAGCTGCACAGGAATAGATGAAAAAGAGACAAAGGAAAGCAGCGGATAACATATTTGAAGGACCTAATCAGGTGGATGATGGAACGAGGGTTGCATGGTGTCACAGGAGAAGGCGTGCGAAGAGCCACCAGGGATAGGGAGACGTGGAAAGCCATGATCGCCTACGTCCTGAAAGGACAGGTCACATAGAAGTAAAAGTTAGTGAATCATTTAATGTCTGCAGCTGCACAGGAATAGATGAAAAAGAGACAAAGGAGTGCAGCGGACAACATATTTGAAGGGCCTGAGCAGGTGGATGGATTGCGTGGTTTTACAGGAAAAACGGTGCTAAGGGCCACCAGGGATAGGGAGATGTGGAAAGCCATTATTGCCTATGTCCTGAAAGTTTCTGGGACATGCAATGAGGAAGGAGGGCTCGGAGAACCTGATAATAACAGGCCAGAGTGAGGTGAAAAGAGACAGGGGAAAGCAGCGGATAACATATTTGAAGGACCTAATCAGGTGGATGACGGAACGAGTGTTGCGTGGAGTAACAGAAGAAAGAGAGCCACCAGGCATAGGGAGATGTGGAAAGCCATGATCGCCTACGTCCTGAAAGGACAGGGCACATAGAAGTAAAAGTTAGTGAATCATTTAATGTCTGCAGCTGCACAGGAATAGATGAAAAGGAGACAAAGGAAAGCAGCGGATAACATATTTGAAGGACCTAATCAGGTGGATGATGGAATGAGGGTTGCATGGTGTAACAGGAGAAGGCGTGCTAAGAGCCACCAGGTATAGGGAGACGTGGAAAGCCATGATCGTCTACGTCCTGAAAGGACAGGGCACATAGAAGTAAAAGTTAGTGAATCATTTAATGTCTGCAGCTGCACAGGAATAGATGAAAAAGAGACAAAGGAAAGCAGCGGATAACATATTTGAAGGACCTAATCAGGTGGATGATGGAACGAGGGTTCCATGGTGTCACAGGAGAAGGCGTGCTAAGAGCCACCAAAGATAGGGAGACGTGGAAAGCCATGATCGCCTACATCCTAAAAGGACAGGTTACATAGAAGTAAAAGTTAGTGAATCATTTAATGTCTGCAGCTGCACAGGAATAGATGAAAAAGAGACAAAGGAAAGCAGCGGATAACATATTTGAAGGACCTAATCAGGTGGATGATGGAACGAGGGTTGCATGGTGTAACAGGAGAAGGCGTGCTAAGAGCCACCAGGAATAGGGAATCGTGGAAGGCCATGATCGCCTACGTCCTGAAAGGACAGGGCACATAGAAGTAAAAGTTAGTGAATCATTTAATGTCTGCAGCTGCACAGGAATAGATGAAAATGAGACAAAGGAAAGCAGCGGATAACATATTTGAAGGACCTAATCAGGTGGATGATGGAACGAGGGTTGCATGGTGTCACAGGAGAAGGCGTGCTAAGAGCCACCAGGGATAGGGAGACGTGGAAAGCCATGATCGCCTACGTCCTGAAAGGACAGGGCACATAGAAGTAAAAGTTAGTGAATCATTTAATGTCTGCAGCTGCAGAGGAATAGATGAAAAAGAGACAAAGGAAAGCAGCGGATAACATATTTGAAGGACATAATCCGGTGGATGATGGAACGAGGGTTGCATGGTGTAGCAGGAGAAGGCGTGCTAAGAGCCACCAGGGATAGGGAGACGTGGAAAGCCATGATCGCCTACGTCCTGAAAGGACAGGGCACATAGAAGTAAAAGTTAGTGAATCATTTAATGTCTGCAGCTGCACAGGAATAGATGAAAAAGAGACAAAGGAAAGCAAGGGATAACATATTTGAAGGAACTAATCAGGTGGATGATGGAACGAGGGTTGCATGGTGTAACAAGAGAAGGCGTGCAAAGGGCCACCAGGGATGGGGAGACGTGGAAAGCCATGATCGCCTACGTCCTGAAAGGACAGGGCACATAGAAGTAAAAGTTAGTGAATCATTTAATGTCTGCAGCTGCACAGGAATAGATGAAAAAGAGACAAAGTAAAGCAACGGATAACATATTTGAAGGACCTAATCAGGTGGATGATGGAACGAGGGTTGCATGGTGTCACAGGAGAAGGCGTGCTAAGAGCCACCAGGTATAGGGAGACGTGGAAAGCCATGATCGCCTACGTCCTGAAAGAACAGGGTACATAGAAGTAAAAGTTAGTGAATCATTTAATGTCTGCAGCTGCACAGGAATAGATGAAAAAGAGACAAAGGAAAGCAGCGGATAACATATTTGAAGGACCTAATCAGGTGGATGATGGAACGAGGGTTGCATGGTGTAACAGGAGAAGGCGTGCTAAGAGCCGCCAGGGATGGGGAGACGTGGAAAGCCATGATCGCCTACGTCCTGAAAGAACAGGGCACATAGAAGTAAAAGTTAGTGAATCATTTAATGTCTGCAGCTGCACAGGAATAGATGAAAAAGAGACAAAGGAAAGCAGCGGATAACATATTTGAAGGAACTAATCAGGTGGATGATGGAACGAGGGTTGCATGGTGTAACAAGAGAAGGCGTGCTAAGGGCCACCAGGGATGAGGAGACGTGGAAAGCCATGATCGCCTACGTCCTGAAAGGACAGGGCACATAGAAGTAAAAGTTAGTGAATCATTTAATGTGTGCAGCTGCACAGGAATAGATGAAAAAGAGACAAAGGAAAGCAACGGATAACATATTTGAAGGAACTAATCAGGTGGATGATGGAACGAGCGTTGCATGGTGTAACAAGAGAAGGCGTGCTAAGGGCCACCAGGGATGGGGAGACGTGGAAAGCCATGATCGCCTACGTCCTGAAAGGACAGGGCACATAGAAGTAAAAGTTAGTGAATCATTTAATGTCTGCAGCTGCACAGGAATAGATGAAAAAGAGACAAAGGAAAGCAACGGATAACATATTTGAAGGAGCTAATCAGGTGGATGATGGAACGAGGGTTGCATGGTGTAACAAGAGAAGGCGTGCTAAGGGCCACCAGGGATGAGGAGACGTGGAAAGCCATGATCGCCTACGTCCTGAAAGGACAGGGCACATAGAAGTAAAAGTTAGTGAATCATTTAATGTCTGCAGCTGCACAGGAATAGATGAAAAAGAGACAAAGGAAAGCAGCGGATAACATATTTGAAGGAACTAATCAGGTGGATGATGGAACGAGGGTTGCATGGTGTAACAAGAGAAGGCGTGCTAAGGGCCACCAGGGATGAGGAGACGTGGAAAGCCATGATCGCCTACGTCCTGAAAGGACAGGGCACATAGAAGTAAAAGTTAGTGAATCATTTAATGTCTGCAGCTGCACAGGAATAGATGAAAAAGAGAGTAATGGAAAGCAACGGATAACATATTTGAAGGAACTAATCAGGTGGATGATGGAACGAGGGTTGCATGGTGTAACAAGAGAAGGCGTGCTAAGGGCCACCAGGTATAGCGAGACGTGGAAAGCCATGATCGCCTACGTCCTGAAAGAACAGGGCACATAGAAGTAAAAGTTAGTGAATCATTTAATGTCTGCAGCTGCACAGGAATAGATGAAAAAGAGACAAAGGAAAGCAGCGGATAACATATTTGAAGGAACTAATCAGGTGGATGATGGAACGAGGGTTGCATGGTGTAACAAGAGAAGGCGTGCTAAGGGCCAGCAGGGATGAGGAGACGTGGAAAGCCATGATCGCCTACGTCCTGAAAGGACAGGGCACATAGAAGTAAAAGTTAGTGAATCATTTAATGTCTGCAGCTGCACAGGAATAGATGAAAAAGAGACAAAGGAAAGCAACGGATAACATATTTGAAGGAACTAATCAGGTGGATGATGGAACGAGGGTTGCATGGTGTAACAAGAGAAGGAGTGTTAAGGGCCACCAGGGATGGGGAGACGTGGAAAGCCATGATCGCTTACGTCCTGAAAGGACAGGGCACAGAGAAGTAAAAGTTAGTGAATCATTTAATGTGTGCAGCTGCACAGGAATAGATGAAAAAGAGACAAAGGTAAAGCAAGCGGATAACATATTTGAAGGAACCTAATCAGGTGGATGATGGAACGAGGGTTGCATGGTGTCACAGGAGAAGGCGTGCTAAGGGCCACCAGGGATGGGGAGACGTGGAAAGCCATGATCGCCTACGTCCTGAAAGGACAGGGCACATAGAAGTAAAAGTTAGTGAATCATTTAATGTCTGCAGCTGCACAGGAATAGATGAAAAAGAGACAAAGTAAAGCAACGGATAACATATTTGAAGGACCTAATCAGGTGGATGATGGAACGAGGGTTGCATGGTGTCACAGGAGAAGGCGTGCTAAGAGCCACCAGGTATAGGGAGACGTGGAAAGCCATGATCGCCTACGTCCTGAAAGAACAGGGCACATAGAAGTAAAAGTTAGTGAATCATTTAATGTCTGCAGCTGCACAGGAATAGATGAAAAAGAGACAAAGGAAAGCAGCGGATAACATATTTGAAGGAACTAATCAGGTGGATGATGGAACGAGGGTTGCATGGTGTAACAAGAGAAGGCGTGCTAAGGGCCACCAGGGATGGGGAGACGTGGAAAGCCATGATCGCCTACGTCCTGAAAGGACAGGGCACATAGAAGTAAAAGTTAGTGAATCATTTAATGTCTGCAGCTGCACAGGAATAGATGAAAAAGAGACAAAGTAAAGCAACGGATAACATATTTGAAGGAACTAATCAGGTGGATGATGGAACGAGGGTTGCATGGTGTAACAAGAGAAGGCGTGCTAAGGGCCACCAGGGATGGGGAGACATGGAAAGCCATGATCGCCTACGTCCTGAAAGGACAGGGCACATAGAAGTAAAAGTTAGTGAATCATTTAATGTCTGCAGCTGCACAGGAATAGATGAAAAAGAGACAAAGGAAAGCAGCGGATAACATATTTGAAGGAACTAATCAGGTGGATGATGGAACGAGGGTTGCATGGTGTAACAAGAGAAGGCGTACTAAGAGCCACCAGGGATAGGGAGACGTGGAAAGCCATGATCGCCTACGTCCTGAAGGGACAGGGCACATAGAAGTAAAAGTTAGTGAATCATTTAATGTCTGCAGCTGCACAGGAATAGATGAAAAAGAGACAAAGGAAAGCAGCGGATAACATATTTGAAGGACCTAATCAGGTGGATGATGGAACGAGGGTTGCATGGTGTCACAGGAGAAGGCGTGCTAAGAGCCACCAGGGATAGGGAGACGTGGAAAGCCATGATCGCCTACGTCTTGAAAGGACAGGGCACATAGAAGTAAAAGTTTGTGAATCATTTAATGTCTGCAGCTGCACAGGAATAGATGAAAAAGAGACAAAGGAGAGCAGCGGATAACATATTTGAAGGACCTAATCAGGTGGATGATGGAACGAGGGTTGCATGGTGTAGCAGGAGAATGCGTGCTAAGAGCCACCAGGGATAGGGAGACGTGGAAAGCCATGATCGCCTACGTCCTGAAAGGACAGGGCACATAGAAGTAAAAGTTAGTGAATCATTTAATGTCTGCAGCTGCACAGGAATAGATGAAAAAGAGACAAAGGAAAGCAGCGGATAACATATTTGAAGGACCTAATCAGGTGGATGATGGAACGAGGGTTGCATGGTGTAACAGGAGAAGGCGTGCTAAGAGCCACCAGGGATAGGGAGACGTGGAAAGCCATGATCGCCTACATCCTGAAAGGACAGGGCACATAGAAGTAAAAGTTAGTGAATCATTTAATGTCTGCAGCTGCAAAGGAATAGATGAAAAAGAGACAAAGGAAAGCAGCGGATAACATATTTGAAGGACCTAATCAGGTGGATGATGGAACGAGGGTTGCATGGTGTCACAGGAGAAGGCGTGCTAAGAGCCACCAGGGATAGGGAGACGTGGAAAGCCATGATCGCCTACATCCTGAAAGGACAGGGCACATAGAAGTAAAAGTTAGTGAATCATTTAATGTCTGCAGCTGCACAGGAATAGATGAAAAAGAGACAAAGGAAAGCAGCGGATAACATATTTGAAGGACCTAATCAGGTGGATGATGGAACGAGGGTTGCATGGTGTAACAGGAGAAGGCGTGCTAAGAGCCACCAGGGATAGGGAGACGTGGAAAGCCATGATCGCCTACATCCTGAAAGGACAGGGCTCATAGAAGTAAAAGTTAGTGAATCATTTAATGTCTGCAGCTGCACAGGAATAGATGAAAAAGAGACAAAGGAAAGCAGCGGATAACATATTTGAAGGACCTAATCAGGTGGATGATGGAACGAGGGTTGCATGGTGTCACAGGAGAAGGCGTGCTAAGAGCCACCAGGGATAGGGAGACGTGGAAAGCCATGATCGCCTACGTCCTGAAAGGACAGGGCACATAGAAGTAAAAGTTAGTGAATCATTTAATGTCTGCAGCTGCAGAGGAATAGATGAAAAAGAGACAAAGGAAAGCAGCGGATAACATATTTGAAGGACCTAATCATGTGGATGATGGAACGGGGGTTGCGAGGTGTAACAGGAGAAGGCGTGCTAAGAGCCACCAGGGATAAGGAGACATGGAAAATACCATGATCGCCTACGTCCTGAAAGGACAGGGCACATAAAGTAAAAGTTAGTGAATCATTTAATGTCTGCAGCTGCACAGGAATAGATGAGGAGACAAAAAGAAAAGCAGCGGATAACATATTTGAAGGACCTAATCAGGTGGATGATGGAACGAGGGTTGCATGGTGTCACAGGAGAGCGTGCTAAGAGCCACCAGGGATAGGGAGACGTGGAAAGCCATGATCGCCTACGTCTTGAAAGGACAGGGCACATAGAAGTAAAAGTTTGTGAATCATTTAATGTCTGCAGCTGCACAGGAATAGATGAAAAAGAGACAAAGGAGAGCAGCGGATAACATATTTGAAGGACCTAATCAGGTGGATGATGGAACGAGGGTTGCATGATGTAGCAGGAGAATGCGTGCTAAGAGCCACCAGGGATAGGGAGACGTGGAAAGCCATGATCGCCTACGTCCTGAAAGGACAGGGCACATAGAAGTAAAAGTTAGTGAATCATTTAATGTCTGCAGCTGCACAGGAATAGATGAAAAAGAGACAAGAAGCAGCGGATAACATATTTGAAGGACCTAATCAGGTGGATGATGGAACGAGGTTGCATGGTGTAACAGGAGAAGGCGTGCTAAGAGCCACCAGGGATAGGGAGACGTGGAAAGCCATGATCGCCTACGTCCTGAAAGGACAGGGCACATAGAAGTAAAAGTTAGTGAATCATTTAATGTCTGCAGCTGCACAGGAATAGATGAAAAAGAGACAAAGGAAAGCAGCGGATAACATATTTGAAGGACCTAATCAGGTGGATGATGGAACGAGGGTTGCATGGTGTAACGGGAGAAGGCGTGCTAGAGCCACCAGGGATAGGGAGACGTGGAAAGCCATGATCGCCTACATCCTGAAAGGACAGGGCACATAGAAGTAAAAGTTAGTGAATCATTTAATGTCTGCAGCTGCAGAGGAATAGATGAAAAAGAGACAAGGAAAGCAGCGGATAACATATTTGAAGGGACCTAATCAGGTGGATGATGGAACGAGGGTTGCATGGTGTCACAGGAGAAGGCGTGCTAAGAGCCACCAGGGATAGGGAGACGTGGAAAGCCATGATCGCCTACATCCTGAAAGGACAGGGCACATAGAAGTAAAGTTAGTGAATCATTTAATGTCTGCAGCTGCACAGAATAGATGAAAAAGAGACAAAGGAAAGCAGCGGATAACATATTTGAAGGACCTAATCAGGTGGATGATGGAACGAGGGTTGCATGGTGTAACAGGAGAAGGCGTGCTAAGAGCCACCAGGGATAGGGAGACGTGGAAAGCCATGATCGCCTACATCCTGAAAGGACAGGGCTCATAGAAGTAAAAGTTAGTGAATCATTTAATGTCTGCAGCTGCACAGGAATAGATGAAAAAGAGACAAAGGAAAGCAGCGGATAACATATTTGAAGGACCTAATCAGGTGGATGATGGAACGAGGGTTGCATGGTGTCACAGGAGAAGGCGTGCTAAGAGCCACCAGGGATAGGGAGACGTGGAAAGCCATGATCGCCTACGTCCTGAAAGGACAGGGCACATAGAAGTAAAAGTTAGTGAATCATTTAATGTCTGCAGCTGCAGAGGAATAGATGAAAAAGAGACAAAGGAAAGCAGCGGATAACATATTTGAAGGACCTAATCATGTGGATGATGGAACGGGGGTTGCGAGGTGTAACAGGAGAAGGCGTGCTAAGAGCCACCAGGGATAAGGAGACGTGGAAAGCCATGATCGCCTACGTCCTGAAAGGACAGGGCACATAGAAGTAAAAGTTAGTGAATCATTTAATGTCTGCAGCTGCACAGGAATAGATGAAAAGGAGACAAAGAAAAGCAGCGGATAACATATTTGAAGGACCTAATCAGGTGGATGATGGAACGAGGGTTGCATGGTGTAACAGGAGAAGGCGTGCTAAGAGCCACCAGGGATAGGGAGACGTGGAAAGCCATGATCGCCTACGTCTTGAAAGGACAGGGCACATAGAAGTAAAAGTTAGTGAATCATTTAATGTCTGCAGCTGCAAAGGAATAGATGAAAAAGAGACAAAGGAAAGCAGCGGATAACATATTTGAAGGACCTAATCAGGTGGATGATGGAACGAGGGTTGCATGGTGTAACAGGAGAAGGCGTGCTAAGAGCCACCAGGGATAGGGAGACGTGGAAAGCCATGTTCGCCTACGTCCTGAAAGGACAGGTCACATAGAAGTAAAAGTTAGTGAATCATTTAATGTCTGCAGCTGCACAGGAATAGATGAAAAAGAGACAAAGGAAAGCAGCGGATAACATATTTGAAGGACCTAATCAGGTGGATGATGGAACGAGGGTTGCATGGTGTAACAGGAGAAGGCGTGCTAATAGCCACTAGGTATAGAGTGACGTGGAATGCCATGATCGCCTACGTCCTGAAAGGACAGGGCACATAGAAGTAAAAGTTAGTGAATCATTTAATGTCTGCAGCTGCACAGGAATAGATGAAAAAGAGACAAAGGAAAGCAGCGGATAACATATTTGAAGGACCTAATCAGGTGGATGATGGAACGAGGGTTGCCTGGTGTCACAGGAGAAGGCGTGCTAAGAGCCACCAGGGATAGGGAGACGTGGAAAGCCATGATCGCCTACGTCCTGAAAGGACAGGGCACATAGAAGTAAAAGTTAGTGAATCATTTAATGTCTGCAGCTGCACAGGAATAGATGAAAAAGAGACAAAGGAAAGCAGCGGATAACATATTTGAAGGAACTAATCAGGTGGATGATGGAACGAGGGTTGCATGGTGTAACAAGAGAAGGCGTGCTAAGGGCCGCCAGGGATGGGGAGACGTGGAATGCCATGATCGCCTACGTCCTGAAAGGACAGGTCACATAGAAGTAAAAGTTAGTGAATCATTTAATGTCTGCAGCTGCACAGGAATAGATGAAAAAGAGACAAAGGAAAGCAGCGGATAACATATTTGAAGGACCTAATCAGGTGGATGATGGAACGAGGGTTGCATGGTGTCACAGGAGAAGGCGTGCTAAGAGCCACCAGGTATAGGGAGACGTGGAAAGCCATGATCGCCTACGTCCTGAAATACAGTGCACATAGAAGTAAAAGTTAGTGAATCATTTAATGTCTGCAGCTGCACAGGAATAGATGAAAAAGAGACAAAGGAAAGCAACGGATAACATATTTGAAGGAACTAATCAGGTGGATGATGGAACGAGGGTTGCATGGTGTAACAAGAGAAGGCGTGCTAAGGGCCACCAGGGATGGGGAGACGTGGAAAGCCATGATCGCCTACGTCCTGAAAGGACAGGGCACATAGAAGTAAAAGTTAGTGAATCATTTAATGTCTGCAGCTGCACAGGAATAGATGAAAAAGAGACAAAGGAAAGCAGCGGATAACATATTTGAAGGACCTAATCAGGTGGATGATGGAACGAGGGTTGCATGGTGTAACAGGAGAAGGCGTGCTAAGAGCCACCAGGGATAGGGAGACGTGGAAAGCCATGATCGCCTACATCCTGAAAGGACAGGGCACATAGAAGTAAAAGTTAGTGAATCATTTAATGTCTGCAGCTGCAAAGGAATAGATGAAAAAGAGACAAAGGAAAGCAGCGGATAACATATTTGAAGGACCTAATCAGGTGGATGATGGAACGAGGGTTGCATGGTGTCACAGGAGAAGGCGTGCTAAGAGCCACCAGGGATAGGGAGACGTGGAAAGCCATGATCGCCTACATCCTGAAAGGACAGGGCACATAGAAGTAAAAGTTAGTGAATCATTTAATGTCTGCAGCTGCACAGGAATAGATGAAAAAGAGACAAAGGAAAGCAGCGGATAACATATTTGAAGGACCTAATCAGGTGGATGATGGAACGAGGGTTGCATGGTGTAACAGGAGAAGGCGTGCTAAGAGCCACCAGGGATAGGGAGACGTGGAAAGCCATGATCGCCTACATCCTGAAAGGACAGGGCTCATAGAAGTAAAAGTTAGTGAATCATTTAATGTCTGCAGCTGCACAGGAATAGATGAAAAAGAGACAAAGGAAAGCAGCGGATAACATATTTGAAGGACCTAATCAGGTGGATGATGGAACGAGGGTTGCATGGTGTCACAGGAGAAGGCGTGCTAAGAGCCACCAGGGATAGGGAGACGTGGAAAGCCATGATCGCCTACGTCCTGAAAGGACAGGGCACATAGAAGTAAAAGTTAGTGAATCATTTAATGTCTGCAGCTGCAGAGGAATAGATGAAAAAGAGACAAAGGAAAGCAGCGGATAACATATTTGAAGGACCTAATCATGTGGATGATGGAACGGGGGTTGCGAGGTGTAACAGGAGAAGGCGTGCTAAGAGCCACCAGGGATAAGGAGACGTGGAAAGCCATGATCGCCTACGTCCTGAAAGGACAGGGCACATAGAAGTAAAAGTTAGTGAATCATTTAATGTCTGCAGCTGCACAGGAATAGATGAAAAGGAGACAAAGAAAAGCAGCGGATAACATATTTGAAGGACCTAATCAGGTGGATGATGGAACGAGGGTTGCATGGTGTAACAGGAGAAGGCGTGCTAAGAGCCACCAGGGATAGGGAGACGTGGAAAGCCATGATCGCCTACGTCTTGAAAGGACAGGGCACATAGAAGTAAAAGTTAGTGAATCATTTAATGTCTGCAGCTGCAAAGGAATAGATGAAAAAGAGACAAAGGAAAGCAGCGGATAACATATTTGAAGGACCTAATCAGGTGGATGATGGAACGAGGGTTGCATGGTGTAACAGGAGAAGGCGTGCTAAGAGCCACCAGGGATAGGGAGACGTGGAAAGCCATGTTCGCCTACGTCCTGAAAGGACAGGTCACATAGAAGTAAAAGTTAGTGAATCATTTAATGTCTGCAGCTGCACAGGAATAGATGAAAAAGAGACAAAGGAAAGCAGCGGATAACATATTTGAAGGACCTAATCAGGTGGATGATGGAACGAGGGTTGCATGGTGTAACAGGAGAAGGCGTGCTAATAGCCACTAGGTATAGAGTGACGTGGAATGCCATGATCGCCTACGTCCTGAAAGGACAGGGCACATAGAAGTAAAAGTTAGTGAATCATTTAATGTCTGCAGCTGCACAGGAATAGATGAAAAAGAGACAAAGGAAAGCAGCGGATAACATATTTGAAGGACCTAATCAGGTGGATGATGGAACGAGGGTTGCCTGGTGTCACAGGAGAAGGCGTGCTAAGAGCCACCAGGGATAGGGAGACGTGGAAAGCCATGATCGCCTACGTCCTGAAAGGACAGGGCACATAGAAGTAAAAGTTAGTGAATCATTTAATGTCTGCAGCTGCACAGGAATAGATGAAAAAGAGACAAAGGAAAGCAGCGGATAACATATTTGAAGGAACTAATCAGGTGGATGATGGAACGAGGGTTGCATGGTGTAACAAGAGAAGGCGTGCTAAGGGCCGCCAGGGATGGGGAGACGTGGAATGCCATGATCGCCTACGTCCTGAAAGGACAGGTCACATAGAAGTAAAAGTTAGTGAATCATTTAATGTCTGCAGCTGCACAGGAATAGATGAAAAAGAGACAAAGGAAAGCAGCGGATAACATATTTGAAGGACCTAATCAGGTGGATGATGGAACGAGGGTTGCATGGTGTCACAGGAGAAGGCGTGCTAAGAGCCACCAGGTATAGGGAGACGTGGAAAGCCATGATCGCCTACGTCCTGAAATACAGTGCACATAGAAGTAAAAGTTAGTGAATCATTTAATGTCTGCAGCTGCACAGGAATAGATGAAAAAGAGACAAAGGAAAGCAACGGATAACATATTTGAAGGAACTAATCAGGTGGATGATGGAACGAGGGTTGCATGGTGTAACAAGAGAAGGCGTGCTAAGGGCCACCAGGGATGGGGAGACGTGGAAAGCCATGATCGCCTACGTCCTGAAAGGACAGGTCACATAGAAGTAAAAGTTAGTGAATCATTTAATGTGTGCAGCTGCACAGGAATAGATGAAAAAGAGACAAAGGAAAGCAGCGGATAACATATTTGAAGGACCTAATCAGGTGGATGATGGAACGAGGGTTGCATGGTGTAACAGGAGAAGGCGTGCTAAGAGCCACCAGGGATAGGAAGACGTGGAAATCCATGATCGCCTACGTCCTGAAAGGACAGGTCACATAGAAGTAAAAGTTAGTGAATCATTTAATGTCTGCAGCTGCACAGGAATAGATGAAAAAGAGACAAAGGAAAGCAGCGGATAACATATTTGAAGGACCTAATCAGGTGGATGATGGAACGAGGGTTGCATGGTGTAACAGGAGAAAGCATGCTAAGAGCCACCAGGTATAGGGAGACGTGGAAAGCCATGATCGCCTACGTCCTGAAATACAGGGCACATAGAAGTAAAAGTTAGTGAATCATTTAATGTCTGCAGCTGCACAGGAATAGATGAAAAAGAGACAAAGGAAAGCAACGGATAACATATTTGAAGGAACTAATCAGGTGGATGATGGAACGAGGGTTGCATGGTGTAACAAGAGAAGGCGTGCTAAGGGCCACCAGGGATGGGGAGACGTGGAATGCCATGATCGCCTACGTCCTGAAAGGACAGGTCACATAGAAGTAAAAGTTAGTGAATCATTTAATGTCTGCAGCTGCACAGGAATAGATGAAAAAGAGACAAAGGAAAGCAGCGGATAACATATTTGAAGGACCTAATCAGGTGGATGATGGAACGAGGGTTGCATGGTGTAACAGGAGAAGGCGTGCTAAGAGCCACCAGGGATAGGAAGACGTGGAAATCCATGATCGCCTACGTCCTGAAAGGACAGGTCACATAGAAGTAAAAGTTAGTGAATCATTTAATGTCTGCAGCTGCACAGGAATAGATGAAAAAGAGACAAAGGAAAGCAGCGGATAACATATTTGAAGGACCTAATCAGGTGGATGATGGAACGAGGGTTGCATGGTGTCACAGGAGAAGGCGTGCTAAGAGCCACCAGGTATAGGGAGACGTGGAAAGCCATGATCGCCTACGTCCTGAAATACAGGGCACATAGAAGTAAAAGTTAGTGAATCATTTAATGTCTGCAGCTGCACAGGAATAGATGAAAAAGAGACAACGGAAAGCAGCGGATAACATATTTGAAGGACCTAATCAGGTGGATGATGGAACGAGGGTTGCATGGTGTCACAGGAGAAGGCGTGCTAAGAGCTGCCAGGGACAGGGAGACGTGGAAAGCCATGATCGCCTACGTCCTGAAATACAGGGCACATAGAAGTAAAAGTTAGTGAATCATTTAATGTCTGCAGCTGCACAGGAATAGATGAAAAAGAGACAAAGGAAAGCAGCGGATAACATATTTGAAGGACCTGATCAGGTGGATGATGGAACGAGGGTTGCATGGTGTAACAGGAGAAGGCGTGCTAAGAGCCACCAGGGATAGGGAGACGTGGAAAGCCATGTTCGCCTACGTCCTGAAAGGACAGGTCACATAGAAGTAAAAGTTAGTGAATCATTTAATGTCTGCAGCTGCGCAGGTATAGATGAAAAAGAGACAAAGGAAAGCAGCGGATAACATATTTGAAGGACCTAATCAGGTGGATGATGGAACAAGGGTTGCATGGTGTCACAGGAGAAGGCGTGCTAAGAGCTACCAGGGATAGGGAGAAGTGGAAAGCCATGATCGCCTACGTCCTGAAAGGACAAGGCACATAGAAGAAAAATCTTTTTTATCAGCTTGTCTTGCTTTATGAGTTTCTAAAGTCAAGTACTTGTTCAGTCAACAAAATCACACAAATTTTTCGCCTACGGTCACTCCAAGATAGTAATTATTTTTCTCTATTACTTGTGCCCAATGAAATTCGAATTAAAATCGCATATAAAATGTTTACCGAATGTCACATTAATGAAAATAAACGAACCCGTCAGGCGAATCTCTATTTTTATGGTGATATTTTTCTTCTGAATGGTCAATTCAAAAGAGATCTTTTTCTGGCTCTTTGTTCAGAAGAATCGCAAATGTTATTTCGATGAGCATTTGGGTTTCCTTATCAACAACATATGTTTTTCTACTTGACATTTTCGAGGATACATTAATGGTCTCTTTCTTAACGACAGGAATTGGAGAAACATGGGTAGTCTTGGCTTTGGTAAATCTTATTTAATAACGTCTAGTTAAATTTGGGTCCGATTCTCTTTAGAACTGTTCAGGATTTCATTTATTATTCTAAAACATGATTTTTCAACGCATATCGTCTTTTATTTTCGTTATGGTGACTTACCCATGTGAACCATTGAACTCTTTCAAACTATATATGAGTAACACTTCTGCTTTTAAAGCATAGTAACAGAGAGAGAGAGAGAGTATACTGTATTCCAGCATAACTTTGACTACCGCGCTAGTAATCGTTCATTGGTATATGTTTGTACTACTGTTTTTGTAATATATTTGTGTTTTTTTTTTATATTCATATTGCTCCAGGCAAGGCATTTTACTGCCACTATTTCATAGGGGGTTACATAGGAGGAAAGTTATGAGAAAGAGTGACAGGTTAGAAGGGATGTCAGGAAGTGGGTAAGAGAAGGATGAGAATACTAATGAGAGTGGAGTGGACGGAAAAAGGAGCATGAGAGAGAGAGAGAGAGAGAGAGAGAGAGAGAGAGAGAGAGGATGCAGGTTAGTGAGATAGATGACTATTGACTTTACATTTAAATTCTTGGAGATTGTAGCTGTTGGGGAAGCATGTAAACGGAAGGGAATTTTTTATAATCATATCGCCCAAGCAAGGCATTTTACTGCCACTGTTGTGCAGGGGGTTAGATAGGAGGAAAGCTATAAGAAATAGTGACAGGTTAAAGGGTGTGTCAGGTAGTGAGTAAAAGAAGGATGAGAATACTGATCAGAATGGAGTGGACGGAGAAAGGAGCATGAAAGAGTGGATGCAGGTTAGTGAGATAGGAGATGACTATTGACTTTACATTTAAATTCTTGGAGATTGTAGTTGTCGAGGAAGCAAGTAAACGGAAGGGAATTCCACAGGCGAGAAGAGCGAGAAAAGAAGCTGAAGGAGTAGAATTTGTGTTTACATTTCATTAGTTTCACAGTAAAAGGGTGGGACCTAGTTGCTAATCTTGTGGCTCGAGTAAATTCATATATAGGGGAGCAGAAGCCGTGAAAGTATTTGTAGAAGAGACACAGGGAGACCACATTACGCCGGTGAGAAAGTGACTGTATCTGCTCTGCCAAGTCGGGATCGATCACGTTACAGATTCTCCGTCTATTAGTGTTTAACGCCATTCTGTCTTTCTCTGTTTATTTCGGCTCCAACGAACCGCAACATCTTGGTGATGTCGCCAGAAAAATTTTCTTCCCAATTTTTCAATATTACTGAACTTTCTCAATTTAATTAAAAAACATTTACTGAATTTTCTTCCCAATTTTTCAATATTACTGAAGTTTCTCAATTTAATTAAAAAACATTTACTGAAGTTTCTCAATTTAATAAAGAGATATTTCCTTATTAATGACTCTCTAAGCAAAATTCTTAATGAAAATACTCTTAAATTAAGTTATAATTGTACAAATAATCTTGAAAAATCATTACAAATCACAATAAATATATTTTAAATCAGCAAGTTAATCAAAGTAACAATAACTACCAAAACAATAAAGAGAATTTTAATACAAACGTATGTAATTGTCGAAACCCTAATAATTGCCCACTGCAAAATACGTGTCAAATTAATTCTATTGTGTACCAATGTAATATAACACCAAATGAAAACCCAACAATTAAAATAGTTTACATCGGATCTACAAAGAACAATTTTAAACAACGTTGTTATATGCACTTAACTTTCTTTAAAAACAACACGTACCGAAACCAAACATCCCTTTTTGCGTATTTTTGGAAGTTACAGGATACAAACAAAACCCCCAAATTAAAATGGAAAATTCTGGAAAAAACAAGAATCTGTAAGTCGTTTCACGATATCTGCCCTTTGTGCCTGAGTGAAAAGGTTCCCTAAAAATAGTGAACTATTGAACCGTAGAGATGAATTGACTGTTTTATGTAAACATCAAAACTATTTTTTGTTAAAATTTAATTAATCATAATGTGTCATTTATAACTTTGGCTCTAATATAACTTAGAAATTAAAATTAAATTTACTAAAATAAATATTCCACAAAATACTAATTGGTTTTCTCTACTACAACATACCTTGGTATACCAGAATTATTCAGTTTAAATTACAACATAAAAAAATTTCCAGAAAAAATCTTTAAATTATATTAATTAGAATGTTTCATTGATAACTTATACTTCCAAAATAACTACTAAAATTATTTTAACGAAAAATGATCACACAATACTAAATTGATACTAAATATACTAAATTTAATCTATAATATATCTTACTACACTATAATTATTAAAATCCTAACACCAAAAAAAAAAAAAAAATAAATACAAATAATCTATGTTCCCAGAATGTATTTTACGCAGACAAAATTATTCTATTTAAATATAAAAAACTACCATATTTCATTTATAATTTATGCTCCAATATAACTTAAAAATTAATGATTATTTTAATAAAATAAATGACCTACACAATACTTAATTCAGTCAGTCAGTTAAGTGCTATACGTGATACACGCTTGGGCGATCATGTCTCGAAAGAGACATGACTGACTGGGCAGAAGATTATCCCGCAGTAGGTTGCCATTGCTTTCTGAGGTAGACTGGTTAACGACCAAGGCTATAGAACCCAATCTGTCCTGTTATTTGTCTCATAGCTAGAGGAGGAATAGATGTATTTTATTTTTAATTAGTAATTAAGGGGGATCAGTTTATTACTATATATCAATATAAAACCGATCCCCCACTTTATGACCAGTAGAAACTTTCATCATGTTTGCAACTATTATATTCAGCCAGTCAGTTAAGTGCCATATGTGATACACGCTTGGGCGATCATGCCTCGAAATAGACATAACTGACTGGGCAGAAGATTATCCTGCAGTAGGTTGCCATTGCTTTCTGTGGTAGACTGGTTGTCGACCAAGGCTATAGAACCCAATCTGTCCTGCTATCTAACCCATAACTGGAAGGAAGAGACGGATTAATACCTTTCCCAAGGGTATTTACCTTGACTAAATAGAATCGTCTATCGTCCGGTTTTGCACACCTCTGCGATCTTTTTCAACAGAAGTAGAGATTTATCGTTTGTTTCATGTTTAGGACTGGGTTTCCGATTTTCATCTAAAGTCGACTTCAAATCATTACTTCTAACGTCTCCACCTAAATTTTGAAATGTTATTTACTTTTTTTTCCTAATACAAGTAGATAGATTCATCTATCGTCCAGTTTACATTCTTTCCCAGTCTTTTGAACTGGCGTAGAGATTTGTCCCTTTTTTCTGTTTAAGATTAAGTTTCTGATTCCTTCTAAAATCTACTTCAACTCTATACTTCTAATATCACCACCTAAACTCTGTAATTCATACTATGAAATTTGATTTTTACTATTTATTTATTGTTACTTAAACTCTATATTTCTAATGTCTCCTCCCCGGTGGTCATTTGAACAGGAGTAGTGGTTTATCCCTTGTTTCCTGTTCCTTCTAAAGTCTACTTCAACTCAATACTTCTAACATCTCCACCTAAACTCTGAAATCTTATCTACTATTTATTTATTTTTCTCAATAGAAGTAGATAGATTCTAATACCGTTCATTTTGAAATCCTTCCCAGACATTTGAACACGCGTAGAGATTTGTCCTTTTTTTCTGTTTAGGATTGGGATTCCGATTCTCTCTAAAATCTACTTCAATTCTATACTTTTATTGACTTCTGCCCGTTCAGCTGAACAGGCGTATACGTTTATTTCTTAATAGCAGTATAGCCCGGCGTTGCTCGGGTGTAATGAAAGCTTTTAAAATAATCCATGGTCCTGGAGTTCAGACACTTTGGACGTTGGCACGAAAGACTAAAAACCAATAGTTGTTTCCAGTTAAAGCGAAACCGTAGACGGAAAGAAAAATGAATGGATGTAAGTCAAATTTTGATTTCTGGTATCGATGTAAAATCAGTTTTTTTTCGTCGTAAACTGAATTTTGAAGGCTAAATAAGTCCTCTGAGCAAATGGTATCATGGCTGAGACTAAGAACTACAATTATACCTACTTAGAGCCAATGTTTCATTTATAATTTATGCTCTAATATAACTTAAAAATTAATAATTATTTTACTAAATAAAAAACCCACACAATACTAAATTAGTTTTCTTAACTATAATATACTTTAATATACTATAATTATTTCATCATAATTATAACATAAAATTTCAGCCATTTTACACACGAAGTAAAAAAAATCCAACTTGCTGTTAAAAATTATTTACCTATTTAAATATTATGTGGTCCCACTAGGTACCTTACGCAGACAAGATAATTTTCTTTAAAATTTATATAATCATAAAGTGTCATTTATACCATTTGCTCTAATATAACTTAAAAATTAAAATTAAATTTACTAAAATAAATGGTCCACAAAATAGCAGTTGATTTTCTCAACTATAATATACCTTCGTATACTAGAATTATTCAAGTAAAATTGCCATTTAAAAATTTACATCCCTTAAAAAAAAAAGATCCACATAATACTAAATGTGTTTTTTAATCAATCATATACCTTAGTACACTATAATTATTAAAATCGTAGTTATCAAAAAAAAAAAAAAAAAATACCCTGAAGTTCAGCCTGCTGTAAAAGATTGATGTCTGCCCATTTAAATAATCCATGTTCCCACTATGTATTTTACTAACAAAATAATTCCATTTTAGTTTTAAAAAATTACATTGTTTCATTTCTAACTTATGCTCTATTATAACTTAAAAATAAATAATTATTTTATTAAATAAGACTAACATAAAACTAAATTAGTTTTCTTAACTAAAATATAGCTTAATATACCATAATTATTTTATCATAATTATAACATAAACATTATAGCCCTTTTATTCATGAATTAATTAAACAAAAATTCAACTTGCTACTAAAAATTATTTACCTATTTAAGCATTATTTGGTCCCACTAGGTACCTTACGCAGACAAGATAATATTCTTTAAAATTTAATTAATTACTATGTCTCATTTATAACTTATACTCTAACTTAAAAAAAAATGAATATTATTTTAATAAAATAAAATGACCCACACAATAATAAATTGTTGTTCTTAATAGAATATAAGTATACCATAATTATTTAACCCAGTTCTGACTTATATTCATAGATAACTGTAAAAGAAATCTATTGTTCAATAAAAAAAAACTCCTAAAACCTCCTGATTAAAATTACTGTCTACCCTTAAAAAATGTAAGGTCCCACTATTTAAGCGTTTATTATACACACACACACACACACACACACACACACACACACACACACACACACACACACACACACACACATTTTGGAAGACTGGGAGACTTTGTAAACAGTAGCTACTCCGGCATATACGCATCGCTCATTCAATAATGAATTGGAGCACTCTAGCTATTGGGCGTGTTTATACGCGCTAAAAAGCCTGCCTTCTTCTACCGGTCGCTCGTGGCCTAGGTGTAGAATTGCCGACTGACACCGATGCGGTCGGGTTCCAATCCTGGGTTTGTAACCGTACTGATGAGCTGTGATACAGCGAAACAGATCTGTCTGCGGATGACTATAGTTTATATAATGTGTGTGTGTGTGTGTGTGTGTGTAAGTAACGGTATTAAACAATACTTACAAGATCAATCTGCCCAACTTTTTATTTATTTATGCCAACCTCCGAGTTAATCAATATTAGAACTAAAAGTGGTAAACTTAAATTTTTGGCATTATTTCATTAATAATGAAAATTTGATGTAACTCCTGCTTTTAACACAAAGTTGAAAATCTGACGAGAATTTGTAAAAAAAATCACAAGAGATGGGCACATTTGCACAAAAAACAAAAACAAAAACAAAACAAAACAAAAAACAAGCACACAAACAATAATACCATGTTCGCTGGCAAAACCTCCTGATGGCACCAGGGGTGGCAGTACCACCTTAGCCACTGAAACTGTGCAACATACCCTGACGAGGGCAGGGTGTGGCACGTGTTTCACCCGTGGTGTGTAGAAAAATATTATCATAAAAAGGAGGAGTCTTGAGTTGTATGTTTGTGCGACCAGATCGCAGGAAGAAGAAGGTGATGAAGAATTAGGAGGATGAGGAGGAGTAGATAAAGAAGTAGAAGAAGAAGATGACGATGAAGAACCAGAAAAAGAAGTAACAGAAGAAGAAGAAGAAGAAGAAGAAGAAGAAGAAGAAGAAGAAGAAGAAGAAGAAGGAGGAGGAGGAGGAGGAGGAGGAGTAAAAGAAAAAGAAGAAGAAAAATTCATAAGAAGAAGAATCAGAAGGAGGAGTAGAAGAAGAAGAATAAGGAGGAGGAATATAAGTAAAATAAAAAGAAGACGTTGATGATGAAGAATTAGAAAGAGAAGGAAGAAGAAGAAAAATAAGATGATTACGAAGAAGAAGAAGAAGAAGAAGAAGAAAATTAGAAGGAGGAGTAGAAGAAAAAGAATAAGGAGAAGAAGAAGAAGAAGAAGAAGAGGAAGAAAAAGAAGAAGAAGAAGAAGAAGAGGAAGAATCAGGATGATGAATAGGAAGAGAATAAGAAGTTGATGAAGAATTAGGAAGAGAAGGAAGAAGAAAACGAAAAAGAAGATCATTACGAAGAAGAATAAATAAGAAGAAGACGATGAAGAATCAGAAGGAAGAAGAAGAAGAAGATGGTGATGACGATGAAGAATCAAAAGAAGGCGTAGTGGAAGAAGAAGAATCAGAAGGAGGAGGAAAAGAAGGAGGAGAAGAAAATGAAGATGAAGATGATGATGAAGAAGATTCAGAAGGAAGAAGAAAATAAATAAGAAGAGGAAGGTGGAGGATGAAGAGGAGGAGGAAATAATAATAATAATAATAATAATAATAATAATAATAATATAAAGACCTGGAAATTGAAATAGAAAAAATGTGGAAATTGAAAACAAGAGTTGTGCCAGTGATAGTAGGTGCACTTGGAATGATAAAAAATGGAACAAAACAACACATTGAAAGAATCCCTGGAAACCCCAGCTTAAGAGATATACAAAAAATTGTCTTATTAAGTACAGCCCACACACTAAGGAAAACTTTATCTATGTAATGCTGGGGATGATAGGGAAGATAGAAAAACATGAAATGGGGCCATAACAACACGCCACGACCTGCCTTAGGTCTCCCCGCAGACTTGGTTGGTAGTGAGACCAAAGCAGAAATCGAAATATGATGAAAAATGACATAATAATAATAATAATTGCGGGAATACATTTTCTGGGATAGTCAGACACTCCACGATAATAACAAAGAGCATAAAGCAATCGAGTTTTTCAATAAGTTATTTTAATGATTATTTGTACAATTTTGATTTTCATAATCATTACTGCTCTGCAAATCAAAAGTTATTAAACCAAAAAGACAAACTTTGATTTAGGCAAATTATGAATTCGGTCAAATTCTGGCACATATGCCGTATATTGTCGGCTAAATTTAAAAACTGAGGGGAGATTAAAGAAAGCGTTATTCTTCAATCCGGATGTCAATACTCTGTTATATATAACACACACACACACACACACACACACACACACACACACACACACACACACACACACACACATATATATATATAATAGATAATAATTTCTTTAAGCTCATCCTTTAAGCTCATCCTCCACCTTCCTCTCTTATTCATTTTCTTCTTCCTTTACTCCTCTTCCTTCTGAATCTTCTTCATCATCATCTTCATCTTCATTTTCTTCTCCTCCTTCTTTTCTTCCTCCTTCTGATTCTTCTTCTTCCACTACGCCTTCTTTTGATTCTTCATCGTCATCACCATCTTCTTCTTCTTCTTCTTCTTCTTCTTCTTCTTCTTCATCGTCTTCTTCTTATTTATTCTTCTTCGTAATGATCTTCAATCTGGATGTCAATACTCTGTTATATAACACACACACACACACACACACACACACACACACACACACACACACATATATATATATATAATAGATAATAATTTCTTTAAGCTCAGGGATGTAAAGTTTTTATACGATAAACAAAGATATGTTTGTCAGCCCAGGAAGCAAATTTTAAATCGGTTAATCTATCTATCTATCTATCTATCTATCTATCTATCTATCTATCTATCTATCTATCTATCTATCTATCTTTTTCAGTCTGTTCATATCTATCTATCTATCTATCTATCTATCTATCTATCTATTTTAGTATATTTATATGCATTTGTTCAGAAACAAATTGAATATTATGTTCATTCAAGTTAACTAGTATTTTCCCGTGTCTCGCCGCTCAACTCACACTTCCTTCAAGGTATTTTACGTGAAACTTGAAGAAAAATTCATTTTTAACAGTTTTTTTTATTTGCTTGACTTTTAAAACAAGAACAAACAACCAGTGATCGAAATAAAAGTTTCAGTTAAAAATTGCAATCACCTGAAGAAGGTCAGAGCTCACAACAGCCGAAACGTCGTGAACAGCGCAACAAAGTTGCGGACAATGGCCCAAACGATGTAAATAGTGTCAATAATTACAATACCCCATCTCAGAAATATCGACGGATTCTGAAGAAGACTGGAGCATACAACAACCAAAACATGGAGAATATGACAACAAAGAGGAGGACAACAGTCCGAACAATATAAATAATATAAATAATTGTTTTTTTTAAGGTTCCTCATCTTTCTGCAGGTTATTTTAATCCAGAAAATATTTGAGGTTTGTAAGAATTTTTGAGAGATAGTAATGATGTGCTGATTTCTAGTATTTAACCCATAGCTGGGGTGGGGAGAAGAGTTGAATTCACACCTTTCTCAAATGTATTTGCCCGTAAGTGAATATAATGAGCCCGATTGAAATTTGACATCAGCTGTTCGATTTTCACCTCCAAGCCGTTATCCCATACACCACTGAAGCTAACAGCACATGGTATTCCTAAGTGGTTACCAATCTCAGTATTGAGTATGTTCGACGTTGCTTAACTTCGGTGATCCTAAGTCCTGCGAGTATATGTTCAACAAAGTAGTAGGCCTTGAGAAAAATCACAGTGAAAGTTTTTTCTTACAATTTGTAGACAATGGAAATGTGGGTGATTAGACTTTTAGGAAGCGGCATATAGTGCATCTAGCAATAAAGTGCTTGAACCTGAGGAACTAAGGAACCTGAAGATTTGCCAAAACAAAAATGGTAAAATAATGAGGCGTGTAACATTGTGACTGTAGGAAAAAAGGACTGTCATTAACCAGGAACTGATACGACGATTACTGATTAATTTGTGGCAGAGTTTTGCAATAGAAAAGCATTGCAAATAAACAAGTAAAAGATTGTCAGTAGTCAGGAATTAATGCAAGCATTACTGATAGAATATGGCTATTATATGTATAATTATTATTTTGTAGCAGTGTTTTACTATAGGAATGCATTGCAAATGAGGAAGAAAGGGATTGTCAGTGGTCAGGAATTAATGCAGGCATTACTGATAGAATAGGGCTATTATATGTATAATTATTATTTTGTAACAGTGTTTTACAATAGGAATGCATTGCAAATGAGGAAGAAAGGGATTGTCAGTGGTCAGGAATTAATGCAAGCATTACTGATAGAATAGAGCTATTATATGTATAAATATTATTTTGTAACAGTGTTTTACGATAGAAATGCATTGCAAATGAGGAAGAAAGGGATTGTCAGTGGTCAGGAATTAATGCAAGCATTACTGATAGAATAGAGCTATTATATGTATAAATATTATTTTGTAACAGTGTTTTACGATAGAAATGCATTGCAAATGAGGAAGAAAGGGATTGTCAGTGGTCAGGAATTAATGCAAGCATTACTGATAGAATAGAGCTATTATATGTATAAATATTATTTTGTAACAGTGTTTTACGATAGGAATGCATTGCAAATGAGGAAGAAAGGGATTGTCAGTGGTCAGGAATTAATGCAAGCATTACTGATAGAATAGGGCTATTATATGTATAAATATTATTTTGTAGCAGTGTTTTACGATAGGAATGCATTGCAAATGAGGAAGAAAGGGATTGTCAGTGGTCAGGAATTAATGCAAGCATTACTGATAGAATAGGGCTATTATATGTATAATTATTATTTTGTAGCAGTGTTTTACGATAGGAATGCATTGCAAATGAGGAAGAAAGGGATTGTCAGTGGTCAGGAATTAATGCAAGCATTACTGATAGAATAGGGCTATTATATGTATAATTATTATTTTGTAGCAGTGTTTTACGATAGGAATGCATTGCAAATGAGGAAGAAAGGGATTGTCAGTGGTCAGGAATTAATGCAAGCATTACTGATAGAATATGGCTATTATATGTATAATTATTATTTTGTAGCAGAGTTTTACTATAGGAATGCATTGCAAATGAGGAAGAAAGGGATTGTCAGTGGTCAGGTATTAATGCAAGCATTACTGATAGAATAGGGCTATTATATGTATAATTATTATTTTGTAGCAGTGTTTTACTATAGGAATGCATTGCAAATGAGGAAGAAAGGGATTGTCAGTGGTCAGGAATTAATGCAAGCATTACTGATAGAATAGGGCTATTAGATGTATAATTATTATTTTGTAGCAGTGTTTTACGATAGAAATGCATTGCAAATGAGGAAGAAAGGGATTGTCAGTGGTCAGGAATTAATGCAAGCATTACTGATAGAATATGGCTATTATATGTATAATTATTATTTTGTAGCAGAGTTTTACTATAGGAATGCATTGCAAATGAGGAAGAAAGGGATTGTCAGTGGTCAGGAATTAATGCAAGCATCAATGATAGAATAGGGCTATTATATGTATAATTATTATTTTGTAGCAGTGTTTTACTATAGGAATGCATTGCAAATGAGGAAGAAAGGGATTGTCAGTGGTCAGGAATTAATGCAAGCATCAATGATAGAATAGGGCTATTAGATGTATAATTATTATTTTGTAGCAGTGTTTTACTATAGGAATGCATTGCAAATGAGGAAGAAAGGGATTGTCAGTGGTCAGGAATTAATGCAAGCATTACTGATAGAATAGGGCTATTATATGCATAATTATTATTTTGTAGCAGTGTTTTACTATAGGAATGTATTGCAAATGAGGAAGAAAGGGATTGTCAGTGGTCAGGAATTAATGCAAGCATCAATGATAGAATAGGGCTATTATATGTATAATTATTATTTTGTAGCAGTTTTTTACGATAGGAATGCATTGCAAATGAGGAAGAAAGGGATTGTCAGTGGTCAGGAATTAATTGTAGTGCTATTCCCACATTAATATATTTGTATGTCTCAAATAAATGCAATGCGAAATATTTTATTAGAGGAATTCACTGTAATCAATTTTATTATACCATTGCATTTTGACTGGGTTCAAAGCCAGAAACGCATCTCAAGTGTCAGCAATCGTTTCACTAAATACCTACAAAGTACCACGTTAAGTAAATGTTGGAGGCAGACAAAAGAATAGACCAAGAATGTCTTCGAGCCAACTTGAAAATCAATTACGAAGATTCAGCCATTGGCATGTGACGGAGACACATGGATGGAGCTGGTCAGGTGTTCAGCAATGGGACTAATCCATGTTATGGTTATTAGTGACTTATCATACGGCAGAAATGTTTCGCGAAACGAAAGAGAGTCGTGCTCGTCTTGGCAAGTATTAACACATGCATAATTCATAAAATGGGGCCATTATCTGTGTTATATCGATAAGGTGCCATGTTACAATGATCTGACAACATGGACATAAACTGAGACGAAGCTGTAAACACACCCAAGTGGCCAGATATCGGAATCAATAAGAAAAAAAAATTTGCTTTCACATCACGGATAATCCGAAAAAAAAAATGATATACAGGCGAATAGAGAAATAAGAGGCCAGAATGATTAAGAAATATCGGTATGTGTAATGTGAGATTCAACGAACACTGCATACAAAGACAATGATAATACGACGAACAGTTAGGTGAACACTTGGCAAAATATGTATCATTATTATACAGGGGTTGGGGCCTGGAAAAGTATATATACAGCAAATACGATACCAATATTACCAATTGAAAAAGAAAGGGATTATCAGTGGTCAGGAATTAATCCATATGTAACCCCCTGCACAATAGTGGCAGTAAAATGTTTTGCTTAGGAGATATGATTATTATATTATAAAAAAAATATCTTCCGTTTACTTGCTTCCCCGGCAGCTACAATCTACAAGAATTTAAATGTAAACATTTCTAATTGCAAATGGATAGCAACATTTTAAATTGCAAATTCTCCTTAGAGAGAAAATTTTTTAACCTGGTCATTATGATCTTTGGTTCTTTGAAAATATCCTCCGAAATTGTACTTGAGTAAAACTGATAGTGTGCAGACGACTTTATAAATTTCTTTTTATTATTAAAACAGTTCACTGTTTCTTTAATACTTTTTTTTTTTTATATATAGGGAACCCACTTTACATCTGCCATAGTCATCTCTTATCTCGCTAACCTGCATCCTTTCTCTCTCTCTTTCTCTCTCATGCTCTTATCGCTTTTCTGCAGTATTCCCACCCATCTCCTACCCGCTTCCTGATAGCCCCTTTATTCTGTCACTCTTTTCAGAATTTTCCTCTTATGTAACCCCCTGCACAACAGTAGCAGTATAATGCCTTGCTTGGGGCGATACGATAATAAAAAACAAATGTAGACTAATGAACACGAATTGAAAGGTTTCTACGATTTCACTTAGAGAAATACTGCCATCGGTTAATGTCATATATACTGAAAACAAATGAAAAAATATTTGGTGTCTCGACGCCATTTCAAAATTTTTTTTTTGTTGACCAGTGTAATTTTCACTAACGAGAAAACTGAGATGACCATGGATTAGTTTTAAAGCTTTCATTACACCCGAGCAACACCGGCTTATACTGCTAGTTGTTAAATAAAGTTATTGCTCGCCATACTTTGCCATATTTTATCTACTTGATTCCTATCCATCTCTTATCTTTTTTTTCGATATACCCTGTATGTTTTTACTCCCTCACATTAACTCCAGTGGCATTTACCTTGCTTGGGGTCAAAAGATTATTAAATGATTATAAAATAAATAAATAAATAAATAAATAAATAAATAAATTTATTGAACAGGTGAAGAGGCTCATCCTTTGTTCTCTGTTTAGGATGTGGTTTCCGGCTTTCTCTTTTCCAATCTTTTCACTCCTGCGTAGCCCCCTGCGCATCAGTGGCGTTACCGCCTTGCTCGGGGTGATATGATTTTCAAAAAATACATTTTCAAAAAATACATATATTTCTATTAAAACTTTTGTGCAAATAATGTATATTTCTTGGTAATTGTATTATACATGTATTATACATATTACAGGCAGTAAATACTAAATTTTAATACACAATTTTATATGACTGAATGTTTTAAATTTCAAGTAATTGGTTGATATTTTAATTAACAAATAGTTCAAAGCCACATTTGTATGTATCGACCATATTAAAAGCAATGGTTCGTGTTCGCTAGATGATTGTTCGAATCTGTTAATAATGGCTTCAGCATCCAATTCAACTAATTTTTTTTTCAATGGATAGCAACATTTCTAATTGCAAATTCTCCTTAGAGAGAAAATTTTTTAACCTGGTCATTATGATCTTTGGTTCTTTGAAAATATCCTCCGAAATTGTACTTGAGTAAAACTGATAGTGTGCAGACGACTTTATAAATTTCTTATTGGAGCAGATAGATCTATCTATCGCCCGGTTTACACTCCACCCACGTCTATTGAACAGGTTAAGAGGCTCATCCCTTGTTTCCTGTTTAGGATGTGGTTTCCGGCTTTCTCTTTTCCAATCTTCACACCATAGCCATATTACTGGTAGTAGATAACAAATGCAAATACAGAATGTTTTATTTTTTAATTTTAAGTGATTGATTGATATTTTTATATAGTTTACTACACTATTTACACATCAACGGATAGTTGAAAGCCACAATAGAGCATTGTAAGCTGTTCACTATATTAAGAGTAAACTTTTGTTTTTACAAGATGATTGTGCGAATCTGACAATAACTGCTTTCACATCCAATTCAGCTAACAATTTCTTTGCAATGAATAGTAACATGCAACTTCATCTCAGTGGATTTCTTAAACTTGTCTTTATGATCTTTAACTTTGAAAATTCCCTCTCGTATTGGACTTGAGTAACTGATAAGTGTGCGGATAACTTTATATATTTGATGTAGAGAGGCGATCTATCAAGAGCCCACACTATCAGAAACCCTCTACATTGGGAGCTATGTTGCCATAGGCTAATATGACACTCTGACCATTTTGTCACTGATCTCAACTGCAACACATATTGGACTTGAGTAAAACTGATAGCGTACAGACGACTTTATAAACTTCTTATTCCTTTTTATTACTAAAACAGTTCACTGTTTCTTTTAGGCTTTTTAAATATAGGGAATCCATTTTCCATCTGGGAAGCTAACATCGTAGTCATATTACTGGTAGTAGTTAGCAAATGTAAATACAGAATGATTTAATATTCTAGCTTTAAGTAATTGATTGATATTTTTATATAGTTTGCTAAACCATTTACACATCAACTGATAGTTCAAAACCGCAATAGGACAATGTGTGCAGTCCACTATATTAAGAGCAATCTTTTGTGTTCGCTAGATGATTGTTCGAATCTGCTTACAAATCTAATTCAGCTAACAATTCCTTTGCGATGGATAGTAGCATGTATGGTTCCAAATTCTCCTCAGTTAGCGGATTTCTTAAACTTGTCTTTATGAAAATTCCCTCTCGTATTGGACTTGAGTAACTGATAAGTATGCGGAAAACTTTATAAAGTTCTTATTTATTTTTTATTGCGGGAACATTTATTCATGTTTTTTCTTAATTGCAATTTTATTCGATGAAGAGAGGCGATCTATCAAGAGCCCACTTCATCAGGAACCCTCTACATTAGACGCTCTCTTGCGAAAGGCCAAGATGACACTCTGACCAATTGCAACTGATCTCAACCGCCACACATATTGGACTTGAGTAAAACTGATAGTGTGCAGACGACTTTATAAACTTCTTATTCCTTTTTATTACTAAAACAGTTCACTGTTTCTTTAAGGCTTTTGTTATATAGGGAACCCATTTTCAATCTGGGAAGCTGACACCATAGTCATATTACTGGTAGCAGTTAGCAAATGTAAATACAGAATGATTTATATTCTAATTTTAAGTATTTGATTGATATTTTTATGTAGTTTACTGAACTATTTACACATCATCAGATAGCTAAAAGCTACGATAGAGCATTGCATGCAGTTCACTATATTAAGAGCAATCGTTTGAGTTATATAGATGATTGTTCGAATCTGCCAATGATTGCTTCTGCATCCAATTCATTTAACAATTCCCTTTTCAATAGATGGCAACATGTATGAATCCAAATTCTTCTCAAACAGCGAATTTCTTAACCTTGTCGTTATGACCTTTGCCTTTGAGAATGTTCTCCCAAAATAGAGTTGAGTAAAACTGGTAGTGGACAGATGACTTTATATAATTCTTATTGCTCTTTCTTACTAAATCTGTTGTCGATCTTTGCTTCTTTATTGCCTGTTTATTTGATGTATGTCACCGACTACATCAGGGACAAACTTGCCATCGACCAAGCTGGCACTCTAGCCAGTCTGCGATTGGACAATAGGCAAATATATTTGACATACGGGACCCACTCCATCAGGATTCCAAATTGACACCCTGACGAATTCACCATTGTACACACACACACACACACACACACACACATATATATATATATATAATTATTTTATTGTAGCCAGATGTGCATCTTAATTATAGTCGACCAAATATTTAACGTAAATTCGTACTGTGTTGCACCGAACAAACATTTTACGATCACTATGGTAGCATTTATACACAAACTGATAGCATAACGATGAGATCGACTCTAAGTCCTACTTGTATAATTTATGCATGACTCATGCAGAAAACAAGAATTTTATTAATTTAACATACACATACACACACACACACACACACACGCTCACACACACATATAGTGTAACCCTTATATAAGAGAGTTGTCGTGACCGAATAAAAGTTCTCTTATATTCGGGTTTGGTCTATTTTATATACATTACCACAGGCTCTAATTTGGGACTAGAGAAACCTCTCTTATATCAGGGTTTCTTTTATATCAGGGTCTCTTATATCCGAGTTATACTATATATATATATATATATATATATATATATATGCGTTACTCCTCAAATGAATCGAGTTCTTTCGGTGACTGGCGTGTGTATACACTGCTTATATACAACACGTTAAAATGTCCATCCTCTGATTCGATCGGTCTATGGCTTAGAGAGTAGCGACTCCGACTAACACCAAATCGGTCGAGTTTCGATCCCGGCCAGAAGCAAGTGGATGTGTTTAGCCACACCCATAAGCTGTGATGCAGCGAAACAGGCTTGCATGTGGATGACATATTTATATATATATAGTTCTTGTGCAAAGAATTTGTCACTTTAACTGAGCAGGTTCATGCTGACTTCGAAGTTTCGTGAGGACACCGTTTTCACTGATCGGGATTGTTATTTTTTTTATAATCGCAGCAAAATAAATTGGTAATAAAAAATATTGCAGCAAAGTAAATATAATTTAATCATGAAATAATGTCAATCTCTCAAATTAATTATATAGTTTGAATTTTTATGTTTAGATTTCGTCATTAGATAATCCATACTGCAAAACAAAAACAACCAACCAACCAAAACAATACAAAAATTCGACCTGTGTATTTCAGGAGTATAATGTTGTTTAGGGAAACGTCGTTTAGTAAATTACGAGCTTAATGTTAAAAAAATGTATTATTAACTGTACAGAAAAATAAAAAAATAAACAACGATCTTAGCTAATAGATTCAAATTGGACTATCTAATATACGATGACCGAACCAAATGCTTTTGGCGCGACCTACTTGGTAAAAATCTTTAACAAATGACGAAAAATACGAAAAATTTTTAGAATGCATTCTTTGTCGATCAGGGAATTATTCAGTTGCCTCTCGTGTGTAGATCAGCGCATTGAGGTCAACAAGAACACATTGATTACCAAATTCAAGTGAACATATCGTCAGAAAGTCTATGAACTTAGTGATCGTCAAGTTATCACACACACACACACACACACACACACACACACACACACACACACACACACACACACATATATATATATATATATATATATTCTTTTTACACTCAAACTTCTTCCTTTTTTGTCCACGTTTCCAGTCTATTATTTTTTCTTTTTGTGTTTTCTTTCTTTCTTTCTTTCTTTCTTTCTTTCTTTCTTTCTTTCTTTCTCGCATTCATTCCTTCTTTCTTTTCCCTTCACTTCTTCCTTTTCTCATTCCATTATTTTCATTCGTTATTTCTTCAATCTATTATTTCTCTGTTTATCTTTTACATATACCCCTTTCTTTCTTTCTTTCTTTCTTTCTTTCTTTCTTTCTTCTCACTTTTTCCTCTCTTTTCCATTCATTTTCCTTTGTCCTTTCTCGAATCTATTCTTTTTTCTTTCTTTCTTTCTTTCTTTCTTTCTCACATTCATTCCATCATTCATTCCTTCTTTCTTTTTCTTCACTTCTTCCTTTTCCCATTCCTTTATTTTCATTCATTCTTTCTTCAATCTATTCTTTCTTCTTTTTTATTATTTATATACATCCTTTCTTTCTTTCTTTCTTTCTTTCTTTCTCCTCACTTCTTCTTCTCTTGCATTTCTTCATTTTTTTATAGTACTTTCTCGAATCTATTCTTTCTTTCTTTCTTTCTTTCTCACCTCATAAATCCCATTCTTTCTTTTTTTTCAGCCTTTCCACAAACGATTCCCACCATTTTCTCCTACCGATTTCCATTATCAAATAAGAAAGGAAAATATAGAACAACAACAACAACAACAACAACAACAACAACAACAACAACAACAACAACCTGTTTCTTCTCATAAAAACGAAGATCAAATAAATCTCTTGTTCATTTCTTGTTGCAAATCCAATTCCCAACCGTTTCCCCTCTCTACCCAAACCATTTCGCCCCCCATCATCCTTGCCACCACCGTGTGCAAGCAGAAAACAGGAATCGAAGCCTTATTAATAACTGGCAACAATTTTCTTCTTTGTGATGATAATCATGACCTTGGATGCTCTGACACGATACTGGGACGACGTGTGGCGCGTATATTTTTGACGTAATTACAGGAGGAATGATATGAGCTCCTTTAACGACCATATATATCACTCCGTGAATGTGCAGTTGGCGTAATGGTTATTGTCGTTAGAAAATGGAATCGATGAGCGAAAAGCTGTTTCCGTTCACCTCTCACTAATGCCACAGAGAAAGACTTGAAATTGTAGGTTAGACTGGAGGTAGGACAGCCAGTCTAAGAGAAGAATAACTTTTAATTCTAAATCAACCTGATAAGAAAGAAAGAAAAAAGAAGTTTCGTCACGTCATCCAACCCAGGACACATATCTAAACTTATTTATAAATGGAACTTCGTCTGTGTATGTGTATGTGTGTCTGTGTCTATGTGTGTGTCCGTTACCTATAGACACCGAAACAGCTGAACCGATTTTCTTGAAAATTTACACAATTGTACTATAAGCGTCTGCCAGTGTTCTTAGCTAGGTTTTGTGTCGAGGTACCCCCGATAAATATCGAAAATCGATAATCGAAAAAATCGGGTTATAGAAGGAGTGGCCCGATTTTAATCAAATTTGATACACTCATAGACAAAGACATAAGAAACGATATTCAGAAGTTTCAAGGTTGCAGTTCTTACAATAGTGCAGAAAATCGATTATATATATATATATATATAAACGGCAAGATGTTTGTGTGTGTGTCTGTTTATCTGTCTATATGTCCTTTATACAGATCCACAATTTTTATCCGATTAGCACCAAACTTCACACAAATATTCTTTAGACTGAGTCTGAGCTCCAGGACCATGGATTAGTTTTAAAGCTTTCATTACACCCGAGCAACTCCGGGCTATACTGCTAGTAAAAAAAAAATTCGTTTCACCCATGTTCAATTTTTTAATGTTTCGATTTCAGGTGATTATTTTTTAATTTCTGTAGATTAATGTTTAATTTAAAATGTAAATGAATGTGTTTTCTTATTATTTTATTCTATATTATTATTTTTTATGTAAAATATTACATAGCGTTCTATCTCCCCCTCTGTTGCCCTGTTTCTTTTGGTCTCTTAAGATAAGGGACGTTCGAAGTTCTCTACGAAAGACAGTAAAGGCTTGTCTTTGAGAAATTACGAAAAGTCAAGGAAAATGTCAAGTTTTTTTCTGTCTCCTGGAAACGAAATGCTAATTTGGGGAGTAGACATATTTTCCTTTACATGACTAGTTATTTGAACTTATACTAAGTATATAATTAATATTCATATTCTTCTTTCTCCCACCATAGCCCCTTTTTTACGGGATGTTAGCAACCCATACCCCTTTTTTTACGGGATGTTAGCAACCCATAGCCCCTTTTTACGGGATGTTAGCAACCCATACCCCCTTTTTTACGGGATGTTAGCAACCCATACCCCTTTTTTACGGGATGTTAGCAACCCATACCCCCTTTTTACGGGATGTTAGCAACACATACCCCCTTTTTTACGGGATGTTAGCAGCCCATACCCCCTTTTTTACGGGATGTTAGCAACACATACCCCTTTTTTTACGGGATGTTAGCAACCCATACCCCCTTTTTAACGGGATGTTAGCAACCCATACCCACTTTTTACGGGATGTTAGCAACCAATAGCCCCTTTTTTACGGGATGTTAGCAACCCATACACCTTTTTTTACGGGATGTTAGCAACCCATACCCCCTTTTTTACGGGATGTTAACAACCCATACCCCTTTTTTACGGGATGTTAGCAACCCATAGCCCCTTTTTTACGGGATGTTAGCAACCAATAGTCCCTTTTTTACGGGATGTTAGCAACCCATACACCTTTTTTTACGGGATGTTAGCAACCCATACCCCCTTTTTTACGGGATGTTAACAACCCATACCCCTTTTTTACGGGATGTTAGCAACCCATAGCCCCTTTTTTACGGGATGTTAGCAACCCATACCCCTTTTATACGGGATGTTAGCAACACATACAACCTTTTTTACGGGATGTTAGCAACCCATACAACCTTTTTTACTGGATGTTAGCAACCCATAGCCCCTTTTTTACGGGATGTTAGCAACCCATAGCCCCTTTTGTACGGGATGTTAGCAACCCATACCCACTTTTTTACGGGATGTTAGCTACCCATACCCCCTTTTTTACGGGATGTTAGCAACCCATACCCCCTTTTTCACGGGATGTTAGCAGCCCATAGCCCCTTTTTTACGGGATGTTAGCAACCCATACCCTCTTTTTTACGGGATGTTAGCAACACATACCCCTTTTTTACGGGATGTTAGCAACCCATAGCCACTTTTTTACGGGATGTTAGCAACCCATACCCCCTTTTTACGGGATGTTAGCAACACATAGCCCCTTTTTTACGGGATGTTAGCAACCCATACCCCTTTTTTTACGGGGTGTTAGCAACCCATACCCCCTTTTTTACGGGATGTTAGCAACCCATACCTCCTTTTTTACGGGATGTTAGCAACCCATAGTCCCTTTTTTACGGGATGTTAGCAACCCATACCCCCTTTTTTACGGGAGGTTAGCAACCCATACCCACTTTTTTACGGGATGTTAGCAACCCATACCCCTTTTTTACGGGTTGTTAGCAACCCATACCCCCTTTTACGGGATGTTAGCAAACCATAGTCCCTTTTTTTACGGGATGTTAGCAACCCATACGCCCTTTTTACGGGATGTTAGCAACCCATAGCCCCTTTTTTACGGGAAGTTAGCAACCCATACCCCCTTTTTTACGGGAGGTTAGCAACCCATACCCCCTTTTTACGGAATGTTAGCAACCCATACCCCCTTTTTACGGGATGTTAGCAACCCATACCCGCTTTTTTACGGGATGTTAGCAACCCATACCCCCTTTTTTACGGGATGTTAGCAACCCATAGCCCCTTCTTTACGGGATGTTAGCAACCCGGTAGGATGAAAAATTATACCTACAAAGAGCGGAAGAAATCTTCATGATCATTTATGGCCCGGATATACCAGAAACTTGGCGTATTGACTGATTTCTATACCCACACGCTCTCACACCCTGATTGAGTACCCTGGAAGAATGGTAGACTTTGAAAAACAGTAGCGACTCTGGCATATACGCATCGCTCATTCCGTAATGAATTAGAGCACTCTGGCTATTGGGCGTGTATAATGATAATCTATACGCTAAAAAATCTGCCTTCTTCTACCGAACGCCCATAGCCCAGTGGTAGAATCGCCGATTGACGCCAATTCGGTCGGGTTTCAAACCTGGGTTAAAAATCAATCGGAGTCTAACCGTACTGATGAGCTGTGATACAACGAAACAAATCTGTCTGCGGCTGACTATATATATATATATATATATTATAGTCATCCACATACAAGCCTGTTTTGGTGTATCACAGCTCATCAGTGTGGTCAGACTCATCTACTTGCTTCTAGTCGGGATCGAAACTCGATCGATTTGATGTAAGTCGGAGTTGCTACCCGTTAAGCCATAGGCGCATGGAATCAGAGTAAGGAAATTATAACGTGTTCGATATAAGCAGTGTAACGTTGTGGTGCAGTGGATATCGACACGGAACGTGGAATCAGAGAGCCGAGTTCGAATTCCAGCTGAATTCCTTGCATTCACTTACGCGCAAATACCCTTGGAAAATATATTAATCCGTCTCTTCCTTCCACTTATGGGTTAAATAACAGGACAGATTGGGTTCTATAGCCTTGGTCAGCAACCAGTCTACCGCAGAAAGTAACGGCAACCTACTACGGGATAATCTTCTGCCCAGTCAGTCATGTCATTTTCGAGACATGATCGCACAAAGCGTATGGCACTTAATTGATATAAGCAGTGTATACACACACCAGTCACCAGTCACGCCACACACACACACACGCGCACGTGTGTGTGTGTGTGTGTGTGTGTGTACATCTCGCTCGATGCTATGGAGAAATGGTAGTCTTTAAAAGTGGTAGCTACCCGCGCATTTACGCATCGTTCATTCGTTGATGAATTTGAACAATCTCGGCTACTGGCGTGTGTTTACGTGGTGTATATAACACGCTAAAATCCGTCTTCATCCACCAAGCGCCTTTGGCCTATATCTGAGTGTGTTCAAATTCATTACTGAATGAACGATGCGTAGAAGCTTAAATGTTTTTTTCAAAGTCTAACATTCCTCCATAGTGTTCAATCAGGGTGTGATGCACATATGAATAAGGAACGAAGAAAATAATTGCAAAGTTCAAAACATTAATTTAAAGCAGTGCTCAATATAAAAACAGACTAATGAATATTTATTACTTTAGAACACGTATCATTGTTCATTTTGTTTGGACATTGAAAGAAGAATGTCTCATCAGGTAGTTAATAATGATAGTTACCATGTATAATTTTATAGTAGTTTGTACATGTTGCAAAGTAATATATATATACACACACACCATGCACCTAATATATATATATATATATGGGTCATCCACATACAAGCCCGTTTCGCTGTATCACAGATAATCAGTGTGGCTAGACATATCCAGTTGCTTCTGGCCGGGATCGAAACTCGACCGATTTGGTGTTAGTCGGAGTCTCTGCTCCCTAAGCCATCGGCGTCACCGGCGCATCGGGTCAGAGATTAAACATAATGCATATTCATTGTCTCTTATATATATATATATATATATATATATATATATATATATATATATATATATATATATATATATATATATATATATAAGAGACAATGAATGTCTATTATGTTTAATCATGAGCCGTTCTAAACGTTGTATTTTGGCTTTAATTTCAGTTGAAAATAAAGACAAAAATTCTACAACATTTGGATAATTATTTATTGATTTGCTTCTAAGCTTTCGGCTCACATGAGCCATCTTCAGAGAGGTTATTCAGACTGAAATACAATAACATCCACCATCACCGACGATTTTATTTTGTTGACATAAAACTCCGCTTGTCTCTTATATTTAACAGCATATGTTTAGAAAATTATTTGCTGCCTCGATACACTAACAGTAACATTTATGCTAATAAAGATAATATAATTATTTACTGAAAAATCCAGCACACACAAACATACGCACATATATATATATAGTCATCCGCAGACAGATCTGTTTCGCTGTATCACAGCTCATCAGTACGGTTACACTCCGATTGCTTTTACCCCAGGATTGAAGCCCGACCGAATTGGCGTCAGTCGGCGATTCTACCTCTGGGCCATGGGCGCACGATAGAAGAAGGCAGACTTTTTAGCGCGTATATTATCATTATACACGCCCAATAGCCAGAGTGATCTAATTCATTACTGAATGAGAGATGCTATATATATATATATATATATATATATATATATATATAGCATCTCTCATTCAGTAATGAATAGGAAGTGATGGATAATTTTTCGTTTAAATTAAACAAAAATTGAAGATAACACTGATCTCATTTTAACCGTTATATTTACCAAGATTGTACAAAAACATCTTGAAATACGAAAGAGTAAATGTATTCAATACAATCGTTATTGGCTTTAACCACAGCCTCCAGACGACTTTGGACTCTCCTGCAACTCTTCTAGGTGGTCTCTTTGTTTAAGTTGGGGAATACTGCCCTAATCTTTGCCTTCAGTTCATCTTTGATGTCATAAAGATTTTTGTTAGTCTTTCGCTCAACTTCACCCCGCAAATAATAATCAAGGGGTTTGCAGTCTAGGGAGTTAGATGGCCAGATGTAAGGGGTGATCGCAGAAATTGTCTGAGAGCCATGATTGGGGTATCCTGCTTGTGTGGCATGGTGCAGAGTCCTGTTACCAGACATAGGGTCTTCCAGCAGCCACCCTTTTGACCCAAGGCAGTGATGCCTCCTCAAAGCATTTGATGTCGGCTTCCGTGTCTAGTCTGAAGCCCTATTGGGAAGATAAACGAAGGTAACACGTTGCTGTCTCTAGTAATCATACTTAAAATTTCGCAATTACCATTGGACTCATCTAACTCTTTCCGAATCGTCTGCCCTGTTCTCAGATTGGCACACAAATACTCTGAAATGTTCGTACTGGAGTACCCGGTGCGAATGCCAAGCAGTAAAGCATGCCGTTTTTAAATTATTTTCTATTCTATTTACTAAAATTCTACCATTTCGTTCTTGTCCAGGTTGATCTGGCGTTAGATTTCGTCTATGCCTGAATTTTATTTTATGCATAGGTGTCCCTGCAAGCGCTTCCGGTGGGCAACCCCGAGGACACACTTTGCTGATGTCCGCGCCAGCTCCCTTCCAGCGTATGTCGAAGTAAATGACCGTCTGCTCCTCACCAACAACGAACATGAACAGCCGTATCTCAAAAAAGAAAACTAAACCAGGCAAAGTAAAATCAGCTAAACCTTTCAACATTTCTTTCACGAACATCCATGATATTCATACCAACTTTTGTAGCGTGGAATATTTTCTCCACAAAAAGTCTGCTGACATCCTCGCTCTCTGAGTCTAATTTTAACCTCCCAAATCAATTATCTTCTTTGACCTCTAGATTCCTGGCTGCCTTCCTCTCTTAAGGAAGGACTCTTCTGTACATATGCAGAATGGTCTGGTCAGTCAGTTAGTCAGTTACGTGCCATACGTGATACACGCTTGGGTGATCATGTCTCGAAAGAGACATGACTGACTGGGCAGAAGATTATCCCGCAGTAGGTTACCATTGCTTTCTGCGGCAGACTGCTTGCCAACCAAGGCTATAGAACCCAATCTGTCCTGCTATTTAACCATAACTGGAAGGAAGTGACAGATTAATACCTTTCCCAAGGGTATTTGCGCGTAAGTGAATACAATGGATTCAACTGGAATCCGAGCCGATATCCACTGTACCACAACGCGCATTCTAATGGTCTGGTACATATGCAGAATATGGTCTGGGGTCTGCGTCCGTGAACACCTTCCTTTTGTTAGGGTGCCATCTCTCAAAACCCCTGACAACCCATCCATGTGTCTCCGTCTTTCACTTCTCGAATCGGTTAGCTATCTTTTCTTTCTGTATCATTCCCCTTCCTCTCCCGACTGCTCCCTGCTTGACAGTATCTCATACAATATAGATAAGGCTATTTCCTCCCACTCATTCGCTAACATATTTGTGTTCGGAGATTTTAACACCCACCAAGACAAGTGGCTAGAAAACTGATTCACAGATTCTGCTGGCATCCATGCCATGAACTTTGCTATTTTCAGTCTCTTACGCAAGTGGGGAATTTCCCTACGCGCTTCAGGGCACGCTTCTCTACTAGATCTCTGATTCATCTCTGCCACGCCTTGCAGGTTTGCCTTCTCGGTAACCCTGATCATGCTGTAGTTTCTGTTAATATCTGTCTTCACTCTCACTCCCCACAGAAGCTTCCTACCAAGAGAATTTCTTACTGCTACCAAAGAGCAAACTGGGATTTGTTCCGCGATTTCCTTTGGGAAAAGATCTCCCCGTTGAGGACTGCGCCTGTGACGTCTTTTCCTTGGTGAAAGCTGGTATCGATACTTTCATACCAATCAGGATCTTCGGTCCTAAACCTCATTCGTACCCCTGGTTCTCTTCTGCCTTCTCGCCCGCCATTGTACATAAGCATCACTTCTTCCGGCTATTTCGGAGCCACGCGTTAGACTATAATAGGCGCCTATTTGCATATGCTCGTAATGAGCGTAAAAGGATCTTGAATGAGGCTAAGCTGTTGTTTGCTGAGAGAATGAGGAAACCCATAGCTGCTCGCAAGTTCGGATCCAAAGACTATTGGCGGCTGTGCAAACTTGTGCTGAACAACAACAAATCCTCCATCCCTCCCTTAATCAATAAATTTTCTCACGGCATCTGTGGACAAGGCCGAGCACTTTGCTGGCATATTTTTCTCTAACTCCACTTTCGACTCGTCTGGAGTATCCGCATTTGACTTCCCTCATAGAACTGAGGCTCAACTGAGAGATGTTCACATAACTCGCTCTCTGGTATCTAAGATAATTTCAAAACTTGACCCCCATAAGGCGAGCCGAGGCGACGGAATCCAGGTCATTGTCTTGAAGAAATATTCCCATGAACTATCCTCTGTTTTCTCTAAACTCTATAATTACTGCCTGACTGCTTCCTGTTTTCCTTCCTGCTGGAAGTCATCTTCGGTGGTTCCTGTATTTAAGAACTCGGGAATTCTCGGATCCATCCAATTATCGCCCTATCAGCCTCTTATCAATTTTCGGTAAAGTGTTCGAGGCGATCATCAATGCTAAAATAGTTCAATATCTCACGCCCATAAACTATTCCCAGACAGACAGTACAGCTTCTGCTTTGCCAGATCTACTGCTGATGTGCTAACGACTATCACCGAGTACATATATCAGGCGAAACTCCAGTGTTGCCCTGGATATGTCCAAAGCATTTGATAGGGTCTGACACGTTGGCCTTCTGCGCAAGCTACGGGTTTATGGTATCCCTGGACGATTGCTTGGTTTGATTCAATCTTTCCTATCAAACTGCATAATGAAGGTCGCATGAACGGGCATGCCTCCACATCCTAGCACACGAACGCTGGTATCCCCCAGGGCTCTATCCTAAGTCCGACACTCTTTCTGATATTCATAACTGATCTCCCTGATGTGATCAAATCCCAAGTAGGCATCTACGCTGATGACACCACCATTTACTCCTACTTCAGTAAGAAATCTTGCGAGGCAGCGAAACATAACCTCGCTGCTGATCTTGAGAAGAATCTTCACTCTGTGGTAGACTGGGGTAAGAAATGGCTTGTAAATATTAATGCTTTTAAAACGAAGCTGCTATCTGTCAACCACCACAGGCAATCCCTCCTACTCCCCATAGGCATGGACCAAAAGAGTCTCACTCAAAGCAATACACTGCATCTCTACCCAAATATCATTGGTTGTGACCTTAAATGATCCCATAAGTATTGATAAGTCGTTAAACCTCGAAACAAACATAATTAAGGAGAGAGAACAATAAAAGAACAGGAATTAAGAAGACAGAAGATAACAATTGAAATTGCGTTTCAATTTATGAAGACCATAAGCAATAAGATGGAAGAAAGTTCCACAAGTGTGAGAAGAAACTGTTAGCATAGAACTGACGGTTACATCTAGCAGTTTCATTTGTAAAATGATGCGACCATGCCACCAATCTAGCACTGTACTTAAAATTCATAAAGTAAAGTTCATCAGAAAAATTCGCACGAAATTATTTAGACAAAAATTGTTATAGAGAAAAACGACCGCCCTTCTCTACACTAATTGTTGAACACGGACTCATCTATCCGTTATGAGTAAAACGCCTACTCATGGAATAGTTGTCGTAAAGCAGGTCGTAAAGCAGGTCGTAAAGCAGGTCGCAAAGCGTAGCGTTTGCGTCGTACGCATTGCCGCACTGAACTACGGTATTCTCTATTACTGTATTATAAATCCATGTCTTTCATGTGATTTGTAGCGGAGAAGAAATTAATTAAAATCAACCTTCTTCTTAACTTTTACAAAAATTCACAATGGCGTGCGAAATTCTGGTTTTCCCAAATAGAAGAAGGATTGATTATCTGCTTAACGAAAAAGTCGAAACCAGATTTTGCAAGTAGGCGTTAAAATGATTTTTGACCAATGGGAGCGACTTGTAAGACTTGGAAGGACTTGGCAATCCAGTGCGAAATTGAAAAAGAGGTATAAATATCTTCGAAGCGTCGGAGTCAGTCAGATGGAAGCAGCGAGAAAGACAAATCTAAAAATGTAGCTTACATTTCAAGCTACTCGGACATTATCCGCTTTCTCTTTCTCCTTATCAAATATCTTTCAACAAATTACTACTACGAACATTTTGTACGAACTCTTGATACCCTTAACTTTCTAATTGAACATTAATTTCTACGAATTCTTGTTATTCCTCCTTTAATAAATTTCTATTTTAAAATGCAAAATGTATATTTTAATCTTTTTACACATTCCACACAATTCCCACATTCCAACCGACAACCAACCTTCTGATGAAAACCTTCTGATAAATCTGATGATTGTAACTCTGCATAAATTCTGTAAGCTATAGGGAGTTCGGTTAAGTCTGACATAAGGCCGAATCAAAGAAACATTAACACGCACCCCTAAGTTTACACTGGTGACTCCCGATGTACAAAGAACATGCACCGTAGACTACAGATTAAGCCGATTTTTCACTCAATCTTTGTTCCAGTGTTTTCTTCATAGTCTTACTAATCTCCAACTATGAGCATTATACGAACTTTTAGCAAAAAGCGGGAATCTACGTTACGACCTTGGAAAAGAAACGGAAGCTGAAATGCCAATGACATTGACATTGCAGATTCTTCTTTAAAATTTTTCTAGAATCTGTATATATATATATATATATATATATATATATATAGTTGGAGAACCAGAACAGATGTGGTAGTAATGTTCAATGCAAGGATCATGGGTAAACTTATAAATATGCAAAACTAGCAGTTTAGCCCGGTTTCAGTGGGGTAATTCAAGGAATAATAAGAATAAAAAACATATGATGAATTTACATCGCAGATACTTACACAACGTCCACCCTCGTCACGTTTATAGATATAGATAGCAGTTTAGCCCGGTTTCACACGGGTAGTTTAAGGAATAAGAATAAAAAACATATGATGAATTTACATCGCAAATACTTACACAACGTCCACCCTCGTCAAGTTGATAGAGAAAGATAGCAGTTTAACCCAGTTTCACACGGGTAGTTTAAGGAATAAGAATAAAAAACATATGATGAATTTACATAGCAAATACTTACACAACGTCCACCCTCGTCACTTTTATGGATATAGATATCAATGTAGAATTTTCCTATTGGATTAGGGTTGGACGGCGGGGGCCACATATATAGATATATATAATATAATGTAGGGTGATCGATTCTATTATATAATCAATACGTAAACTGATGCCTGACTTTGTGTGGTGATGATATATATTTTTCTAAACCTAATTTTTGCTTTCTGAAAATTTTCAAGGTTTTGTTAGCGTTCCAAGAATTTAAATGTAAAGGCAATTGTCATATTTTATCTCACTAACCTGCATCCTCTCTCTCATGCTCTTTTCTCCGTCCACTCCACTCTCACCATTATTCTCATCCTTCTCCTACCCTCTTTCTGACACCCACTGTAACCTGTCAGTCTTTCTAATAACTTTCCTCCTATGTAACCCCCTGCAAAGCAGTGGCAGTAAAATGCCTTGCTTGGGGCGATACGATTATAAAAAATAAAAAAAATTATGTACTATTATAATGTAGTTATGAAGTGGGTGATCAATTCTACATTACAGTCAGTATGTAAACTGGTCCCCCACTTTATGGACATAGTCATACTTCACTTACCCTCTTCCTGACACCTGCTATAACCTGTCATTCTTTCTCATAACTTTTCTCGTATGTAACCCCCCTGCAAAACAGTGGCAGTAAAATGCCTTGTTTGGGGCGATATGATTATAAAAAATAAAAAAAAAATTCTATACTATTATAATGTGGATTTAAAGTGGGGGATCAATTCTACATTACAATCAATATATAAACTGATCCCTCACTTTATGGCCACATTTATCCTTCTCTTACCCTCTACTTGACAGCCCCTGTAACCTGTCACTCATTCTCATAACTTGATGATTGAGATTATTTTGCAAGAAAGTGAATAAATAAAAATTTGAAGGAGAGAAATCTGGTGAATATGGCGGGTGAGCTGACACACCCCAGCCAAGCAGCAAGAACTTTAACTAAATCGCCATAGAAACGTGATGTCTTGATGGAAAACAACACCTATTCTGTTCGCCAATTCTGGGCATTTTTTTTGGATTGCTGCCTCTAAATCGTCCAGCTGCGATCAGTCAGTCAGTTAAGTTCCATACGTGATACACGCTTGGGCGATCATGTCTCGAAAGAGACACGACTGACTGGGCAGAAGATTATCCCGCAGTAGGTTGCCATTACTTTCTACGATAGACTGGTTGCTAACCAATGCTACAGAACCCAATCTCTCCTGCTATTCAACCCATAGCTAGAAGGAGAAGAGATGTATTATATTATTAAGTAGTAATTAATGGGGGATCAGTTTATTACTTCATAACAATAGAAAACTGATCCCCTACTTTATGCCCAGCATCAGCTTTAAGTATGTTTCCAACTATTACATTCAGTCAGTCAGTTAAGTGCCATACTTGATACACGCTTGGGCGATCATGTCTCGAAAGATACATGACTGACTGGGCAGAAGATTATCCCGCAGTAGGTTGCCATTGCTTTCTGCGGTAGACTGGTTGTCGACCAAGGCTATAGAACCCAATCTGTCCTGCTATCTAACCCATAACTGGAAGGAAGAGACGGATTAATACCTTTGCGCGTAAGTGAATACAATGGATTCAACTGGAATTCGAACTCGGCTCCCCGGTTTCTCGTTCCGAGTCGATATCCACTGTACCATAATGCACATTTCCAATTTTACAGCATGATTTTTTTTTTTAGGACAAAGACTTGTTTTTGGGGTAGCAAATGTTGGTATAACTGGAATTCGAACTCAAATCGGGGAGCCGAGTTCAAATTCCAGTTGAATTCCTAGCATTCACTTACTCATGAAAACCCTTGGAAAATATATTAATCCGTTTCTTCCCTCCAGTTATGGGTTAAATAAGAGGACAGATTAGGTTCTATAGCCTTGGCTGGGAACCAGCCTACTGCAGAAAGCAATGGCAACCTTTCGGGATAATCTTCTGCCCAGTCAGTCATGACTCTTTCGAGACATGATCACCCAAGCGTGTATCACGTATGGCACTTAACTGACTGACTGAAAGTAATAGTCAGAAACATAAAATGGATACAGGGCATAAAATCGGGGATCGGTTTTCTATTGTCATGAAGAAATAAACTGATCCCCCATTAATTATATTTAATATTATAATCTACTACATCTTTTCTTCCTTTAGCTCTGAGACAAATAACATGACAGATTGGATTCTATAGCCTTGGGTGGCAACCAGTCTACCGCTGGAAGCAATAACAACCTACTGAGGGATAATCTTCTGCCTAGTCAGTCGTGTCTCTTTCGAGACATGATCGCCTATGGCACTTAACTGACTGAAAGTTGGGTCATGCCGCTCCCCAGGATATTTTTCGGTGTTGTAAATCATCCATTTCTCATCACCCATCAAAATTTGTTAAAAAAATGTGCATTTTCCTTGCTTCTATAGAACAAAGGATGTGCGTGGTGGCGCACTGGATATCGGCTCAGAACGAGAAATCGAGGAGCCGAGTTCGAATTCCATCTGAATTCATTGCGTTCATTTACGCCCAAATACCCTTGGGAAAGGTATTAATCCGCCTATTCCTTCCAGTTATGGGTTAAATAACGGGACAGATTGGGTTCTAAAGTCTTGGTCGGCAATCAGTCTACCGCAGACAGCAATGGCAACTTACTGCGCAATAATCTTCTGCACAGACAGTCATGTATCTTTCGAGAAATGATCGCTCAAGCGTGTATCACGTATGGCAGTTAACTGACTGACTATCGAACAAATCACCGGTAGAAATAGAGATGCGACCCAAAAGTTATTCTCAGTGAATGTGTTGATAGAGTCGTCATCAGGGTGTATGCCTGAGCGTTCTTTATCAATAAGGCTACAAACATCAACTCTAAATTTAGAGAATCATTTTGGTATAGTTCCATCAGTGAATTCATCGTACACGGTATATATATATATACATATATATATATATATTTGTTACTTGCGTGGTATTTCTGCCTTTACGGTAAAAAAAATAGACCAAGTGTCTAAAATGCACCTTATAATATTCCATTTTCATAAAGATGTAAAATTGACACGAATTAAGTAATTTTAAACTTTCTTTCTCACGAGACAGTCTGAAGATTGCTCTCATCAGATATATACTCATATTATATCTGTTTATAAATCTGACATTTTCTTTTTTTATTTTTTTGTCAGGCATTTTTTGCTTTTACTGTAAAAAATGGATCAAGTGTCTGAAATGCAACTTATAATCTTCCATTTTCATAAGGATACGAATTAAGTAATTTTAAACTTTCTTTCTCAAGAGACAGTCTGAAGATTGCTCTAATCAGAAATCTACTCATATCTGTTTATAAATTTGACATTTTCTAATGTATTGGAACCTAAACGACTAAAAATCAGCATGACTTTTCAGGACAACTCAATACTATAAATACTTATGGTTGGTCATTTTAATATATATGTATTGATGGCTTTCTTTTTATATAAGACTGTATTGCTTGTATTTTTAGGGGTGGTTGAAATTGACGCCTGTCTCTTAACTCAGGATCTTTTTTGCTGAACATTGTTGTAAGCAATCCATTTCTCATCATTCATCACAATTTGCTTTAAAATAAAAGGTGAATTTCCAATGAGTTCATACAGCAAATCATAGCTAGAAATGTGACCCAAATAATTAATTTCAATCAGATCGTATGGTCCCCAAACATTAGCAGTTTGAGCATCCAAGTTTCATTATGTGCTCATGAATGGTGGATGTTGATAAATTCAGTGTTATTTATTATTATTTTTTTTATAATCCTGTGGCCCCAAGCAAGGCATTTTACTGCCACTGTTGTGCAGGGGGTTACATAGGAAGAATGTTATGAGAAAGACTGACAGGCTACAGAGGGTGTCAGGAAGAGAGTATGAGAAGGAAATGAATACTGATGAGTGGGGTGGACGGAGAAAAAAGCATGAGAGATAGTATGTAACTTAGTGAGACAGGATGTGACTATTGACTTTACATTTGAATTCTTGAAGATTGTAGCTGTCAGGAAAGCAAGTATGTGGAAGGGAATTCCACAGGCGGGAAGTGCGAGAAAAGAAGCTGTTGGAGTAGAATTTGCGTTTACAATTTATCGGTTTCACAGTAAAAGGTTGCTAATCATGTGGCTCGAGGTAATTCATATATAGGGGGTACCAGTGAGCTAAGTTCGTCGGAGCAGAAGCCGTGAAAGTATTTGTAGAAAAGACACAGGGAAGCCACACTGCGTCGGTGAGAAAGCGAATGTATCCTAGCTGCCAAGTCGGGATCGATCACATTACAGATTCTCCGCTGGATTTTGTCAAGGACACCTAAGGTGGATAGCAGGAGCACACGACCAGATATGGCAGCAATATTCAATGCACGGGCGGATGGTAGATTTGTATATTTTTTTTTTTTTTTTATAAGCGTTTCATCCCGAGCAAGGCATGTCACTGCCACTACTGCGCAGGGGGCTACATAGAGTGGAGAAAGGATGATTAAATATATGAAATGTCAGAGGGTGGGTGATAGGCGGGTAAGGATACAGAGAATGGGGTTGGGTAGATGAGAGTGTTCTGAGAATAATTGGGAATTAGTGTGATAGGAGGTGTCTATTGACCCTACATTTAAACACCTGGAGATTGTAGCTGTCGGGAAAGCAGACTTGTGGAAGGGAGTTCCACAGGCGGGAAGCACGAGAAAAGAAGCTGTTGGAGTAGAATTTACGGTTACATCTTATATATGCAGGATTGTTTCGGAGAGAAAAACTTCCTGGCCCTACACGGAGAACCGACTTTCTTAGCAGCGGATTTAGCTATGGATTCTATATAGTTATTCCATTTGAGGTCTGATGTGAGAGATAATCTGAGGAGGAGCAGTGTTTTAGTTTCACGGAGAGAGGCCTGATCCATGTTAATGGGCGGGAGGAACGATTGTCTGTCATGGTTAATAGATAGCAGCTTCGTTTTGGAAGCATTCAAATTTACGAGCCATTTCTTACCCCAGTCCACCATGGATTGGAGGCCCTTTGATAAGGCTGAAATCACCAATTTCGTACAGTGATGTCAGCTAAAGTACCGTCACTGTACACAGAACATATCTTTTTTGTTGCTTGTGAGGCATTTCTGCCTTTACGGTAATAAAAAAGCATCTAGAGTCTAAAATGCAACTTATAATCTTCCATTTTCATAGAGATGAAAAATTGATACGGGTTAAGCAATTTTAAACTTTCTTTTCCAAGAGATAGTTTTGAAGTGTACTCTAATGAGAAACGTAAGCATATTATATTTGTCGATAAATTTGACGTGTTCTAACGTGCTGGAACATGAACGCCTAAAAATCAGCATGTGCTTTCCAGATAACCCAATATTTACACGTGGTTAGATGTTCCTTAGCATTTCGGCAGAGTCCAGAGTTAGATTAACTAGCTTATCATTTTACTATTTTACCTAGCCTGCGCTTTTGTTACATAAATTCCGACAAGTTTGCTGTATAAAATAAGCACCTGAAGAAGTCTGACCGGTAGAACGCCCGAAACATAGTTATAACATTCAAGATAAGGACATTTAGAAAAATCAGTGTATATAGTATATTTTAGAAAATAATGTTTATTATCATTGTATAGGCAGTGGCGATTCTACGGGGAGGTCAGAAGGGGCCAGGGACCCCCTGCCCCCAGAATTTTGACTAGCTCCTCGGTTGGCCCCACCACTTTTATAAGGTGTTACGTGTTAAGTGTAACAAAAGAAAAAAATGATTGACCAAAACTCAGAGTTAAATTACAGACAAATATTTAATTGACGATAAACACAAAATAAAAATATATTACAAATATATAATTTTTGCATTCGAATAGAAAACATAGAGTTTACTACTGCCAGAGTGACGGGTAAGTGTTACGAAGGGAAAGGAAGGTGTCAAGTACCTTTACCCAGTTAACTTAGCGAAGTAGTTTAAGTGCTATATTTTATGGCAATCCTCAAATGTGTTTATAAAGAATAATTTCCAGTATGGTCAATGAAAGTGTCAATAATATCTATTTACCCATTTAGTTTCATGAGGTTCTCTTTCAGGTTTTAATTGGTCGGCAACTTTTCTTAGAGATTCTTACAGCTGGATGCACAGATTCACGAATCAGGACGGAGTTGATAATGTCAGCAAATCCTGTTAACAACTAACTACTCACTTCCCAAAACTTATTTTTATAGGGTCTAACATCTAATTGGCATATTTCTAGAATCCTTTAGAATTCTCTCGATTTTACTGGAATTTTCTCGAATATCCTAGCATCTTCTAAAACGTTCTATTTTTTATTTCCTTATGTTTATGACTACTTCATGAATTAAAATTTTTTTGTAATAACAAGTAGAACTCAATAGAATCCCTTACTACAACTTTTTAGACATTATTAATATTTTTTATATATCAACGCATCCTCGTAATGAAGCTTCAAAATTTATGAAACTGATCAGTTTTTGATTTCGATAAAATTTGAACTTCATCGCTTTATTTTTCATTTAGATTTTTAAGGACACACACAGAAACCAGTTTGAAAGAACTCCATTACTATGGACTGATCCATTCATGATAAGTAGTCCTATTAATTGGTTATTTAGTATTGTAGGGGGGCATTAGTGATTTATTTTACAAAAATGTATTACTGGTAAATTTTTTTTTCATAAAATGTATCGCTAGTAATATTTTTTTCCAAAGTTGTATTTCTGTTATTTTTACAAGAAGAATATATTTCCTAGACCCCACTTTGAGGGTTAACTATTTGCCGATAACTGAGACCCTATAGGTGATACCACCCTGGGTCTGGTTGGGTTTGGGAACAATACTAATTAAGAATTAATTCTGTGCATGTGGCCTCGCTGTAAAGGTTTGAACTAGTGAAACTAAAGAAGAATGAAGCACATCTGAACAATTGCCATGTCTGCGTCACGTGATGTAAACAATCTCTCTCCACGGACGCTCTCGTGAAATATGTTTCTAATTTAAATTTTAAAATCATTTGTTTCAGATGAAGGACCGAGGACGGTCGGAAATATAAAATATAATAATAGAAATAAACAAATACTTTCAAAAAATATACTTAACTTAAATTTACAACTTTTTAGTAGTTTTTCCTAATACATATTAAGACAGTATACGTGGATCATCACTATGTATATATATATATATATATATATATATATATATATATATATATATATATATATATATCGAGGCAGCAAGTAATTTTCTAAACATATGCTGTTAAATATAAGAGATAATGAATGTCTATTATGTTTAATCATGAGCCGTTCTAAACGTCGTATTTTGGCTATTTTTTCAGTTGAAAATAAAGACAAAAATTCTCCAACATTTCGATAATTATTTATTGATTTGCTACTAACCTTTCGGCTCACATATGCCATCTTCAGAGAGGTTATTTAGACTGAAATACAATAACATCCACCATCACTGATGATTTTATTTTGTGTTGACATAAAACTCCGCTTGGCAACGGCAATAGTTACCAAAAATAATAAACGCAGTTCTCAAATTTGCAATGCGGTTTTATGACGCCACACCGCGTGATAGCACAAAATGACAACAAAACCATGTAGTCAAATTCAATGTCATGTGTTATGTCCGGATTTAAAGGTGATTTTATTCAGTGTTGGTTGTTTAGATTTGATGTACATAGCCTCCAATATCTGCAGATTCATCTTATTGTGTGTATGAGTAAGGATCACCGTATTGTTGACCAAAATCTGTCTGATATTACCTACATGTTTATGTTTTTCAGAGAAATGTTGTTTAATAGTACTCTGATCAGAAAGATGACATGTAAGTCTACGGGAGAGCGTGGTTGTAGTAAAACCAATATATGTACTAGGTTTTTGATTAGTATCAGAGATGCAATCTCTGAATGGGCATGTAAATTGGTACACTACATTGGTTTTTTGTAGAGAATTTAGCTTAGTGCTTGTTGGGTTATTATAGACTATGAGGTCAATTGTTTTAAACTTTTTATAATATATAATGAGTTTAATTTGATTATTACTTTCGACTGGTTTAACATTTCTACTTATGTTTTTGAGAGTTTTTTCATCTTGTTTATAATTATTATGTATTTGGTTGCAATAGTATAAGTTAATAGTATTATGTTTATTTTGATGTAAACCATTATTATTAATATTATCATTATTGTTAGAGCTATTGTTAATTTTGTTGAGATACATTTTAATTTGTTGAACAATAACGGAGTTAGGAAATCCATTAGAATCCAAATGTTGGAGAATTTTTGTCTTTATTTTCAACTGAAATTAAAGCAAAAATACGGCGTTTAGAACGGCTCATGATTAAACATAATAGACATTCATTGTCTCTTATATTTAACAGCATATGTTTAGAATATATATATATATATATATATATATATATACATATATATAGTCATCTGCAGACAGATCTGCTTCGCTGTATCACAGCTCATCAGTACAGTTAGACTCCGATTGCTTTTAAGCCAGGATGGAAACCCGACCGAATTGGTGTCAGTCGGCGATACTACATCTGGGCTATAGGCTCTCGGTAGAAGAAGGCAGACTTTTTAGCGTGTATATTATCATTATACACGTCCAATAGCCAGAGTGCTCTAATTCATTACTGAATGAACGATGCGTAGATGCTAGAGTAGCTACTGTTTTTCAAAGTCTACCATTCTTCCAGAGTGCTCAATCAGGGTGTGAGAGCGTAAATATATTTATTTATTTATTTATTGTTGTTATTTTTTTTATCGCAGTTATTCAAAAAGCAAAATTGAACATGGATATGTCGAATAATTGGGAACTTATTTTTCAGACAACCTCCACCCACATAAATCGCCTACCACATATTTTCAGTAATTCTGCTTTCATTGGGGTATACATACCTTGTTGTTGTAATAATAATAATAATAATAATAATAATTATTATTATTATTATTATTATTATCATAGTTAAACGCCAGGAGATTTTTTAAAAAAGTATCCCAGGAATTTGGATGCGGACTTTGGCTAACGTTGACAGTCAGCTCTTGTTAATTGCCTTGGCTGGCAACCAGTCTACTGCAGAAAAGAGAGGCAACCTACTGCGGGATAATCTTCTGCCCAGTCAGTCATGTCTTTTTCGAGACATGATCGCCCAAGCGTGTTTCACTTATGGCACTTAACTGACTGACTGAATGTAAAAAGAAATGATAATCAGGAGAATTTTAAACTATTGACAGACGTGTTCTCAAAGAAGTGAACGGCCCTGTAGCTCTTCGTTAAATAGTTCTTTATGATTCACATTAAAGGCAAAAAATGCCTTTATTTTCTGAAAGTTTCTGAATTGCCGAAATGCCTTATGAATAAATATTATGAATTTCTTCTTTAATTTTAGACTTCAAAGCTTCCTTATTTTTTCTTTCTTTATCTATTTTCTTCTTTAAACCCATTCACAAAAAAACTGGTTTTAAGCAGAAGATCTTGCTCTGAGACGAGTTAAATGGGCGTTTCATGAATAAACAAAAAATTTCCCACCAGAAGACAGCACATGACAAGAACCAGGTGAGAATTAAGATGCAAAATAGGGTGATAAAAAGCTATAATCACTTGGCAATAAATACTAAATGATAGTGTGCAATTGATCATTTCCTTTAAAAAAAAGTGGGGTGGCCTGATAATGATCGCCGGTGGTGCATGTATATATATATTGTCATCCGCAGACAGATCTGTTTCGCCGTATCACAGCTCATCAGTACGGTTAGACTCCGATTGCTTTTTTACCCAGGATTGAAATCCGACCGAAATGGCGTCAGTCGGCGACTCTACCCTTGGGCTATGGGCGTTCGGTGGAAAGGCATCCACAGATAGATGTTTCACGGCTCATCAGTATGGTTAGACACCTGATTGCTTTTTACTCATAATTGAAACCCGACCTAATTGGCGTCAGTCGGCGATTCTACTTCTGAGCTATGAGCGCTCGATAGAAGGATGCGGACTTTTTAGCGTGTACATTATCATTATACACACGCCCTATAGCTGAGAGTGTTCTAATTCATTGCTGAATGAACGATGCGCAAATGCCAGAGTAGCTACTGCTTTTCAAAGTCTACCATTCTCCCACATATATATATATATATATATATATATATATATATATATATATATATATGCCCATCATGTTATTCTACGACGATAAAACAACTAAGAGATTCATACACTATACAGTCATCAAGCGCATATTAGGAACTGACCTTTTCTAGATTTTAATTTGAATTTATATTTTTGTTTCTTGCGTTGTTTAAGATCTTTATAAAATTATAATTCTGGGCTGCCATTATATTAAATGTATAATTTCATTTGGTTTATATCGAAACTTAAAGATGAAATTGGAAACCAAAATCGTAGACGATATATTAAAAAAAATGAAAATATAAATGTTAAGGCAGATATATATATATATATATATATATATATATATATATAGTACTGTGCAAAAGTATTAGGACAAGAACTATTTTATCTTTTATGAGGCATATTGACAGAAAACAAAAAAAGTAAATTAAAGTAATTTTATTTGATTTACACAACAAATACTTTAACAAGATAAAAAAATACCTGTTACAAAATAAATTTAATATTTAGTATAATAGCCTTTTGCTTTGATCACAGCCTTCATTCTGTCAGGAATTAACATCACAAGATTCTTCAATGTATCTAATGGTATCTCCTGCCAAGCAGCTTGTATTTGTTTCCAAAGTGTGTCTTGCGAAGTAACATTAAATTTATCAATTCGAGAGTGGGGGGATGAGAAAAAGTTAGTTATATCCAAGGATAATAGAATAATGAGTAGTTTCAAAATAACTTGTTTGATAGAAAAAAGAAAAAAATTAAATATGACTTCTTTTTAATACATTTCTTTTACACTTAGTTTTAAATAATCAATATTTATTTGCAATTTACATTGTTGATTTTCAATAACACTAGTTTATATCTAAAGTATTCAACTAGAATTCGAGTTCGAATTCCAGTTGAATTCCTTTGCATTCACTTACGCGCAAAAACTTTTGGGAAAGGTATGAATCCGTCTCTTCCCTCCAGTTATAGGTTAAATAACAGGACAGTTTGGGTTCTATAGCCTTGGCTGGCAACCAGTCTGCCGCAGAAAACAATGGCAACCTACTGCGGAATAATCTTCTGCCCAGTCTGTCAAGTCTCGAAAGAGACGTTCTCGCCCAGGTGTGTATCACGTATGACACTCAGCTGATTGATTCGAGGATATTATGAATGCTGAAGTAGTCTGGCATCTATATCACAACCTTCTCTCTGACAAACAATATGGCTTCCGTTTCACCAGGTCTACCGCTGATGGTCTAAAGACAATCACTAAATCTCTATATATAAAAAATAATCTGTGAGTCTGTGTGTGACTGTTCTCTATGCACGCCTACATTTTTTAAGCTACGCCATTCAAACTTTCTAGGGACACATATCTACAGGGAAACCAGGTCGACACATACTTTTTGAGTTTAAGTTCAGCAATTTTCCCTTTCGCACTTTTTGGCCAATGGAGCCGATTGCTTACATTTGCTCCGTAAAACATCTAAGATCTAAGATGGTGACTAGATTACGTCACAGAAATCAAATCACACGTGTCCAACGCGACTAAAAAAAAAAAAGAAAAAAAAGAAAATGAGCCTTTATATTTAATTTTTATTTCGACGTTTTAAAAATTCATTTGGTCAACAAAAAAATGTGAATATTTTTCCCCGTAATTTTGAAACAAAAGAAATAGTAAAAAAAAAAAAAAAAAAAGTGGGGCGTTTCAAACAAAAACAAAATATGTCAAAGAAAAAGTGCCAATGGTTAATTTAATTATTTAAGTTTTTTTTTTTCAGATTTAATATTCATACTTCAGAAAATAAAAAAAATAAAAAAATAAATAAAGCTTTTTTTTTGCTAAATATTTCATGCAGGAAATCAACTGTTTGTAATTCGTGTGAAATTAATGTAACTTTTTCGTTTAAAATCAAATGTCTACATTTTTAAATATTCTTCGAAAATTTCTGAAATTCATTTACTCAACAAAAAATGTAAATATTTTCGTCCGTAATTTTGAAACAAAAACAAACGCAATGTTGTTTACAATGTCACACAAAACATCAAACCACGTTTAGGCAAAACAAAAGAAAATAGATTTATTAATGTAATTTTTGAACAATTTTTAAACAACAATTTTTTATATAATTATTTTTATATAACGGAGTCTTAAAGTGAGGCGGCGTACATGCACTGAGAAATCGCAACGCGCTGCATTAATCATCTAATTAAAAATGTTTTGAGTTGCACGGGCAACGCCGAGCTACGACGATAGTATATATATATATATATATATATATATATATATATATATATATATATATATCAGGCTCTTGATAAGAACGTCGAAGCTCGAGCCGTTACTCTTGATATCTCGAAAGCATTTGACAGGGTCCGGCATGCTGGATTTCTATGTAAGCTCCAGAGCTACGGTTTTATTGTTTGATTTAATCCAATCGTTCCTTTCGAATCGTAAAATGGAGGTTATTTTGAACGAGCAAGCTTCCAGACGCTTCGAGGCTCTATGTTATATCCTACGCTTTTTTCTGATTTGGATGTTATCAGTACCCAAGTAGGCATCTATGCAGATGACACCACCATTTACTCCCCACGAATGCTGCCAGGGCTGAAAAAGTAAACCTGGCTGCTGCCCTTCAAAAGAAAACCTCCAATCTTTTATTGAATGTGGTAGGAAATGGCTCGTAAATTTTAATGCCCCCAAAATAAAGTTGCTATCCTTTAACCACCTTAGAGAATATTTCTTGCACATCATCAGCGTGAATGACGCTTTCTCATTAGCCTTACTCTCTCAAATGGAATGACTATAACGTATATTAAACAATTATCCCACTCCTAACAATTATTTTGAAGGTGCAGTGGATATCGTCTCGAAATGAGAAGTTGGGGAGCTGAGTTCGAATTCCGGTTGAATTCCTTGCATTCACTTACGCGACAAATACCATTGGAAAAAGTATTAATCCGCCTCTTCCCTCCAGTTATAGGTTAAATAATAAGACAGATTGGGTTCTGTAGCCTTGACTGGCAACCAGTCTACCGCAGAAAGCAATGGCAACATAATGCGGGATAATCTTCTGTTCAGTTAGTAATGTCTCTTTCGAGACATGATCGTCCAAAGCGTGTATCACGTATGGAACTTAACTGACTGACTGAATATAATAGTTGGAAACATACTTAAAGTTGATACTGGGCATTAAGTGGGGGATCGGTTTCTATTGTTACGAAATAATAAACTGATCCCCCACTAATTAGTATTTAATAATATAGTCTACTACATCTTTTCTCCCTTTAGTTATGAGTTAGGTAACAGGACAGATTGGATCTATAGACTTCGCTGGCAACCAGTCTACCGCAGAAAATGATGGCAACCTACTGCTGGAGAATCTTATGCCCACTCAGTCATGATCGCCTAAGCGTATATCATATATGGCACTTAAATGATATCGTATCCATAAATGCATTTACTATTAGAAAGTTTAGGTTAATGTGTCGAGCGAAGAAATGTTTCTCGTCAGAATCCATCTTGCACATTTATAAATCTATCATTCGTCCGTGCATTGAATACTGTTGCTATATCTGGTCGGGTGCTGCTGCTATTCATCTCGAGGTTCTCGTCAGAATCCATCTTGCACATTTATAAATCTATCATTCGTCCGTGCATTGAATACTGTTGCTATATCTGGTCGGGTGCTGCTGCTATTCATCTCGAGGTTCACGTCAGAATCCATCTTGCACATTTATAAATCTATCATTCGTCAGTGCATTGAATACTGTTGCTATATCTGGTTAGGTGCTGCTGCTATTCATCTCGAGGTTCTCGGCAGAATCCATCTTGCACATTTATAAATCTATCATTCGTCCGTGCATTGAATACTGTTGCTATATCTGGTCGGGTGCTGCTGCTATTCATCTCGAGGTTCTCGGCAGAATCCATCTTGCACATTTATAAATCTATCATTCGTCCGTGCATTGAATACTGATGCTATATCTGGTCGGGTGCTGCTGCTATTCATCTCGAGGTTCTCGTCAGAATCCATCTTGCACATTTATAAATCTATAATTCGTCCGTGCATTGAATACTGTTGCTATATCTGGTTAGGTGCTGCTGCTATTCATCTCGATGTTCTCGGCAGAATCCATCTTGCATATTTATAAATCTATCATTCGTCCGTGCATTGAATACTGTTGCTATATCTGGTCGGGTGCTGCTGCTATTCATCTCGAGGTTCTCGTCAGAATCCATCTTGCACATTTATAAATCTATCATTCGTCCGTGCATTGAATACTGTTGCTATATCTGGTCGGGTGCTGCTGCTATTCATCTCTAGGTTCTCGTCAGAATCCATCTTGCACATTTATAAATCTATCATTCGTCCGTGCATTGAATACTGTTGCTATATCTGGTTAGGTGCTGCTGCTATTCATCTCGATGTTCTCGGCAGAATCCATCTTGCACATTTATAAATTTATCATTCGTCCGTGCATTGAATACTGTTGCTATATCTGGTCGGGTGCTGCTGCTATTCATCTCGAGGTTCTCGTCAGAATCCATCTTGCACATTTATAAATCTATCATTCGTCCGTGCATTGAATACTGTTGCTATATCTGGTCGGGTGCTGCTGCTATTCATCTCGAGGTTCTCGTCAGAATCCATCTTGCACATTTAAAATCTATCATTCGTCCGTGCATTGAATACTGTTGCTATATCTGGTCGGGTGCTGCTGCTATTCATCTCGAGGTTCTCGTCAGAATCCATCTTGCACATTTATAAATCTATCATTCGTCCGTGCATTGAATACTGTTGCTATATCTGGTCGGGTGCTGCTGCTATTCATCTCGAGGTTCACGTCAGAATCCATCTTGCACATTTATAAATCTATCATTCGTCAGTGCATTGAATACTGTTGCTATATCTGGTCGGGTGCTGCTGCTATTCATCTCGAGGTTCTCGTCAGAATCCATCTTGCACATTTATAAATCTATCATTCGTCCGTGCATTGAATACTGTTGCTATACCTGGTCGGGTGATGCTGCTATTCATCTCGATGTTCTCGTCAGAATCCAACTTGCACATTAATAAATCTATCATTCGTCCGTGCATTGAATACTGTTGCTATATCTGGTTAGGTGCTGCTGCTATTCATCTCGATGTTCTCGGCAGAATCCATCTTGCACATTTATAAATCTATCATTCGTCCGTGCATTGAATACTGTTGCTATATCTGGTCGGATGCTGCTGCTATTCATCTCGAGGTTCTCGTCAGAATCCATCTTGCACATTTATAAATCTATCATTCGTCCGTCCATTGAATACTGTTGCTATATCTGGTTAGGTGCTGCTGCTATTCATCTCGATGTTCTCTGCAGAATCCATCTTGCACATTTATAAATCTATCATTCGTCCGTGCATTGAATACTGTTGCTATATCTAGTCGGGCGCTGCTGCTATTCATCTCGAGGTTCTCGTCAGAATCCATCTTGCACATTTATAAACCTATCATTCGTCCGTGCATTGAATACTGTTGCTATATCTGGTCGGGTGATGCTGCTATTCATCTCGATGTTCTCGTCAGAATCCAACTTGCACATTAATAAATCTTTCATTCGTCTGTGCATTGAATACTGTTGCTATATCTGGCCGGGTGCTGCTGCTATTCATCTCGATGTTCTCGTCAGAATCCAACTTGCACATTAATAAATCTTTCATTCGTCCGTGCATTGAATACTGTTGCTATATCTGATTTTGTGCTGCTGCTATTCATCTCGATGTTCTCGTCAGAATCCATCTTGCACATTTATAAATCTTTCATTCGTCCGTGCATTGAATACTGTTGCTATATCTGGTCGGGTGCTGCTGCTATTCATCTCGAGGTTCTCGTCAGAATCCATCTTGCACATTTATAAATCTATCAATCGTCCGTGCATTGAATACTGTTGCTATATCTGATTTTGTGCTGCTGCTATTCATCTCGATGTTCTCGTCAGAATCCATCTTGCACATTTATAAATCTTTCATTCGTCCGTGCATTGAATACTGTTGCTATATCTGATTTTGTGCTGCTGCTATTCATCTCGATGTTCTCCTCAGAATCCAACTTGCACATTTATAAATCTTTCATTCGTCCGTGCATTGAATACTGTTGCTATATCTGGTCGGGTGCTGCTGCTATTCATCTCGAGGTTCTCGTCAGAATCCATCTTGCACATTTATAAATCTATCATTCGTCCGTGCATTGAATAATGTTGCTATATCTGATTTTGTGCTGCTGCTATTCATCTCGATGTTCTCGTCAGAATCCATCTTGCACATTTATAAATCTTTCATTCGTCCGTGCATTGAATACTGTTGCTATATCTGGTCGGGTGCTGCTGCTATTCATCTCGATGTTCTCGTCAGAATCCATCTTGCACATTTGTAAATCTATCATTCGTCCGTGCATTGAATACTGTTGCTATATCTGGTCGGATGCTGCTGCTATTCATCTCGAGGTTCTCGTCAGAATCCATCTTGCACATTTATAAATCTATCATTCGTCCGTGCATTGAATACTGTTGCTATATCTGGTCGGGTGCTGCTGCTATTCATCTCGAGGTTCTCGTCAGAATCCATCTTGCACATTTATAAATCTATCATTCGTCCGTGCATTGAATACTGTTGCTATATCTGGTCGGGTGCTGCTGCTATTCATCTCGATGTTCTCGTCAGAATCCAACTTGCACATTAATAAATATATCATTCGTCCGTGCATTGAATACTGTTGCTATATCTGGTCGGATGCTGCTGCTATTCATCTCGAGGTTCTCGTCAGAATCCATCTTGCACATTTATAAATCTATCATTCGTCCGTGCTTTGAATACTGTTGCTATATCTGGTCGGGTGCTGCTGCTATTCATCTCGAGGTTCTCGTCAGAATCCATCTTGCACATTTATAAATCTATCATTCGTCCGTGCGTTGAATACTGTTGCTATATCTGATCGGGTGCTGCTGCTATTCATCTCGATGTTCTCGTCAGAATCCATCTTGCACATTTATAAATCTATCATTCGTCCGTTCATTGAATACTGTTGCTATATCTGGTCGGATGCTGCTGCTATTCATCTCGAGGTTCTCGTCAGAATCCATCTTGCACATTTATAAATCTATCATTCGTCCGTGCATTGAATACTGTTGCTATATATGGTCGGGTGCTGCTGCTATTCATCTCGAGGTTGTCGTCAGAATCCATCTTGCAGATTTATAAATCTATCATTCGTCCGTGCATTGAATACTGTTGCTATATCTGGTCGGATGCTGCTACTATTCATCTCGAGGTTCTCGTCAGAATCCATCTTGCACATTTATAAATCTATCATTCGTCCGTGCATTGAATACTGTTGCTATATCTGGTCGGATGCTGCTGCTATTCATCTCGATGTTCTCGTCACAATCCATCTTGCACATTTGTAAATCTATCATTCGTCCGTGCATTGAATACTGTTGCTATATCTGGTCGGATGCTGCTGCTATTCATCTCGAGGTTCTCGTCGGAATCCATCTTGCACATTTATAAATCTATCATTCGTCCGTGCATTGAATACTGTTGCTATATCTGGTCGGGTGCTGCTGCTATTCATCTCGAGGTTCTCGTCAGAATCCATCTTGCACATTTATAAATCTATCATTCGTCCGTGCATTGAATACTGTTGCTATATCTGATTTTGTGCTGCTGCTATTCATCTCGATGTTCTCGTCAGAATCCATCTTGCACATTTATAAATCTTTCATTCGTCCGTGCATTGAATACTGTTGCTATATCTGGTCGGGTGCTGCTGCTATTCATCTCGATGTTCTCGTCAGAATCCATCTTGCACATTTGTAAATCTATCATTCGTCCGTGCATTGAATACTGTTGCTATATCTGGTCGGATGCTGCTGCTATTCATCTCGAGGTTCTCGTCAGAATCCATCTTGCACATTTATAAATCTATCATTCGTCCGTGCATTGAATACTGTTGCTATATCTGGTCGGGTGCTGCTGCTATTCATCTCGAGGTTCTCGTCAGAATCCATCTTGCACATTTATAAATCTATCATTCGTCCGTGCATTGAATACTGTTGCTATATCTGGTCGGGTGCTGCTGCTATTCATCTCGATGTTCTCGTCAGAATCCAACTTGCACATTAATAAATATATCATTCGTCCGTGCATTGAATACTGTTGCTATATCTGGTCGGATGCTGCTGCTATTCATCTCGAGGTTCTCGTCAGAATCCATCTTGCACATTTATAAATCTATCATTCGTCCGTGCTTTGAATACTGTTGCTATATCTGGTCGGGTGCTGCTGCTATTCATCTCGAGGTTCTCGTCAGAATCCATCTTGCACATTTATAAATCTATCATTCGTCCGTGCGTTGAATACTGTTGCTATATCTGATCGGGTGCTGCTGCTATTCATCTCGATGTTCTCGTCAGAATCCATCTTGCACATTTATAAATCTATCATTCGTCCGTGCATTGAATACTGTTGCTATATCTGGTCGGATGCTGCTGTTATTCATCTCGAGGTTCTCGTCAGAATCCATCTTGCACATTTATAAATCTATCATTCGTCCGTGCATTGAATACTGTTGCTATATATGGTCGGGTGCTGCTGCTATTCATCTCGAGGTTGTCGTCAGAATCCATCTTGCACATTTGTAAATCTATCATTCGTCCGTGCATTGAATACTGTTGCTATATCTGGTCGGATGCTGCTACTATTCATCTCGAGGTTCTCGTCATAATCCATCTTGCACATTTATAAATCTATCATTCGTCCGTGCATTGAATACTGTTGCTATATCTGGTCGGATGCTGCTGCTATTCATCTCGATGTTCTCGTCACAATCCATCTTGCACATTTGTAAATCTATCATTCGTCCGTGCATTGAATGCTGTTGCTATATCTGGTCGGATGCTGCTGCTATTCATCTCGAGGTTCTCGTCGGAATCCATCTTGCACATTTATAAATCTATCATTCGTCCGTGCATTGAATACTGTTGCTATATCTGGTCGGGTGCTGCTGCTATTCATCTCGAGGTTCTCGTCAGAATCCATCTTGCACATTTATAAATCTATCATTCGTCCGTGCATTGAATACTGTTGCTATATCTGGTCGGATGCTGCTACTATTCATCTCGAGGTTCTCGTCAGAATCCATCTTGCACATTTATAAATCTATCATTCGTCCGTGCATTGAATACTGTTGCTATATCTGGTCGGATGCTGCTGCTATTCATCTCGATGTTCTCGTCAGAATCCATCTTGCACATTTGTAAATCTATCATTCGTCCGTGCATTGAATACTGTTGCTATATCTGGTCGGATGCTGCTGCTATTCATCTCGAGGTTCTCGTCGGAATCCATCTTGCACATTTATAAATCTATCATTCGTCCGTGCATTGAATACTGTTGCTATATCTGGTCGGGTGCTGCTGCTATTCATCTCGAGGTTCTCGTCAGAATCCATCTTGCACATTTATAAATCTATCATTCGTCCGTGCATTGAATACTGTTCCCATATCTGATCGGGTGCTGCTGATATTCATCTCGAGGTTCTCGTCAGAATCCATCTTGCACATTTATAAATCTATCATTCGTCCGTGCATTGAATACTGTTGCTATATCTGGTCGGATGCTGCTGCTATTCATCTCGATGTTCTCGTCAGAATCCATCTTGCACATTTGTAAATCTATCATTCGTCCGTGCATTGAATACTGTTGCTATATCTGGTCGGATGCTGCTGCTATTCATCTCGAGGTTCTCGTCAGAATCCATCTTGCACATTTATAAATCTATCATTCGTCCGTGCATTGAATACTGTTGCTATATCTGGTCGGGTGCTGCTGCTATTCATCTCGAGGTTCTCGTCAGAATCTATCTTACACATTTATAAATCTATCATTCGTCCGTACTTTGAATACTGTTGCTATATCTGGTCGGGTGCTGCTGCTATTCATCTCGAGGTTTTCGTCAGAATCCATCTTGCACATTTATAAATCTATCATTCGTCCGTGCATTGAATACTGTTGCTATATCTGATCGGGTGCTGCTGCTATTCATCTCGATGTTCTCGTCAGAATCCATCTTGTACATTTATAAATCTATCATTCGTCCGTGCATTGAATACTGTTGCTATATCTGGTCGGATGCTGCAGCTATTCATCTCGAGGTTCTCGTCAGAATCCATCTTGCACATTTATAAATCTATCATTCGTCCGTGCATTGAATACTGTTGCTATATATGGTCGGGTGCTGCTGCTATTCATCTCGAGGTTGTCGTCAGAATCCATCTTGCAGATTTATAAATCTATCATTCGTCCGTGCATTGAATACTGTTGCTATATCTGGTCGTATGCTGCTATTATTCATCTCGATGTTCTCGTCAGAATCCATCTTGCACATTTATAAATCTATCATTCGTCCGTGCATTGAATACTGTTGCTATATCTGGTCGGGTGCTGCTGCTATTCATCTCGATGTTCTCGTCAGAATCCAACTTGCACATTAATAAATATATCATTCGTCCGTGCATTGAATACTGTTGCTATATGTGGTCGGGTGCTGCTGCTATTCATCTCGAGGTTGTCGTCAGAATCCATCTTGCACATTTATAAATCTATCATTCGTCCGTGCATTGAATACTGTTGCTATATCTGATCGGGTGCTGCTGCTATTCATCTCGAGGTTCTCGTCAGAATCCATCTTGCACATTTATAAATCAATCAATCGTCCGGGCATTGAATACTGTTGCTATATCTGGTCGGATGCTGCTGCTCTTCATCTCGAGGTTCTCGTCAGAATCAATCTTGCACATTTATAAATCTATCATTCGTCCGTGCATTGAATACTGTTGCTATATCTGGTCGGATGCTGCTACTATTCATCTCGAGGTTCTCGTCAGAATCCATCTTGCACATTTATAAATCTATCATTCGTCCGTGCATTGAATACTGTTGCTATATCTGGTCGGATGCTGCTGCTATTCATCTCGATGTTCTCGTCAGAATCCATCTTGCACATTTGTAAATATATCATTCGTCCGTGCATTGAATACTGTTGCTATATCTGGTCGGATGCTGCTGCTATTCATCTCGAGGTTCTCGTCAGAATCCATCTTGCACATTTATAAATCTATCATTCGTCCGTGCATTGAATACTGTTGCTATATCTGGTCGGGTGCTGCTGCTATTCATCTCGAGGTTCTCGTCAGAATCTATCTTACACATTTATAAATCTATCATTCGTCCGTACTTTGAATACTGTTGCTATATCTGGTCGGGTGCTGCTGCTATTCATCTCGAGGTTTTCGTCAGAATCCATCTTGCACATTTATAAATCTATCATTCGTCCGTGCATTGAATACTGTTGCTATATCTGATCGGGTGCTGCTGCTATTCATCTCGATGTTCTCGTCAGAATCCATCTTGTACATTTATAAATCTATCATTCGTCCGTGCATTGAATACTGTTGCTATATCTGGTCGGATGCTGCTGCTATTCATCTCGAGGTTCTCGTCAGAATCCATCTTGCACATTTATAAATCTATCATTCGTCCGTGCATTGAATACTGTTGCTATATATGGTCGGGTGCTGCTGCTATTCATCTCGAGGTTGTCGTCAGAATCCATCTTGCAGATTTATAAATCTATCATTCGTCCGTGCATTGAATACTGTTGCTATATCTGGTCGTATGCTGCTATTATTCATCTCGATGTTCTCGTCAGAATCCATCTTGCACATTTATAAATCTATCATTCGTCCGTGCATTGAATACTGTTGCTATATCTGGTCGGATGCTGCTGCTATTCATCTCGAGGTTCTCGTCAGAATCCATCTTGCTCATTTATAAATCTATCATTTGTCCGTGCATTGAATACTGTTGCTATATCTGGTCGGGTGCTGCTGCTATTCATCTCGATGTTCTCGTCAGAATCCATCTTGCACATTTATAAATCTATCATTCGTCCGTGCATTGAATACTGTTGCTATATCTGATCGGGTGCTGCTGCTATTCATCTCGAGGTTCTCGTCAGAATCCATCTTGCACATTTATAAATCTATCAATCGTCCGTGCATTGAATACTGTTGCTATATCTGGTCGGATGCTGCTGCTCTTCATCTCGAGGTTCTCGTCAGAATCAATCTTGCACATTTATAAATCTATCATTCGTCCGTGCATTGAATACTGTTGCTATATCTGGTCGGATGCTGCTACTATTCATCTCGAGGTTCTCGTCAGAATCCATCTTGCACATTTATAAATCTATCATTCGTCCGTGCATTGAATACTGTTGCTATATCTGGTCGGATGCTTCTGCTATTCATCTCGATGTTCTCGTCAGAATCCATCTTGCACATTTGTAAATCTATCATTCGTCCGTGCATTGAATACTGTTGCTATATCTGGTCGGATGCTGCTGCTATTCATCTCGAGGTTCTCGTCGGAATCCATCTTGCACATTTATAAATCTATCATTCGTCCGTGCATTGAATACTGTTGCTATATCTGGTCGGGTGCTGCTGCTATTCATCTCGAGGTTGTCGTCAGAATCCATCTTGCACATTTATAAATCTATCATTCGTCCGTGCATTGAATACTGTTGCTATATCTGGTCGGGTGCTGCTGCTATTCATCTCGATGTTCTCGTCAGAATCCAACTTGCACATTAATAAATATATCATTCGTCCGTGCATTGAATACTGTTGCTATATGTGGTCGGGTGCTGCTGCTATTCATCTCGAGGTTGGTTTTCGTCAGAATCCATCTTGCACATTTATAAATCTATCATTCGTCCGTGCATTGAATACTGTTGCTATATCTGATCGGGTGCTGCTGCTATTCATCTCGAGGTTCTCGTCAGAATCCATTTTGCACATTTATAAATCAATCAATCGTCCGGGCATTGAATACTGTTGCTATATCTGGTCGGATGCTGCTGCTCTTCATCTCGAGGTTCTCGTCAGAATCAATCTTGCACATTTATAAATCTATCATTCGTCCGTGCATTGAATACTGTTGCTATATCTGGTCGGATGCTGCTACTATTCATCTCGAGGTTCTCGTCAGAATCCATCTTGCACATTTATAAATCTATCATTCGTCCGTGCATTGAATACTGTTGCTATATCTGGTCGGATGCTGCTGCTATTCATCTCGATGTTCTCGTCAGAATCCATCTTGCACATTTGTAAATATATCATTCGTCCGTGCATTGAATACTGTTGCTATATCTGGTCGGATGCTGCTGCTATTCATCTCGAGGTTCTCGTCAGAATCCATCTTGCACATTTATAAATCTATCATTCGTCCGTGCATTGAATACTGTTGCTATATCTGGTCGGGTGCTGCTGCTATTCATCTCGAGGTTCTCGTCAGAATCTATCTTACACATTTATAAATCTATCATTCGTCCGTACTTTGAATACTGTTGCTATATCTGGTCGGGTGCTGCTGCTATTCATCTCGAGGTTCTCGACAGAATCCATCTCGCATATTTATAAATCTATCATTCGTCCGTGCATTGAATACTGTTGCTATATCTGATCGGGTGCTGCTGCTATTCATCTCGATGTTCTCGTCAGAATCCATCTTGCACATTTGTAAATATATCATTCGTCCGTGCATTGAATACTGTTGCTATATCTGGTCGGATGCTGCTGCTATTCATCTCGAGGTTCTCGTCGGAATCCATCTTGCACATTTATAAATCTATCATTCGTCCGTGCATTGAATACTGTTGCTATATCTGGTCGGGTGCTGCTGCTATTCATCTCGAGGTTCTCGTCAGAATCCATCTTGCACATTTATAAATCTATCATTCGTCCGTGCATTGAATACTGTTCCCATATCTGATCGGGTGCTGCTGCTATTCATCTCGAGGTTCTCGTCAGAATCCATCTTGCACATTTATAAATCTATCATTCGTCCGTGCATTGAATACTGTTGCTATATCTGGTCGGATGCTGCTGCTATTCATCTCGATGTTCTCGTCACAATCCATCTTGCACATTTGTAAATCTATCATTCGTCCGTGCATTGAATACAGTTGCTATATCTGGTAGGATGCTGCTGCTATTCATCTCGAGGTTCTCGTCAGAATCCATCTTGCACATTTATAAATCTATCATTCGTCCGTGCATTGAATACTGTTGCTATATCTGGTCGGGTGCTGCTGCTATTCATCTCGAGGTTCTCGTCAGAATCCATCTTGAACATTTATAAATCTATCATTCGTCCGTGCATTGAATACTGTTGCTATATCTGGTCGGATGCTGCTGCTATTCATCTCGAGGTTCTCGTCAGAATCCATCTTGCACATTTATGAATCTATCATTCGTCCGTGCATTGAATACTGTTGCTACATCTGGTCGGATGCTGCTACTATTCATCTCGATGTTCTCGTCAGAATCTATCTTGCACATTTATAAATCTATCATTCGTCCGTGCATTGAATACTCTTGCTATATCTGGTCGGATGCTGCTGCTATTCATCTCGAGGTTCTCGTCAGAATTCATCTTGCACATTTATAAATCTATCATTCGTCCGTGCATTGAATACTGTTGCTATATCTGGTCGGGTGCTGCTGCTATTCATCTCGAGGTTCTCGTCAGAATCCATCTTGCACATTTATAAATCTATCATTCGTCCCTGCATTGAATACTGTTGCTATATCTGGTCGGGTGCTGCTGCTATTCATCTCGAGGTTCTCGTCAGAATCCATCTTGCACATTTATAAATCTATCATTCGTCCGTGCATTGAATACTGTTGCTATATCTGATCGGGTGCTGCTGCTATTCATCTCGAGGTTCTCGTCAGAATCCATCTTGCACATTTATAAATCTATCATTCGTCCGTGCATTGAATACTGTTGCTATATCTGGTCGGATGCTGCTGCTATTCATCTCGAGGTTCTCGTCAGAATCCATCTTGCACATTTATAAATCTATCATTCGTCCGTGCATTAAATACTGTTGCTATATATGGTCGGGTGCTGCTGCTATTCATCTCGAGGTTGTCGTCAGAATCCATCTTGCAGATTTATAAATCTATCATTCGTCCGTGCATTGAATACTGTTGCTATATCTGGTCGTATGCTGCTACTATTCATCTCGATGTTCTCGTCAGAATCCATCTTGCACATTTATAAATCTATCATTCGTCCGTGCATTGAATACTGTTGCTATATCTGGTCGGATGCTGCTGCTCTTCATCTCGAGGTTCTCGTCAGAATAAATCTTGCACATTTATAAATCTATCATTCGTCCGTGCATTGAATATTGTTGCTATATCTGGTCGGATGCTGCTACTATTCATCTCGAGGTTCTCGTCAGAATCCATCTTGCACATTTATAAATCTATCATTCGTCCGTGCATTGAATACTGTTGCTATATCTGGTCGGATGCTGCTGCTATTCATCTCGATGTTCTCGTCAGAATCCATCTTGCACATTTGCAAATCTATCATTCGTCGTGCATTGAATACTGTTGCTATATCTGGTCGGATGCTGCTGCTATTCATCTCGAGGTTCTCGTCGGAATCCATCTTGCACATTTATAAATCTATCATTCGTCCGTGCATTGAATACTGTTGCTATATCTGGTCGGGTGCTGCTGCTATTCATCTCGAGGTTCTCGTCAGAATCCATCTTGCACATTTATAAATCTATCATTCGTCCGTGCATTGAATACTGTTGCTATATCTGGTCGGATGCTGCTGCTATTCATCTCGATGTTCTCGTCAGAATCCATCTTGCACATTTGTAAATCTATCATTCGTCCGTGCATTGAATACTGTTGCTATATCTGGTCGGATGCTGCTGCTATTCATCTCGAGGTTCTCGTCAGAATCCATCTTGCACATTTATAAATCTATCATTCGTCTGTGCATTGAATACTGTTGCTATATCCGGTCGGGTGCTGCTGCTATTCATCTCGAGGTTCTCGTCAGAATCCATCTTGCACATTTATAAATCTATCATTCGTCCGTGCATTGAATACTGTTGCTATATCTGGTCGGATGCTGCTGCTATTCATCTCGAGGTTCTCGTCAGAATCCATCTTGCACATTTATAAATCTATCATTCGTCCGTGCATTGAATACTGTTGCTATATCTGGTCGGATGCTGCTACTATTCATCTCGATGTTCTCGTCAGAATCCATCTTGCACATTTATAAATCTATCATTCGTCCGTGCATTGAATACTGTTGCTATATCTGGTCGGATGCTGCTGCTATTCATCTCGAGGTTCTCGTCAGAATCCATCTTGCACATTTATAAATCTATCAATCGTCCGTGCATTGAATACTGTTGCTATATATGGTCGGGTGCTGCTGCTATTCATCTCGAGGTTCTCGTCAGAATCCATCTTGCACATTTATAAAACTATCATTCGTCCGTGCATTGAATACTGTTGCTATATCTGGTCGGATGCTGCTACTATTCATCTCGAGGTTCTCGTCAGAATCCATCTTGCACATTTATAAATCTATCATTCGTCCGTGCATTGAATACTGTTGCTATATCTGGTCGGATGCTGCTGCTATTCATCTCGAGGTTCTCGTCAGAATCCATCTTGCACATTTATAAATCTATCATTCGTCCTTGCATTGAATACTGTTGCTATATCTGGTCGGGTGCTGCTGCTATTCATCTCGAGGTTCTCGTCAGAATCCATCTTGAACATTTATAAATCTATCATTCGTCCGTGCATTGAATACTGTTGCTATATCTGGTCGGATGCTGCTGCTATTCATCTCGAGGTTCTCGTCAGAATCCATCTTGCACATTTATGAATCTATCATTCGTCCGTGCATTGAATACTGTTGCTACATCTGGTCGGATGCTGCTACTATTCATCTCGATGTTCTCGTCAGAATCTATCTTGCACATTTATAAATCTATCATTCGTCCGTGCATTGAATACTCTTGCTATATCTGGTCGGATGCTGCTGCTATTCATCTCGAGGTTCTCGTCAGAATTCATCTTGCACATTTATAAATCTATCATTCGTCCGTGCATTGAATACTGTTGCTATATCTGGTCGGGTGCTGCTGCTATTCATCTCGAGGTTCTCGTCAGAATCCATCTTGCACATTTATAAATCTATCATTCGTCCCTGCATTGAATACTGTTGCTATATCTGGTCGGGTGCTGCTGCTATTCATCTCGAGGTTCTCGTCAGAATCCATCTTGCACATTTATAAATCTATCATTCGTCCGTGCATTGAATACTGTTGCTATATCTGATCGGGTGCTGCTGCTATTCATCTCGAGGTTCTCGTCAGAATCCATCTTGCACATTTATAAATCTATCATTCGTCCGTGCATTGAATACTGTTGCTATATCTGGTCGGATGCTGCTGCTATTCATCTCGAGGTTCTCGTCAGAATCCATCTTGCACATTTATAAATCTATCATTCGTCCGTGCATTAAATACTGTTGCTATATATGGTCGGGTGCTGCTGCTATTCATCTCGAGGTTGTCGTCAGAATCCATCTTGCAGATTTATAAATCTATCATTCGTCCGTGCATTGAATACTGTTGCTATATCTGGTCGTATGCTGCTATTATTCATCTCGATGTTCTCGTCAGAATCCATCTTGCACATTTATAAATCTATCATTCGTCCGTGCATTGAATACTGTTGCTATATCTGGTCGGATGCTGCTGCTATTCATTTCGAGGTTCTCGTCAGAATCCATCTTGACACATTTATAAATCTATCATTCGTCCGTGCATTGAATACTGTTGCTATATCTGGTCGGGTGCTGCTGCTATTCATCTCGAGGTTCTCGTCAGAATCCATCTTGCACATTTATAAATCTATCATTCGTCCGTGCATTGAATACTGTTGCTATATCTGATCGGGTGCTGCTGCTATTCATCACGAGGTTCTCGTCAGAATCCATCTTGCACATTTATAATAATATCAATCGTCCGTGCATTGAATACTGTTGCTATATCTGGTCGAATGCTGCTGCTCTTCATCTCGAGGTTCTCGTCAGAATAAATCTTGCACATTTATAAATCTATCATTCGTCCGTGCATTGAATACTGTTGCTATATCTGGTCGGATGCTGCTACTATTCATCTCGAGGTTCTCGTCAGAATCCATCTTGCACATTTATAAATCTATCATTCGACCGTGCATTGAATACTGTTGCTATATCTGGTCGGATGCTGCTGCTATTCATCTCGATGTTCTCGTCAGAATCCATCTTGCACATTTGCAAATCTATCATTCGTCCGTGCATTGAATACTGTTGCTATATCTGGTCGGATGCTGCTGCTATTCATCTCGAGGTTCTCGTCGGAATCCATCTTGCACATTTATAAATCTATCATTCGTCCGTGCATTGAATACTGTTGCTATATCTGGTCGGGTGCTGCTGCTATTCATCTCGAGGTTCTCGTCAGAATCCATCTTGCACATTTATAAATCTATCATTCGTCCGTGCATTGAATACTGTTGCTATATCTGGTCGGATGCTGCTGCTATTCATCTCGAGGTTCTCGTCAGAATCCATCTTGCACATTTATAAATCTATCATTCGTCCGTGCATTGAATACTGTTGCTATATCTGGTCGGATGCTGCTACTATTCATCTCGAGGTTCTCGTCAGAATCCATCTTGCACATTTATAAATCTATCATTCGTCCGTGCATTGAATACTGTTGCTATATCTGGTCGGATGCTGCTGCTATTCATCTCGAGGTTCTCGTCAGAATCCATCTTGCACATTTATAAATCTATCAATCGTCCTTGCATTGAATACTGTTGCTATATATGGTCGGGTGCTGCTGCTATTCATCTCGAGGTTCTCGTCAGAATCCATCTTGCACATTTATAAAACTATCATTCGTCCGTGCATTGAATACTGTTGCTATATCTGGTCGGATGCTGCTACTATTCATCTCGAGGTTCTCGTCAGAATCCATCTTGCACATTTATAAATCTATCATTCGTCCGTGCATTGAATACTGTTGCTATATCTGGTCGGATGCTGCTGCTATTCATCTCGAGGTTCTCGTCAGAATCCATCTTGCACATTTATAAATCTATCATTCGTCCGTGCATTGAATACTGTTGCTATATCTGGTCGGGTGCTGCTGCTATTCATCTCGAGGTTCTCGTCAGAATCCATCTTGCACATTTATAAATCTATCATTCGTCCGTGCATTGAATACTGTTGCTATATCTGGTCGGATGCTGCTGCTATTCATCTCGAGGTTCTCGTCAGAATCCATCTTGCACATTTATAAATCTATCATTCGTCCGTGCATTGAATACTGTTGCTATATCTGGCCGGATGCTGCTACTATTCATCTCGATGTTCTCGTCAGAATCCATCTTGCACATTTATAAATCTATCATTCGTCCGTGCATTGAATACTGTTGCTATATCTGGTCGGATGCTGCTGCTATTCATCTCGAGGTTCTCGTCAGAATCCATCTTGCACATTTATAAATCTATCATTCGTCCGTGCATTGAATACTGTTGCTATATCTGGTCGGGTGCTGCTGCTATTCATCTCGAGGTTCTCGTCAGAATCCATCTTGCACATTTATAAATCTATCATTCGTCCGTGCATTGAATACTGTTGCTATATCTGGTCGGGTGCTGCTGCTATTCATCTCGAGGTTCTCGTCAGAATCCATCTTGCACATTTATAAATCTATCATTCGTCCGTGCATTGAATACTGTTGCTATATATGGTCGGGTGCTGCTGCTATTCATCTCGAGGTTGTCGTCAGAATCCATCTTGCAGATTTATAAATCTATCATTCGTCCGTGCATTGAATACTGTTGCTATATCTGGTCGTATGCTGCTACTATTCATCTCGATGTTCTCGTCAGAATCCATCTTGCACATTTATAAATCTATCATTCGTCCGTGCATTGAATACTGTTGCTATATCTGGTCGGATGCTGCTGCTATTCATCTCGAGGTTCTCGTCAGAATCCATCTTGCACATTTATAAATCTATCATTCGTCCGTGCATTGAATACTGTTGCTATATCTGGTCGGGTGCTGCTGCTATTCATCTCGAGGTTCTCGTCAGAATCCATCTTGCACATTTATAAATCTATCATTCGTCCGTGCATTGAATACTGTTGCTATATCTGATCGGGTGCTGCTGCTATTCATCTCGAGGTTCTCGTCAGAATCCATCTTGCACATTTATAAATCTATCAATCGTCCGTGCATTGAATACTGTTGCTATATCTGGTCGGATGCTGCTGCTCTTCATCTCGAGGTTCTCGTCAGAATCAATCTTGCACATTTATAAATCTATCATTCGTCCGTGCATTGAATACTGTTGCTATATCTGGTCGGATGCTGCTACTATTCATCTCGAGGTTCTCGTCAGAATCCATCTTGCACATTTATAAATCTATCATTCGTCCGTGCATTGAATACTGTTGCTATATCTGGTCGGATGCTGCTGCTATTCATCTCGATGTTCTCGTCAGAATCCATCTTGCACATTTGCAAATCTATCATTCGTCCGTGCATTGAATACTGTTGCTATATCTGGTCGGATGCTGCTGCTATTCATCTCGAGGTTCTCGTCGAAATCCATCTTGCACATTTATAAATCTATCATTCGTCCGTGCATTGAATACTGTTGCTATATCTGGTCGGGTGCTGCTACTATTCATCTCGAGGTTCTCGTCAGAATCCATCTTGCACATTTATAAATCTATCATTCGTCCGTGCATTGAATACTGTTGCTATATCTGGTCGGATGCTGCTGCTATTCATCTCGATGTTCTCGTCAGAATCCATCTTGCACATTTGTAAATCTATCATTCGTCCGTGCATTGAATACTGTTGCTATATCTGGTCGGATGCTGCTGCTATTCATCTCGAGGTTCTCGTCAGAATCCATCTTGCACATTTATAAATCTATCATTCGTCCGTGCATTGAATACTGTTGCTATATCTGGTCGGGTGCTGCTGCTATTCATCTCGAGGTTCTCGTCAGAATCCATCTTGCACATTTATAAATCTATCATTCGTCCGTGCATTGAATACTGTTGCTATATATGGTCGGGTGCTGCTGCTATTCATCTCGAGGTTGTCGTCAGAATCCATCTTGCAGATTTATAAATCTATCATTCGTCCGTGCATTGAATACTGTTGCTATATCTGGTCGTATGCTGCTACTATTCATCTCGATGTTCTCGTCAGAATCCATCTTGCACATTTATAAATCTATCATTCGTCCGTGCATTGAATACTGTTGCTATATCTGGTCGGATGCTGCTGCTATTCATCTCGAGGTTCTCGTCAGAATCCATCTTGCACATTTATAAATCTATCATTCGTCCGTGCATTGAATACTGTTGCTATATCTGGTCGGGTGCTGCTGCTATTCATCTCGAGGTTCTCGTCAGAATCCATCTTGCACATTTATAAATCTATCATTCGTCCGTGCATTGAATACTGTTGCTATATCTGATCGGGTGCTGCTGCTATTCATCTCGAGGTTCTCGTCAGAATCCATCTTGCACATTTATAAATCTATCAATCGTCCGTGCATTGAATACTGTTGCTATATCTGGTCGGATGCTGCTGCTCTTCATCTCGAGGTTCTCGTCAGAATCAATCTTGCACATTTATAAATCTATCATTCGTCCGTGCATTGAATACTGTTGCTATATCTGGTCGGATGCTGCTACTATTCATCTCGAGGTTCTCGTCAGAATCCATCTTGCACATTTATAAATCTATCATTCGTCCGTGCATTGAATACTGTTGCTATATCTGGTCGGATGCTGCTGCTATTCATCTCGATGTTCTCGTCAGAATCCATCTTGCACATTTGCAAATCTATCATTCGTCCGTGCATTGAATACTGTTGCTATATCTGGTCGGATGCTGCTGCTATTCATCTCGAGGTTCTCGTCGAAATCCATCTTGCACATTTATAAATCTATCATTCGTCCGTGCATTGAATACTGTTGCTATATCTGGTCGGGTGCTGCTACTATTCATCTCGAGGTTCTCGTCAGAATCCATCTTGCACATTTATAAATCTATCATTCGTCCGTGCATTGAATACTGTTGCTATATCTGGTCGGATGCTGCTGCTATTCATCTCGATGTTCTCGTCAGAATCCATCTTGCACATTTGTAAATCTATCATTCGTCCGTGCATTGAATACTGTTGCTATATCTGGTCGGATGCTGCTGCTATTCATCTCGAGGTTCTCGTCAGAATCCATCTTGCACATTTATAAATCTATCATTCGTCCGTGCATTGAATACTGTTGCTATATCTGGTCGGGTGCTGCTGCTATTCATCTCGAGGTTCTCGTCAGAATCCATCTTGCACATTTATAAATCTATCATTCGTCCGTGCATTGAATACTGTTGCTATATATGGTCGGGTGCTGCTGCTATTCATCTCGAGGTTGTCGTCAGAATCCATCTTGCAGATTTATAAATCTATCATTCGTCCGTGCATTGAATACTGTTGCTATATCTGGTCGTATGCTGCTACTATTCATCTCGATGTTCTCGTCAGAATCCATCTTGCACATTTATAAATCTATCATTCGACCGTGCATTGAATACTGTTGCTATATCTGGTCGGATGCTGCTGCTATTCATCTCGATGTTCTCGTCAGAATCCATCTTGCACATTTGCAAATCTATCATTCGTCCGTGCATTGAATACTGTTGCTATATCTGGTCGGATGCTGCTGCTATTCATCTCGAGGTTCTCGTCGGAATCCATCTTGCACATTTATAAATCTATCATTCGTCCGTGCATTGAATACTGTTGCTATATCTGGTCGGGTGCTGCTGCTATTCATCTCGAGGTTCTCGTCAGAATCCATCTTGCACATTTATAAATCTATCATTCGTCCGTGCATTGAATACTGTTGCTATATCTGGTCGGATGCTGCTGCTATTCATCTCGAGGTTCTCGTCAGAATCCATCTTGCACATTTATAAATCTATCATTCGTCCGTGCATTGAATACTGTTGCTATATCTGGTCGGATGCTGCTACTATTCATCTCGAGGTTCTCGTCAGAATCCATCTTGCACATTTATAAATCTATCATTCGTCCGTGCATTGAATACTGTTGCTATATCTGGTCGGATGCTGCTGCTATTCATCTCGAGGTTCTCGTCAGAATCCATCTTGCACATTTATAAATCTATCAATCGTCCTTGCATTGAATACTGTTGCTATATATGGTCGGGTGCTGCTGCTATTCATCTCGAGGTTCTCGTCAGAATCCATCTTGCACATTTATAAAACTATCATTCGTCCGTGCATTGAATACTGTTGCTATATCTGGTCGGATGCTGCTACTATTCATCTCGAGGTTCTCGTCAGAATCCATCTTGCACATTTATAAATCTATCATTCGTCCGTGCATTGAATACTGTTGCTATATCTGGTCGGATGCTGCTGCTATTCATCTCGAGGTTCTCGTCAGAATCCATCTTGCACATTTATAAATCTATCATTCGTCCGTGCATTGAATACTGTTGCTATATCTGGTCGGGTGCTGCTGCTATTCATCTCGAGGTTCTCGTCAGAATCCATCTTGCACATTTATAAATCTATCATTCGTCCGTGCATTGAATACTGTTGCTATATCTGGTCGGATGCTGCTGCTATTCATCTCGAGGTTCTCGTCAGAATCCATCTTGCACATTTATAAATCTATCATTCGTCCGTGCATTGAATACTGTTGCTATATCTGGCCGGATGCTGCTACTATTCATCTCGATGTTCTCGTCAGAATCCATCTTGCACATTTATAAATCTATCATTCGTCCGTGCATTGAATACTGTTGCTATATCTGGTCGGATGCTGCTGCTATTCATCTCGAGGTTCTCGTCAGAATCCATCTTGCACATTTATAAATCTATCATTCGTCCGTGCATTGAATACTGTTGCTATATCTGGTCGGGTGCTGCTGCTATTCATCTCGAGGTTCTCGTCAGAATCCATCTTGCACATTTATAAATCTATCATTCGTCCGTGCATTGAATACTGTTGCTATATCTGGTCGGATGCTGCTGCTATTCATCTCGAGGTTCTCGTCAGAATCCATCTTGCACATTTATAAATCTATCATTCGTCCGTGCATTGAATACTGTTGCTATATCTGGTCGGATGCTGCTACTATTCATCTCGATGTTCTCGTCAGAATCCATCTTGCACATTTATAAATCTATCATTCGTCCGTGCATTGAATACTGTTGCTATATCTGGTCGGATGCTGCTGCTATTCATCTCGAGGTTCTCGTCAGAATCCATCTTGCACATTTATAAATCTATCAATCGTCCGTGCATTGAATACTGTTGCTATATATGGTCGGGTGCTGCTGCTATTCATCTCGAGGTTCTCGTCAGAATCCATCTTGCACATTTATAAAACTATCATTCGTCCGTGCATTGAATACTGTTGCTATATCTGATCGGGTGCTGCTGCTATTCATCTCGAGGTTCTCGTCAGAATCCATCTTGCACATTTATAAATCTATCATTCGTCCGTGCATTGAATACTGTTGCTATATCTGGTCGGATGCTGCTGCTATTCATCTCGAGGTTCTCGTCAGAATCCATCTTGCACATTTATAAATCTATCATTCGTCCGTGCATTGAATACTGTTGCTATATCTGGTCGTATGCTGCTACTATTCATCTCGATGTTCTCGTCAGAATCCATCTTGCACATTTATAAATCTATCATTCGTCCGTGCATTGAATACTGTTGCTATATCTGGTCGGATGCTGGTGCTATTCATCTCGAGGTTCTCGTCAGAATCCATCTTGCACATTTATAAATCTATCATTCGTCCGTGCATTGAATACTGTTGCTATATCTGGTCGGATGCTGCTACTATTCATCTCGAGGTTCTCGTCAGAATCCATCTTGCACATTTATAAATCTAACATTCGTCCGTGCATTGAATACTGTTGCTATATCTGGTCGGATGCTGCTACTATTCATCTCGAGGTTCTCGTCAGAATCCATCTTGCACATTTATAAATCTATCATTCGTCCGTGCATTGAATACTGTTGCTATATCTGGACGGATGCTGCTGCTATTCATCTCGATGTTCTCGTCAGAATCCATCTTGCACATTTGTAAATCTATCATTCGTCCGTGCATTGAATACTGTTGCTATATCTGGTCGGATGCTGCTGCTATTCATCTCGAGGTTCTCGTCGGAATCCATGTTGCACATTTATAAATCTATCATTCGTCCGTGCATTGAATACTGTTGCTATATCTGGTCGGGTGCTGCTGCTATTCATCTCGAGGTTCTCGTCAGAATCCATCTTGCACATTTATAAATCTATCATTCGTCCGTGCATTGAATACTGTTCCCATATCTGATCGGGTGCTGCTGCTATTCATCTCGAGGTTCTCGTCAGAATCCATCTTGCACATTTATAAATCTATCATTCGTCCGTGCATTGAATACTGTTGCTATATCTGGTCGGATGCTGCTACTATTCATCTCGAGGTTCTCGTCGGAATCCATCTTGCACATTTATAAATCTATCATTCGTTCGTGCATTGAATACTGTTCCCATATCTGATCGGGTGCTGCTGCTATTCATCTCGAGGTTCTCGTCAGAATCCATCTTGCACATTTATAAATCTATCATTCGTCCGTGCATTGAATGCTGTTGCTATATCTGGTCGGATGCTGCTGCTATTCATCTCGAGGTTCTCGTCGGAATCCATCTTGCACATTTATGAATCTATCATTCGTCCGTGCATTGAATACTGTTGCTATATCTGGTCGGGTGCTGCTGCTATTCATCTCGAGGTTCTCGTCAGAATCCATCTTGCACATTTATAAATCTATCATTCGTCCGTGCATTGAATACTGTTGCTATATCTGGTCGGATGCTGCTACTATTCATCTCGAGGTTCTCGTCAGAATCCATCTTGCACATTTATAAATCTATCATTCGTCCGTGCATTGAATACTGTTGCTATATCTGGACGGATGCTGCTGCTATTCATCTCGATGTTCTCGTCAGAATCCATCTTGCACATTTGTAAATCTATCATTCGTCCGTGCATTGAATACTGTTGCTATATCTGGTCGGATGCTGCTGCTATTCATCTCGAGGTTCTCGTCGGAATCCATCTTGCACATTTATAAATCTATCATTCGTCCGTGCATTGAATACTGTTGCTATATCTGGTCGGGTGCTGCTGCTATTCATCTCGAGGTTCTCGTCAGAATCCATCTTGCACATTTATAAATCTATCATTCGTCCGTGCATTGAATACTGTTCCCATATCTGATCGGGTGCTGCTGCTATTCATCTCGAGGTTCTCGTCAGAATCCATCTTGCACATTTATAAATCTATCATTCGTCCGTGCATTGAATACTGTTGCTATATCTGGTCGGATGCTGCTACTATTCATCTCGAGGTTCTCGTCGGAATCCATCTTGCACATTTATAAATCTATCATTCGTCCGTGCATTGAATACTGTTCCCATATCTGATCGGGTGCTGCTGCTATTCATCTCGAGGTTCTCGTCAGAATCCATCTTGCACATTTATAAATCTATCATTCGTCCGTGCATTGAATGCTGTTGCTATATCTGGTCGGATGCTGCTGCTATTCATCTCGAGGTTCTCGTCGGAATCCATCTTGCACATTTATGAATCTATCATTCGTCCGTGCATTGAATACTGTTGCTATATCTGGTCGGGTGCTGCTGCTATTCATCTCGAGGTTCTCGTCAGAATCCATCTTGCACATTTATAAATCTATCATTCGTCCGTGCATTGAATACTGTTCCCATATCTGATCGGGTGCTGCTGCTATTCATCTCGAGGTTCTCGTCAGAATCCATCTTGCACATTTATAAATCTATCATTCGTCCGTGCATTGAATACTGTTGCTATATCTGGTCGGATGCTGCTGCTATTCATCTCGATGTTCTCGTCAGAATCCATCTTGCACATTTGTAAATCTATCATTCGTCCGTGCATTGAATACTGTTGCTATATCTGGTCGGGTGCTGCTGCTATTCATCTCGATGTTCTCGTCAGAATCCAACTTGCACATTAATAAATATATCATTCGTCCGTGCATTGAATACTGTTGCTATATCTGGTCGGATGCTGCTATTCATCTCGAGGTTCTCGTCAGAATCCATCTTGCACATTTATAAATCTATCATTCGTCCGTGCATTGAATACTGTTGCTATATCTGGTCGGATGCTGCTGCTATTCATCTCGATGTTCTCGTCAGAATACATCTTGCACATTTGTAAATCTATCATTCGTCCGTGCATTGAATACTGTTGCTATATCTGGTCGGATGCTGCTGCTATTCATCTCGAGGTTCTCGTCAGAATCCATCTTGCACATTTATAAATCTATCATTCGGCCGTGCATTGAATACTGTTGCTATATCTGGTCGGGTGCTGCTGCTATTCATCTCGAGGTTCTCGTCAGAATCCATCTTGCACATTTATAAATCTATCATTCGTCCGTGCATTGAATACTGTTGCTATATCTGGTCGGGTGCTGCTGCTATTCATCTCGAGGTTGTCGTCAGAATCCATCTTGCAGATTTATAAATCTATCATTCGTCCGTGCGTTGAATATTGTTGCTATATCTGGTCGTATGCTGCTACTATTCATCTCGAGGTTCTCGTCAGAATCCATCTTGCACATTTATAAATCTTTCATTCGTCCGTGCATTGAATACTGTTGCTATATCTGGTCGCATGCTGCTGCTATTCATCTCGATGTTCTCGTCAGAATACATCTTGCACATTTATAAATCTATCATTCGTCCGTGCATTGAAGACTGTTGCTATATCTGATCGGATGCTGCTACTATTCATCTCGAGGTTCTCGTCAGAATCCATCTTGCACATTTATAAATCTATCATTCGTCCGTGCATTGAATACTGTTGCTATATCTGGTCGGGTGCTGCTGCTATTCATCTCGAGGTTCTCGTCAGAATCCATCTTGCACATTTATAAATCTATCATTCGTCCGTGCATTGAATACTGTTGCTATATCTGGTCGGATGCTGCTGCTATTCAACTCGAGGTTCTCGTCAGAATCCATCTTGCACATTTATAAATCTATCATTCGTCCGTGCATTGAATACTGTTGCTATATATGGTCGGGTGCTGCTGCTATTCATCTCGAGGTTGTCGTCAGAATCCATCTTGCAGATTTATAAATCTATCATTCCTCCGTGCATTGAATACTGTTGCTATATCTGGTCGTATGCTGTTACTATTCATCTCGATGTTCTCGTCAGAATCCATCTTGCACATTTATAAATCTATCATTCGTCCGTGCATTGAATACTGTTGCTATATCTGGTCGGATGCTGCTGCTATTCATCTCGAGGTTCTCGTCAGAATCCATCTTGCACATTTATAAATCTATCATTCGTCCGTGCATTGAATACTGTTGCTATATCTGGTCGGGTGCTGCTGCTATTCATCTCGAGGTTCTCGTCAGAATCCATCTTGCACATTTATAAATCTATCATTCGTCCGTGCATTGAATACTGTTGCTATATCTGATCGGGTGCTGCTGCTATTCATCTCGATGTTCTCGTCAGAATCCATCTTGCACATTTATAAATCTATCATTCGTCCGTGCATTGAATACTGTTGCTATATCTGGTCGGATGCTGCTGCTATTCATCTCGATATTCTCGTCAGAATCCATCTTGCACATTTGTAAATCTATCATTCGTCCGTGCATTGAATACTGTTGCTATATCTGGTCGGATGCTGCTGCTATTCATCTCGAGGTTCTCGTCAGAATCCATCTTGCACATTTATAAATCTATCATTCGTCCGTGCATTGAATACTGTTGCTATATCTGGTCGGGTGCTGCTGCTATTCATCTCGAGGTTCTCGTCAGAATCCATCTTGCACATTTATAAATCTATCATTCGTCCGTGCATTGAATACTGTTGCTATATCTGGTCGGGTGCTGCTGCTATTCATCTCGAGGTTGTCGTCAGAATCCATCTTGCACATTTATAAATCTATCATTCGTCCGTGCATTGAATACTGTTGCTATATCTGATCGGGTGCTGCTCCTATTCATCTCGAGGTTCTCGTCAGAATCCATCTTGCACATTTATAAATCTATCAATCGTCCGTGCATTGAATACTGTTGCTATATCTGGTCGGATGCTGCTGCTCTTCATCTCGAGGTTCTCGTCAGAATCAATCTTGCACATTTATAAATCTATCATTCGTCCGTGCATTGAATACTGTTGCTATATCTGGTCGGATGCTGCTACTATTCATCTCGAGGTTCTCGTCAGAATCCATCTTGCACATTTATAAATCTATCATTCGTCCGTGCATTGAATACTGTTGCTATATCTGGTCGGATGCTGCTACTATTCATCTCGAGGTTCTCGTCAGAATCCATCTTGCACATTTATAAATCTATCATTCGTCCGTGCATTGAATACTGTTGCTATATCTGGTCGGATGCTGCTGCTATTCATCTCGATGTTCTCGTCAGAATCCATCTTGCACATTTGTAAATCTATCATTCGTCCGTGCATTGAATACTGTTGCTATATCTGGTCGGATGCTGCTGCTATTCATCTCGAGGTTCTCGTCGGAATCCATCTTGCACATTTATAAATCTATCATTCGTCCGTGCATTGAATACTGTTGCTATATCTGGTCGGGTGCTGCTGCTATTCATCTCGAGGTTCTCGTCAGAATCCATCTTGCACATTTATAAATCTATCATTCGTCCGTGCATTGAATACTGTTCCCATATCTGATCGGGTGCTGCTGCTATTCATCTCGAGGTTCTCGTCAGAATCCATCTTGCACATTTATAAATCTATCATTCGTCCGTGCATTGAATACTGTTGCTATATCTGGTCGGATGCTGCTGCTATTCATCTCGATGTTCTCGTCAGAATCCATCTTGCACATTTATAAATCTATCATTCGTCCGTGCATTGAATACTGTTGCTATATCTGGTCGGATGCTGCTGCTATTCATCTCGATGTTCTCGTCAGAATCCATCTTGCACATTTGTAAATCTATCATTCGTCCGTGCATTGAATACTGTTGCTATATCTGGTCGGGTGCTGCTGCTATTCATCTCGAGGTTCTCGTCAGAATCCATCTTGCACATTTATAAATCTATCATTCGTCCGTGCATTGAATACTGTTGCTATATCTGGTCGGGTGCTGCTGCTATTCATCTCGAGGTTGTCGTCAGAATCCATCTTGCACATTTATAAATCTATCATTCGTCCGTGCATTGAATACTGTTGCTATATCTGATCGGGTGCTGCTGCTATTCATCTCGAGGTTCTCGTCAGAATCCATCTTGCACATTTATAAATCTATCAATCGTCCGTGCATTGAATACTGTTGCTATATCTGGTCGGATGCTGCTATTATTCATCTCGAGGTTCTCGTCAGAATCCATCTTGCACATTTATAAATCTATCATTCGTCCGTGCATTGAATACTGTTGCTATATCTGGTCGGATGCTGCTACTATTCATCTCGAGGTTCTCGTCAGAATCCATCTTGCACATTTATAAATCTATCATTCGTCCGTGCATTGAATACTGTTGCTATATCTGGTCGGATGCTGCTGCTATTCATCTCGATGTTCTCGTCAGAATCCATCTTGCACATTTGTAAATCTATCATTCGTCCGTGCATTGAATACTGTTGCTATATCTGGTCGGATGCTGCTGCTATTCATCTCGAGGTTCTCGTCGGAATCCATCTTGCACATTTATAAATCTATCATTCGTCCGTGCATTGAATACTGTTGCTATATCTGGTCGGGTGCTGCTGCTATTCATCTCGAGGTTCTCGTCAGAATCCATCTTGCACATTTATAAATCTATCATTCGTCCGTGCATTGAATACTGTTCCCATATCTGATCGGGTGCTGCTGCTATTCATCTCGAGGTTCTCGTCAGAATCCATCTTGCACATTTATAAATCTATCATTCGTCCGTGCATTGAATACTGTTGCTATATCTGGTCGGATGCTGCTGCTATTCATCTCGATGTTCTCGTCAGAATCCATCTTGCACATTTATAAATCTATCATTCGTCCGTGCATTGAATACTGTTGCTATATCTGGTCGGATGCTGCTGCTATTCATCTCGATGTTCTCGTCAGAATCCATCTTGCACATTTGTAAATCTATCATTCGTCCGTGCATTGAATACTGTTGCTATATCTGGTCGGATGCTGCTGCTATTCATCTCGAGGTTCTCGTCGGAATCCATCTTGCACATTTATAAATCTATCATTCGTCCGTGCATTGAATACTGTTGCTATATCTGGTCGGGTGCTGCTGCTATTCATCTCGAGGTTCTCGTCAGAATCCATCTTGCACATTTATAAATCTATCATTCGTCCGTGCATTGAATACTGTTCCCATATCTGATCGGGTGCTGCTGCTATTCATCTCGAGGTTCTCGTCAGAATCCATCTTGCACATTTATAAATCTATCATTCGTCCGTGCATTGAATACTGTTGCTATATCTGGTCGGATGCTGCTGCTATTCATCTCGATGTTCTCGTCAGAATCCATGTTGCACATTTGTAAATCTATCATTCGTCCGTGCATTGAATACTGTTGCTATATCTGGTCGGGTGCTGCTGCTATTCATCTCGATGTTCTCGTCAGAATCCAACTTGCACATTAATAAATATATCATTCGTCCGTGCATTGAATACTGTTGCTATATGTGGTCGGGTGATGCTGCTATTCATCTCGAGGTTCTCGTCAGAATCCATCTTCCACATTTATAAATCTATCATTCGTCCGTGCATTGAATACTGTTGCTATATCTGGTCGGGTGCTGCTGCTATTCATCTCGAGGTTCTCGTCAGAATCCATCTTGCACATTAATAAATCTATCATTCGTCCGTGCATTGAATACTGTTGCTATATGTCGTCGGGTTCTGCTGCTATTCATCTCGAGGTTGTCGTCAGAATCCATCTTCCACATTTATAAATCTATCATTCGTCCGTGCA
>JBBBDQ010002329.1:600000-755000 GCA_037127315.1 Ascarosepion bandense
TCACATTACTGATTCTCCTTTGGAGCCTATCGAGAACACTGAGATGAACAGCAGGGGCGCCTGACCATATATGGCAGTAGTATTCCATGCACGGACGAATGGTTGATTTGTATATATGCAGGATGGATTCAGGCGGGAAATACATCCTGGCCCGACACAGTGACCCAACCTTCTTAGTAGTGGATTTAGCTATGGACTCAATGTAGTGGTTCCATTTGAGATCAGAAGAGAGGGTAAGGCCGAGGAGGAGCAGTGTATTACTCTCAGGGAGACTCGTTTGGCCCATGCTTATGGGAGGCAGGAGAGGTTGCCTGTGATGACTGACAGACAACAGCTTGGTCTTAGTCGCATTGAAATTGACAAGCCACTTCATGCCCCAATTCACCACAGAGTGTAGATCCCGTTCAAGGTCAGCAGCAAGTTTATGTTTGTCCGCCACGACGGGTTTCTTACTGATGCGGGTGTAAATTGTGGTGTCATCTGCGTAGATGCCTACTTGGCTCTTGACCTCATCTGGGAGGTCATTTATGAAAATAAGGAAGAGCGTCGGGCCCAGGATAGAGCCCTGTAGGACACCAGCATTTGCGCTGTAGGATGAAGAGGCATGCCCATTCAAGACGACCTTCATTTTGCGGTTATTTCAAAAAGATTGGATTAGATCAAGCAAGCGTCCAGTAACACCGTAACCCCGTAGCTTGCATAGAAGGCCAGAGTGCCAAACCCTGTCAAAAGCCTTGGAGATGTCCAGAGCAACAGCACGAACCTCGCCTGACTCATCAAGGGCCTGGAGCATGTACTCCGTAAGGGTTGTTAGCATGTCGGCCGTGGACCTGGCAAAGCGGAAGCCATACTGCCTGTCAGAGTAGAGTTTGTGGGCAGTAAGATGTTGAACTATTTCAGCATTAATTATGACCTCGAAAACACTTTCCCGAAAATTGGTAGAAGGCTGACAGGGCGATAATTGGATGTGTCCGAGGTTTCGCCACAGACCTTAAATACAGGAACGACTGAAGAGAATTTCCAACATGCAGGAAGCAGAAAGGCAGTAGTGATACAGTTTAAAGAGGACAGAGGAGAGTTCAGGAGCACATTTCTTAAGGACTATCACCGGTATTCCATCCGCCACTGCTCGCGTTATGGGGGTTAAGTTTTGAAATTACTCGGGATACTACTGTTGGGGTAATATATACGTCGTACAGTTTAGCCTCAGTTCTAATAGGGAAGTCGGGTGAAGGTACTCCAGACGAGTCAAATGTAGAGTTGGATGAGAATATGCGAGCAAAGCACTCAGCTTTGTCCGCAGATGACGTGAAAACCTCAAATTCATTGATTAAAGGAGGGATTGAGGATTTGCTATTGTTCAGCACCCGTTTGCATAACCGCCAATAGCCCTTGGAGCCGAACTTGCTGTCAGCTATCCGCTGTCTCATTCTCATGTCTCATTCTACATGTTTTTAGTTAATATACCTTCTTTTAATCCAGTTTATCTTGGTTAACATACACTACTTTCATCAACCGTTATTGGTTCAAATACACTTCTTAATCCTCTTTTATAGGTCTACATACTCTCTTTTAATCCACCTTTATTGGTTAATATACACTCCTTTAATCGTCCGTTATTGCTTAATATACACTCCTTTCACCATCCGTCATTAGTTAACATACTCTCTTTAATCCTCTTTTATTGGTTAACATACACTCCTTTAATCCTCCACTATTAGTTACCATACACATCTTTAATCTTCCTTTATTAACATACACTCCTTGATTAATATACACTACTGTAATTCTCCATTTATTGTTTAATATACATTTCTTTAATCCTCCTTTATTGGTTAATATACAGCCTCTTAACCCTCTTGTATTGGTTATTATACACTCCTTTAAACGTCCGTTATGGTAATCATACACTTATTTCATCATCCATTATTGGTTAAAATAGACCTTTCTAAACCTTCTTTATTGGTTAACATACACTCCTTTAACTCTTTTTCATTGGTTAACATACACACCTTTAAACGCCCATGGTTAACATACACTTATTTCTTCATCTATTATTGATTAACATACACCCTCTTAACCCTCCTTTATTCGTTAACATACACTCCTTTAATCCACCATTATTGGTTAACATACACTCCTTTAAACGTCCGTTATGTTTAACATAGATTTATTTTACCATCCGTATTGGTTAACATACACCCTCTTAACCATTCTTTTTGGTTATCATACACTCCCTTAATACTCCTTTATTGGTAAACATACGCTTTATTAATCCTTCTTTATTGGGTAACATACACTCCTTTAAACGTCCGTTATGATTAATATACACTTATTTCATCATCGATATTGGTTAACATACACTCTCTTATCGTCTTTTATTAGATAACATAAACTCCTTTAATCATCCTTTATTGGTTAACATACATTCCTTTAATCCTCCTTTCTTAGTTAATATACACTATTTTAAACGTCCATTATGGTCAACATTCGCTTATTTCATCATCCGTTATTGGTTAACCTACACCCTCTTAACCCTTTTTTTTTTTTGTTAACATACACTCTTTTAATCCACATTTAATGGTTAATATCATCATCATTATCATTTATCCCTCACACCCAATGGTGCATAGGGCAGCAGCTTTTCTTTTGCTGCTGTTTCTGTAACAAACTGATTTTTATGGGCAGGGCGCCTGGAGGACTGGTGGACCATTCTTGGGCCTTACGTTTACAGCACCTTGTATTCCCAAATGGTCACCCACTTAAGTACTGACCAGGCCCGATGTTGCTTAATTTCGGTGATCGGACGGGAATCGGTGCATTCAACACGATATAGCCGTAGACAGTGGTTAATATACACTCCTTTAATCCTCCTTTATTGGTTAACAAACACTTATTTAAACGTCCGTTATGTTTAAGATACACTTATTTCATTATCGATATTGGTCAACATGCAACCATTTACTTTTCACTAGTGAGTAACATACACTAATTTAATCATCCTTTATTGGCTAACATACAGTCCATTAATCCTTTTTAATCGGTTAACATACACACTATTATTCCTTCTTTATTGGTTAACATACACTCCTTTAATCCTCCTTTACTGGTTAACATACACTTCTTTAATCCTCCTTTATTGGTTAACATCACTCCTTTAATCCTCCTACATTGGTTAACATACACTCCTTTAAATGTCCGTTCTGGTTAACATACACTTATTTCATCATCCATTATTAGTTAACATAACCCTCTTAACCCTACTTTATTGGTTAACATCACTCCTTTAATCCTCCTTTATTGGTTAACATCACTCCTTTAATCCTCTTACATTGGTTAACATACACTCCTTTAAATGTCCGTTCTGGTTAACATACACTTATTTCATCATCCATTATTAGTTAACATAACCCTCTTAACCCTACTTTATTGGTTAACATACACTCCTTTAATCCTCCTTTATTGGTTAACATCACTCCTTTAATCCTCCTACATTGGTTAACATACACTCCTTTAAATGTCCGTTCTGGTTAACATACACTTATTTCATCATCCATTATTAGTTAACATAACCCTCTTAACCCTACTTTATTGGTTAACATACACTCCTTTAATCCTCCTTTATTGGTTAACATCACTCCTTTAATCCTCCTTTATTGGTTAACATCACTCCTTTAATCCTCCTACATTGGTTAACATACACTCCTTTAAATGTCCGTTCTGGTTAACATACACTTATTTCATCATCCATTATTAGTTAACATAACCCTCTTAACCCTACTTTATTGGTTAACATACACTCCTTTCATCCTCCTTTATTGGTTAACATCACTATTTTAATCCTCCTACATTGGTTAACATACACTCCTTTAAATGTCCGTTCTGGTTAACATACACTTATTTCATCATCCATTATTAGTTAACATAACCCTCTTAACCCTCCTTTATTGGTTAACATACACTTCTTTAATCCTACTTTATTGGTTAACATACACTTCTTTAAACGTCCGTTATGACTAACATGCACTTATTTCATCATCCCTTATTGGTTAACATACACTCTCTTCAACCTTCTTTATTGGTTAACATACATCCCATTAATCCTTCTTTATTGGTTAACATGCACTCATTTAAACGTCCGTTATGGTTAACATACACTTATTTAACCATTCATTATTGGTTAACATACTCCCTCTTAACCCTCTTTTATTGGTTAACATACACTCTTTTATCCTCCTTTATCGATTAATGTATATTTATGGTCAAAATCTTAACACCATTTACAAAGGGGTTAAAAAGATATAAAATATTATTACTTTAATCGAAATATATTTGCAAATATTTAATTAGGAAATGTAGTATATAAAAATATAAGTATAACTTATGTTAATAAACTCATAACATCCAAGAATGTCGTTGTAGGTCCTGTAACATTAACAAAATTATTGGTAACTATCAACCTTGATACCTATTCGGTAATGTGAAAATACATAAACCTGGATACTCCATACGACTTATAATTTCTCAGATTCCAACACCTGTATATCAGTTAACAAAATTCTTTAATGATGTTATCACCCCATACATTTCTAGTTATTATAGTATTCAGTTAACTCATGAATTCCTTCCAATTCTTAAAACTACATCATCAAACCAAGGCACCCTCACATTAACTCTGTATATAATCATAGTTCAATCCCAAGCCCATCTATCAATTCCAATATTTAAAAAAAACTTTTACTAGCCTTATACCACTAGGATTCCTTTTTTACGACAGCCATGGCAATATTTACACACAAATTAATGGTTTAAGTATGGGAAACCCTCTTGTCCATGCTTCTGAAATTTTTATATATCCCATGTTGAAAACATGGTTCCAAATGTTACCAAACCAAAAATATATGTTCGATATGTTGATGATATTTTCCTTTTAGCTAACAACAAAACGAAATTGATCATCTTAAAACTACTTTTGAAAAAAAAATCAGTTCTCAACTTCATACATGAGCTTAGCCAAAAAACAAACTCCCATTTTTGGATGTTCTTGTGAATTCTAGTAATAATACTTTCACTACTTCAGTATATAAAAAACGCACTAACAAAAATTCTTGACACCTTAATTTTATTAATCAATGTCCTCTTAGATACAAAACTGGTGTTATCAAAAATTTGCTCACAAGAGTGTACGAGAATTCATTTTCTCAACTACTTTTCTTCAACGAACTCTACAATTTGAAACAAACACTTGTCAACAGTGGCTTTCCAAATTATTTACTTGACTACTATATCTAACTTCTTCTTTTTTTTTTAATCGTATCACCACTGATGTGCAGGGGGCTACATAATAGTGAAAAGATTGGAAAAGAGAAAACCGGAAACCACATCCTAAACAGGGAACAAGGGATGAGCCTCTTAACCTGTTCAATAGACATGGGTGGAGTGTGAACCGGGCGATAGATAGATCTATCTACTCCAATTGAAAAAAAAAAGTGAGAAGATTGGTAAAGAGAAAGCCGGAAACCACATCCTAAACAGGGAACAAGGGATGAGCCTCTTAACCTGTTCAATAGACATGGGTGGAGTGTGAACCGGACGATAGATAGATCTATCTACTCCAATTGAAAAAAAATGGTAGTAAAACTCCAGTCAAGAGATTTCTGCTAAAATCAAAAAGAATTAAAGAAAGCCAAATATCCCTAGCGATTACTCCAAACATCTCTGTAATTGCCATTAGCTTCATCCAACTCTTTACAAATCCTCTGCATTGACACCTAAACACACTGAAATGTTCATATTGGAGGTTCTGGAGCAAATGCTAAGCAGTACAGCATTACATTTCTTTATTTCTGGTGGAGTGAATTGCATCATGGCATCCTTTTTCTCACAGACAATGCACCATTGATCCTACTATACTATGCAGCTGACAAAATCAAAAACAATGCACAAAATTAAAAATATAAAATGGAGACAATTTACCCATCACTTGATATATAAAATAATAATAAAAAGATCTAAATTGAGCATTTATAGAGGATCTGTTATGCAATAACTAGGCCTTTTGGCGGGGCGGGGGGTACGAATGGTTTATCATTATGAATGACAAGACATTGCTTAACTGGTTGAAGCAGTTTTGGATAACCATCTGGTAACATTTATAATTTCTATGAAATAGGGAAAAATTGATAGGTATCATCATCTTTTCTATTTCTCCACATTTTCACAATGAATGACAAATGCCTAAATGGAAAATAATCTGGTTTTATTTAGTAGCACGATAAAGATCTATTTTCACTTAGATCGGTAGTTTTATGAACATATGTGGTAAGAGTAAAATTTTGGACTAATTTTGTAGCTGTTATTTGTTATTTTTTCACATTTTAGCTGTTGTACTCAAATTAGCCAAAATCCAATGATCTTAAAACTTCAAGAGAAAAGTTTTGCCTTTAATTAAATTTTTTAAACTTCATCCAAGAAATAGGAGTCAGCTGACTTGTTTTTATATATATATATATATATATATATATATATATATATATATATATATATATATATAACAGACAATCAATGGCCATTACGTTTAATCATGAGCCATTCTAAACATATGAGCCGAAAGCTTAGAAGCAACATAATAAATATCCAAATGTTGGACAATTTTTGTATTTCCACCTGAAATTAAAGCCAAAATACAATGTTTAGAATGGCCCATGATTAAACGTAACAGACATCCATTGTCCGTTATATTTAACAATGTATGTATAGAAAATTATCTGCTGCCTCGATACACTAAATATGTATATAAAATGATGGTTTCCAAATGACTGCTCCAATTATATATTCTTCGTAACGAAACCAACGGCAGCTACAAAGACGTGAACAAAAACAATAACATTAATATTTTTCGCAAAAGTCAAATGCCCAGTAACTACAGACAGAATGAATTTTCACTTCACAATATCATTCGAAATTATGCAACACTAACTCAAACAAGAAAATTAAATTAACTTTTACAAAAAATATCAAAAGTGTCAACCTCATTGTCAATAATAATAATTCACCTGCAAAATCTAAGCTACAGAGAACCAGTATTGTTTACGAATTTATATGTCCTTTGAAAAACTGTGTTCCTCAACTATCAAAATCTGTAAACAACTACATTACACCCCACGAAATTGATGAGAAGATTGACATTGCACCTTTCCCACAACAGTTCCATCCGATCTCATTTAAACACACATTGAGATCTTCCAGTACAACAGACTAGTCGATTCCTGACAATCCTGTTAGAGCATGTGAGAGCCCCACTAGACATGTTGTCATTAGGTCACCTGTCCCAAGCATAGTAAACCTTGGTTTCTTAAAAGATCTGTTATTGAAAATACAGACCGAGTTGCCGCATCATTTAAGATTACCGATACACCCCACCGAGGAACTATGGAAATACTACAGTTCTCTAAGTTGTGTTACTTTGTTGGAAGAAGGGAGATTGCTGGTATTAATGTCAATTCTACTGTGAGAGAAAGAAAGTATTTTTTAAGTATATCGAATCATAAATTTGCCTATTCCCTACCCTCGAGTCGATCAGGGCCTAGCGGCAGTTGTGAGATACCAAGTAGAGACGGAGTATGTAGGTTTGAATTCAGCTAGGATAAAATTTATCATGCTAACGACAGAAGAAGCAAGAAAATGAAGGGATAATGCATTAGAAACGTGTACTTCAATAAATCCTATAAATGTGATGTGTAATTACAGATTATGAGTTATTCAAAGGCAATAGAGAAAATTAAAATTAAGAAAACGTGCCAAGTGGAGGTATTAACAAACACAGTGTTGTCATAAGCTATCAGTATATCTGATGGAGTATGAGCAGTAGCCATACAAAGGCCGATTGATCTGTCCAAGATATGTGGGGGAGAGCCCACGGGGACCTCCATTGTCCTTGATAAAACTGCCCATGTGGTATTCAGCGTTTGGATGGTCCATCTCCCTACCTCCATATTACCAGGACGAAGAGAAATATGAAGAGAAAGATTCAATCGTTGGGATGATTAACAAAAGTTGAGAAAATTGCACAGAATTGTGGGAACCGGTGGTGGGCAATTTTCCTGAAGTTACGCCCGAAAAGTTGCCAAAATTACTGAAACCTATGGAGAGGATTAGTCTAAAACAGAGGAAAAATTAAATGTTTTGGGGAAAGAAAGTATGGTATGGGAAGATGATAAAGGGATCTTAATAAGGTGGTCAGCATTGATAGGTATTTTGGTAATTATTGCAGCAATATTGAGATTTAAGAAACAAAGAAAAAGGTCAGTAACATTTTGGCAAATATGCAACGGCTTGAAAGTGCCGTGTGGTGATTTACATTCAGTCAAGTCAAGAAAAAGAAGCTAAATTGGATTCAGCAACAGAAGAAGTAAAATCGACGCTTACTGAGGGAACACCAAATTTCCTATTGTAAAGAGAAAAATATTAACCACGAAGAACAAAGTTATAAGATAAAAACAGAAACCGTAAAGGGTGCTACAAACTCCCTAAGAGCACAAACATCATTATTAAAATACACCTTAAAGTGCCGAATCCAGATGCGTCGTCAGTGTAGTTACTCCCATGTCATTAGAAGTTTCGGGTCTCAATAAACAACAGACTTCTTCGATGGACGACCCAACCGAATATGATCAGTATTCGACTCGCACCCAGAAAGGAAAAAAATTGCTACTAGCTTTAGGACATGCATTATATAAGTTCCCCAGAAAAGGTAATTAATCAAGGCTTCACTTGGGCTATTCGATGTTATAGATTGGGTATGCTCGGTTGTACTGGTATTCCTACATACAACCAAGACGGGATGTCTTTTTGAAGAAAAGAAAGTAAACCAATATATATATATATATATATATATTAAGAAATAAAATAAAATAAACGGCTTTATAATATTGGCTTGTCTTACGACTTTCCTTTCTCTTCCTCCAATTTTTAACTTCTTTATTATGTCTTTTGTTCGGTCTTTTTCTTTTATAACTTTCCTTTTTATTCTTATTTTCTAACTATATCTTATGAGATATTTACAATAACGTGATTATCATGACAGACTATTTACATAAAAAAATCTCCATCTCGAATCATTTATAACGCATTTTAGATGCGTCATAAATAATTCGAGATACAGATCAATACTTTAATAAAAATTCTGTTTAATAAAACAATTTACAAAAATGAAAAAAACTTAAACTTAAAAACTTTAAAAAAAAATTAAAAACTTAATCAAAAAAACTTTGATTAACTTATTAAAACATAAATTAATCAAAAAATATTTACATGTTAAATACTAGTTAAAAAAACTTAACGTGTAAATTTAGTTAAAATTACCATTAAATACAAAATTCCTTAACAGAATAAATTCGTTTAAAAACTAAGAGAAATAATATATACTTAAAAATTTGCTAAAGATAAATATTTACATATTATAGTTAAATGAGAATATATAACTTGTAAATTGGTTAAAATAAGTTACTTCTGAAAAAAAATGCCAATAATGCTAAGGAAAAATTATGTGTACGAATATTTGTAATAAAATAAATCTACTCGAAAGACCAGTAGGACAAGAAAAAAAAAGAAAAAAATGGAGTATATGAATAAAGCAACTCAAAAAAATAAAACAAAATAAAAAATATTGTTTCTCTGCAGTTTTTAACATATATATGCACAAATCTATGTACACTTTTAAGTTTTAATGGTGGTATTTACGACGTATGTTCACTGGGAACGCTCGTATTTTTTGTCGTAGTTTTGGGCCACTCATTAGCTCTATTTATCCACAACCACCTGGTGGCCTTCTCGGTGGATTCCAAGATCATTTGAATCACCCGCCTTCTTTTTAGTCCAGTTATCCCTAGGCTAGTAAGGGCTCGTATCATTGACTTTCCTGCGAACACCCTACAGCCGAACTCAACTAGGAAACAATGAGTACGCCATCCTTTAGTTCTACACTCGTCTAAGAACCCTTGATATTTGCTGTACTTCCTCTCAAATGCCTCTTGGTGTGCTCCTCTCATGGTACTGTTAGCTCCAGCAAAATAATCTGTTTCGTGGCGTCCGAATAAACGATTATGTCTGGACGAAGTTTGGAGGACGATATATGTGCAGGGAATTTTAATTGTTTCCCAAGATCGACTCGCATCTGCCAATCTGACGCGGACGATAAGAGGGAATGAGATCCTGCAACCTCCTTACTCGGCTTTGCACCTGCTTTAACGAAGCGAGTCGCTCTTTTTTCTGGGATGATTTTATTGTTCTGCAAAGCTTCAGCAATAATGAGTGTTGTAGCCTCCAAAACCTTGTCATGACGCCACCGATAGCGCCCGTCGGTCAGAGCAGTTCTGCACCCACTCAATATATGTTGCAGTGATCCCCACCCAGAGCACAAGGGGCACTTCAGTGAATCTATTTTTCCCCATACGTGAAGGTTAGTTGCGCTTGGTAATACGTCGTACACTATCTGAACCAGGAATCTAGATCGGCTGAAGTCAGTGTTCCAAAGATCTGACCACGACACTTTTCGCCGCTCTACATCATCCCACCTGGTCCACGCACCCTGCTGGCTATACTCTGCCATTTTATTCATCCGCTTTTCCTCCATCACATCTCTTACTTCGTTTAGTATCAGGTGTTGGCGCTCCTTCCCGGTGACTTTTTCGAATCTGTATGAAGGAATTAGTCCCAGGCCTGCTCTTCCTTGTGCGACTGAACCTAATATAGCTTTTATCCTCATGTTCCCTTCTGCGATAGCTAATTCCTTAGTTGCACTCCATCTTTTGCCCGTCTTGACGACAATTCCCGCTCCTGCTACTTTAGGATCTTTGGAGTTTCTATACTGGTAAGCTTCTCTTGTCCGTGAAACCATGACCTCTGAAAGGCAGCTGGATGGCATTGGATGATACATATAAAGCTGCGCTGCTTAAGCTCCGAGGAAATCCTAACCATCTACGGAGGAAACTGCTAGCTCTCCTCTCCAGCGTCTCCACAGTCGAGATGAGAATGCTATATATCTAGAGTGGCCATAATGCTCGTGGGATCACACAATGATGGTATAACCAACTTTGAAGCGCCCTGGTAGTCCTGATTTATCTATTTTCGCCAGCCACGAGTAAAAATTGGCGCGTGTATCTTCGATAGCTGGTGTGTCCTTCAGAGCATTGCAAAAAGATTTCCCAAGACTTTTAACAGGCTTATCGGCCAACGTTGGAATGGTTCTCCCTTCTATTGTGAAATAGTGTTTTACCACTCGGCCTTTTTTTATAACCACTGATCTACATTTGTTTGGCTTGAAATTCATTCTTGCCCGCTCAGTCAGTCTCTCTAAGCCGCGTAACAGCCAACCACAGCCTGTAACAGAATGTGTGGCGACAGTAAGATCGTCCATGTAAGCCCGAATAGGTGGTTGCCTAACTCCGGTGTTGGAAACTGGGCCACGGCATTCCACCCCGGCGGACTTCACGAGCATATTCATCGCGAGAGTCAAAAGCGTAGCAGACAATGTACAGCCTGTAATAATTCCTCTCTCGAGTTTGTGCCACTCTGAAGAAACCAAACCGGATGAAACTCTTCGATAGAATTGAGATAAGCTCGCGGATATTACATGGGACGAAATGTCTAACTAAAGCCTCTTTCACTAGTTTACGTGATATGGACCCATATGCGTTGGCCAAATCCAACCACGCAACAGCCAGGTCCCCTTTATTCTTCCTTGCATCCCTTATTAATTGAGACAATACTCCTATATGCTCAGTGCAGCCAGGCATACCAGGAATTCCACCTTTTTGTACCGCTGTATCTATAAAACTATTTTTTAGCAGGAAAACAGTTAGCCGTCGGGAGATCACACTAAAATATATTTTACTTTCCGTACTCAGTAACGAGATACATCGAAACTGCTCGATATTCACTGAGTTCTCTTCTTTTGGGATCCATACACCTTTTGCGTAACGCCATTGTTCTGCAACCTTACCTCGTTGCCAGATTGCTTTAATGATCTTCCACAATTTCACGAGAAGACCTGGACAACGCTTGTACACAGAGTAAGGCACACCACTTGAACCTGATCTAGCTGCCATCACTTTTGTTTAATCTCACTTAAACTTGGCAGCCTCGTATCGAACTCAACTTCTGGGGGGTTGGGTTTAATGAGGCGATCATTAAATCCTAATTTCTCATCCCTTCTTGGGTCCCTAAAAGAGCTCTTCAAAAAGAAATCCACCCTGTCTTTTGGGCATGCTAATCTGCCGCTCCTCTTATCTCCCAGAAGTCTTCTCGCGAAACCGAACGGGTCGGAGATAACTCTTCCTGGTCCGCTCTTTCCTACGGCGACAATCTCTCTGCTTTTCGCATGTTTTTTAATTTCTGTCTTAAAACGTCTCTCGGTTCCGAAAGGGCTGGTCGCTCCTCTTCGCAAGCTGCCTTAAATTGTTTCTTGAGGGATCTTAGTTCCTGCCTTACTTCTCTTATCATTTCTTCTCGGCTATTCTGAGTGTAGACTTTGTTACTTGTTTTGTCAATATGACCAAAACACTCTGATCCGTAACTGACAATGAGTTTACTCATAAATTGAAGACGTCAGACGTACCTTGAATAATTACGCATACGTCTTCATCAAAATCGCGCCAAGCTTTCTTGTTACTTGCTGGGGGCCATTTAATCCGCTTGGATACTACTATGTCCAGCAATGTCCTAGTTCACACTGGGTGATGCTGGCCACTGTGGTATGTCACCGGAACCTGCTCCACCTCCGTCTTACTTGGTGTAACACTTACGCGTTGTGTGTTCTCATCCACTACTGTACATTTCATCTTGACCTGGTGTATTTTTAGGCCACGCAGATTTTTGCACGTTTTTCCGCAGCAGCACACTGAGGCAGAAGTCCTTTGGGCGTTTGCTGTAGTCGTAAACGTTGTATCCGTTCTGTCGGGATCTCATGCTCCCCCGCTCTCGGAATCCCCTGGGGGTATGTTTTCAGTGATTTACTTGTAGCAAGAAATGGGAATCTCTTTAGAATAAAGAGACATGTCATTAGGGGTGCGAACCCTGCAGACTCCACGTAGCCGTCTTTCCGGCTTGCCAACTGTCTCTCCAGTTGTCACCAAGTCTTTCCTCCGTCGTCAGCCAGACTATTCCTGGCAGTCACTGTTAATAACAGATATAAATTATTAAAATACACCTTAAAGTGCCGAATCCAGGTGCGTCGTCAGTGTTGTTGCTCTCATGTCATTAGAAGTTTCGGGTCTCAATAAACAACAGACTTCTTCGATGGACGACCCAACCGAATATGATCAGTATTTGCCTCGTACCCAGAAAGAAAAAAATTGCTACTAGCTTTAGGACATGCATTATATAAGTTCCCCAGAAAAGGTAATTAATCAAGGCTTCACTTGGGCTATTCGATGTTATAGATTGGGTATGCTCGGTTGTACTGGTATTCCTACATACAACCAAGACGTGGTATCTTTTTGAAGAAAAGAAAGTAAACAAAAAAATATATATATATATAAAATAAACGGCTTTATAATATTGGCTCGTCTTACGACTTTCCTTTCTCTTCCTCCAATTTTTAACTTCTTTATTATGTCTTTTGTTCGGTCTTTTTCTTTTATAACTTTCCTTTTTATTCTTATTTTCTAACTATATCTTATGAGATATTTACAATAACGTGATTATCATGACAGACTATTTACATAAAAAAAGAAAAATCAAGAGAAGGGCTGAAACCATAAGGAGTGATGTGAACCCTATATATATATATATATATAAGTATAGGGTAGGTATAGATAGAATAAAATACCGTATCCAAAAAGTCCCTATTCTTAAAAAGTGCTCAAAACAAAGTAGAGCAAATAATATTTATTTAGAATTTATAACATATCACTACAAAAATAACCATTTTGTTTCTACACTGTATCTTATCAAGTGATCGAAACAAAATGGCTATTTTTGTAGTGATATTATAACATATTTGTTATAAATTCTACACCCAAACACATTCTATGTATAAAAAAGAACGTTTAAGGGGTGCAGTGAAACCCGTATATTTAAAATGTTGCATGATATAAGAAAGAAGAAGAAAGACACCTAAAACATTGCATGATATAAACAAAAGAAGAAGAACATTTTAAATGGTGCATGATTCACGACAAACGGTGTTATTTATAGATTTGGGGGTTTGGTGTGTCATATACAAGTAGATGACAAAAATCAGTAAGAGAAGGGAAAGGAAGAAGAGAAGGGAGAAGGATAATAATTGAATCGTTCTTTCTTTCTTTTTTTTTTTTTTTTTTGTTTCTAGAGATAGGCAATAGATATGTTTAGACCACACAAGTGAGATAGATTATATTTTTTATGACTCAAAGATTCTTATCGCAGAAAATCAGAAAACCCCATTTTTGCAAGAAAAAAAAATATTGCAAATTTAACGACCATTGAAACGACTTAAGAAACAGCACATGATGGATTTTATGACCCTAATGACAGTCAGAGAGAGACAAAAAAAGATAAAAAATTCCCAGATATAAAGTCTTTTGGTCCTTTGTGGAATTTTGCGACACAGAGAATTAAAGGAAAAACTTATGATTTTCTTTTCGATCAAAGATAGATAATTTCTTATAACGATTAAAAACATAGATGCGAAATGACCACATACACCGAAAACGGAAAAGCGAAAAGAACGATAATTAAAATTTGACCGTTAAGCTGAAACACACCCCTCGAGTGATGGTGAGAGTCGCTTACACAGGAGAGAAAAAGATAGGGTTGATCAGATGATAAATGAAAAAGCACTCAGGTGATTTGGAGGGAAAGTCAGAGGAACGTACCACACTCTCGAATTAAGTGGGAAGCACTCACACAGGAAAGAGATAAACGAGGTTGATCAGGTGACCAAAAGGAGGATCTCTTATTGGTCATTTGAAAATGCTAAGTGCATCCAGGGGTGAATGACAATGATCCTAATAATCAATATAAACAGATGAGTCAGTTGAGAGAAGAGTAGAGTTGAGTACCGTAGAGTTGAACTGGTACAGAGCAAGTTAACACAAGAGACGTGTTGTCACAGACTGCCTACCTTAGAAGAAACCCTGATTTCAGCCTAGTTCGTCTAGCACCAGGCTGATAGTGTTACATCAAGTAGAAAATGTGAAATTCTAGTTGTCTGCATGCACGAATGATAAACTCTAACCACATACTACATTGAACAGAACATATGTTTATAAACTCCTTGTTAATTTTACAAAGATTTCCTGTTTTTTTTATTGTGGCTCCCAATTGATGAATTGATCACCATGCCAATCAACGCAACATGGGCAGAGCCCAGTTTTGAACAACGTGATCGATTATCAATCGGCCGCAAGATATTGGGCATCAACACAAAGGACTGGTTGGGTGGAAGTTCACAGGGTGGATTAGCGATAAAAAATGTTTGATGTTTGTTGTTCATCTTGAATGCTTAACTTGCTGACTTCATAGTGTGTCTGGCTTGAATTTTTTTTATTTTGTATCTCTGCTCAGTAATATGAAGTTGTGGGAAAGCATGATCATCTACATCCTAAAGGATGAAAACATAAAAAAAGATCTTGAAAAAGAGATGCATCACTTAAAAGAACCTAATAAATTATTTTATTTATAGAATATTTGTTGACATTTAGAATAAAAATTTAAAAACATGTTCACTGTTACTGTACGTGCAAATCAAATACTATCAATATCATTATAACACATTAAATGTTATAGGTTATCCTTACTGCACACCAATAAATAAAATGAAAAAGAATGTTTCAGTTGGTTATAATTAGTTTGCAATATTCAACATAGTCAGCATTTCTTACAGTGACATTATAAAAGTCAGAGGTTGTTAGTATGCAAGGGCAAAGGTAGGTGATACCACTGTATCTGGCTCTAATAGAGATGGCCACCAACATTTAATGAGTCAGTATGAATAGTGGCAAGGCTGTTCATTCTAAGGCAGCATGAATTATTGAAGTTCAAACAAGGCATGATTGCTGGCATCAGTCAGAGATGAAATCTATTTTTGAAATTGTGGAGACATATGACATCCTTCATTCTATGGCATCACCTATGTACCAAGAATATCTGAAGGAAGACAACAAAATGTCTGCCCAAGAGTCTTAATAACTGTGACCAGAGGTATCTGGCTAGAATTTCTTGCAGTAATAGTCAAACAACACAGGCTCATATCATATCTAATTTCAAAGCATTAAATATCAAACATCTAGTCAGTTCAGCAACCATTATCTTCTGTAGGACATGGAATCCAAAGAAGCCACCAAGGTACCGCTGTTAACACTACAATATAATATTAGACATAAAGCCTCACTTGAACAATTGGCAAAATGTGGTATGTTCTAATTAATCATAGTTCCAGTTGTTACAAGCTAATGGCAATTAGCAATTCTCACAGAATATATATCAGATATAGGCCACATAAAGGAAGATTAAGCTGTTATAGCTAATTGCTTGTCTAAACCTACCAGTTGTGGTAGAGCTGTATGACTTGCCAACTACAGCTGCTGCACAACTTAAGGAACTTGAGTTACAAAAGTTTTCAAAATTAAAAAGTACAATTTTAGTACTGATAATAATAGTTTCTATATACTGGAATAATGGTACCAGTGTTCTGAGATCATATATACCTGGTGAATTACGAAAATCTATTTTCGATAGTATTTACTCAATATCACACCCTGGAACTAAAACCTTGTATAAATTTATCGAAACAAGATTTTTAAAAATTGCCAGAAAAGAAAAATAGACATACTAAATCTGCTTTTCACTCTATTAAATTGCCTACTATTCACTTTAGTACAGTTCACTTGGATATAAGTGGTCCACTTCCTGTTACTATGGGATGTTATGAAACATACACTACTCCTTACAGATACATGTTAACCTGCATTGACAGCATAAATGGGTCAAAGCAGACCCATTACCAGATATAATAGCATGATCTGTGGACAATGAAATTCGTTTACACGTAGATCACACAGCCAGATGTTCCCCTTCATGTGATAACTAATCGTGGTACTCAGTTTGAGAGCAAATTGTTTTCAGAGATAACCCCACAATAGTTGACTTCTATAGATTATGTCCGACTAGTAATCATCTGCAAACAAACGGAATGATCAAACACACACATAGAACAATTAAGACAGAAAGAAATATTGGTTGGACGCCTTTCCAATAATACTAATGGGTGTCTGTGCCACACCTAATTCTTTACAGTTACAGGAACAAATATGATCATTCCTCAGTTGCTAGTAGATGATACTAATAATAACAGATAATCAGAAGTTAGTTAAGGAGATACAAGGTTCTTTACACTCAACAAAGTTTATAGCTCTTTAAATAAACCACACCAGTATGTTTCTAACATGTAAACGTGTATGGTTGAGAGTAGATAGAGTTTGTAATCCTCTGGAAACCCCTTACATTGGTCTCTCCCAAGTGTTATGTAGAGCTGACAAATATTTTGTAATTAAAAGAAACGAGATACAGTCAATGGTATCAACAAATAGATTAAAACATGTTGAACCTAAAAGTTATAATCAAGTAATAATGGAAATGCAACCTCAAAGGGATTATATAATAATGGATACAGAAAACATAGATAAAAATAGAAAGCTTAGTCATACGAAAGCAGGTAGGAAAGTTTCTTGGAAAAGAAACAATCAATATCACTACTATTAGACTCTGCTACTAGGTGGGGGAGTAGCAAGTGACAAAGTTATCTCCCCTTGATCAAAACAGAAAATAGCAATAAAAATTAAATATTCACAAGAATAGAAAATAATTTCATGATTTGACAAGAACCACATGAGATATTGTTAAGCAATAAAGTCATTCTTCCTCTTTTTGCTTTGTAAAGTTACGGTAACAAGATGCACAATTTCAGGCTCATAACAACCAGACAGATAATTACAAAATTTATATTGTTTTTGGTAATCTTTTTCAAGTAGATGTATGTAAATCTTGTATTAGAAATATCAAATATATATATATATATATATATATATATATATACAAGTTTTTTTATATGAAGACGTTTGTGTTTTATTTAAACTTTTCCTCGTCATATGTTTCATACAGCTTAAACTAGATCTATGCTACATAATCCTGTACAACAGTTGCAACTATTTTACCATCACACATAATTTGGAAGTCAATTTAGCAAGTAATAAGATTTGAAGTTCATTTCTAGTGTACTTATACATAACATTTCAGTGTTGGTAGGTGATGATGATGATGGTGGTGGTGGTCCAGAATTAAACAACTGAACACCAAAAAATGCTATCAAAATGCAAAGAGTGAAAGAAATTTAATCAAAGACATTTTTAAAATTAGAGCTATTAAAAGTAGTTCAATGTACATTCTTTTATATATATATCATGATGTCTTCTTGAAAGTTAAATTTTGGTTTTACGCTATTTACATTATTTGGACTATTGTCTTCATTTTGGTTGCCATTTGTACAATGTTTCAGCCGTTGTACACTCCAGCCATCTTCAGGTCCTAGGAATTTTGAAACGAACCCTTTCTTACAATCCCTGCTGTATATCATTTTCATTCCTTATGTAAAGCCTCTTTTGGTAGTCATGAGTTATCTCTCTCTAACCCGAGTTACTTGTTCACCACTACTGTAGCCTGGTATTGAACTCACAACTCTTTGGGTCTTCAGTAAAACTAGCCAACATCTATATCCTTAAGAGCTCATGGCCCAGTAGATATAGACGTTGGTTAGTCCGAATAATGTAACAGTCCGAATAATATAAATAGTGTAAATAATACCTCATCTCAGAAATATAGACAAATTTTGCTTTTATTTGAAAAATAATAGTCTAAAGTTAATCTATAAAAAATAAGATAAATTGTCTTACATCTTTAAATAAAGATTTTGGACATTTTTTCAAACAAAAACATAAACTCACTTCTGCCCAGTTAAATCAGCTAATTTTATGGAGACCAACAAAAGGGAAGTTAAAACTTTAAAAATACCTTAAAAATCCAACATCTATCCAAGACATTTCTTTCAAAGAAAAATAATAAATTTATGTATTAATTTTGTAAAAATATTGCAGATTTTTCACTTAAAATAGAATGAAAAATACATTTTCCACAATAGGGTTTGTCCTCATTTGTCAATACAGTTGAATGTCAATCATTCTCTTACAACACTTTATCTTACTTCAACAAATTGTACCAAAAACAAATCAAATATGAAAGACCAAACATACTGTAATCAAGAGGCTTGTTTTCTTTAAAGAAAATATATAAATATTGAAACTTTATGAAATGTTCAATAAACAATTTTGAATTTCTTACACTATCAAAGCAAAGATAAAAAAATAAAAATAAACAAATCAAGAATTAAAAAATAGTTAATTGATACTGTTATTCATTATAATTAGTTTTTAACAATTTTATTAGCTATTGATGTCAAATATTTCATAGCACCCAATAAGGTCTTTTTTAATTATTTTCATACAAAAATTTATTAAAAGAAAAATAAATTAGAAAAAATTAGTAAAGAAGTTATTGTTCATTAATTTACCTTTACTTTTTATTCCCTTTTCTGTAAAAAAACATTTGTGATATCTACAAACATCATGCACACTTTAAAAAACTTACTCACAAATTAAAAAAAGGAAAACATTACCACAAATCAGAAAATTATACAATTTTCATGAAAATTTCAGTACTTATCAATGATTACTTTAGTAATGAAAAAACATTTTATTAGAAAGTTTTGAGGAAATATTTTTCAAGTCAGTTCTTATTCCATGAAGTGATTTCAACAGGGCCATCTTTTTTTGTTATGGGATATGATTCAGAATTTTATTTCAATTTTTCAACTTTGTGGGAATAAAAAAATGAAAAGTTGTAAAATGTAAAAACATTTTTTTTTAAATGTTCGCACTTACATTTCTCAATTCTTTAAACCCAACTTTATTTTATATCAAGATTTACAACAAGGATTAAAATCTGGAAGAGATTAAAATCATACCGTAAAAATACATGTCAGTTTTTCACAAATAAATATACAGCAGAGATTTTAGACAGTATATTTTATCAGAATTAATTATCAACAATCCTGCATAAAAATAATTTTTAGTTTTCTTGAATTCTTTTCTTAAGATTTCTGACTATATTTTCAATGTGTCAATATTAATTTTTCTTAATGACATTATCATATATATTTTTAATTACTTCATAAAACTCTTATGAACTCATTACCTCCCTTGACTGGAACATTTTGTGCTCCTCCGGGTTTTTTAGCATTTGGTTTTAGCTTCATTGTGGGTCACTTTATTCATTGAAGCCTTTGTTAAGGTATCTTCAAGTTGAACAAAGTAGATTGAAAAATCATGGATAAAATTTTAAAACTTGAATGATTGAAATTCACACAGTGAAAATCTTGAAGCAATGGTATTGGAACTTTTCTTTGTTCTTATAAAAGACTATTGATAAAAATGCCCATGATGATCTTGACAAATAGGAGATTCTAATAAAGTACATTTCATCTGACATCTATCAGTATATATCACTGAGCACATCACCTTTGCATTGGTAGATCACCTTAAAAAATTATATATCAAACCCACAAATTCCCTTGACATTTACCAGCTACATTAGATTAAAAAGAGGAAGATGATATTGATGTCTAAAGGTTACAATTTTTAGCAAAAGAATTCAACTTTCAGGCAGTTACTATTATATTATCATTATTATTATTATTAGTTATGTTCTAACTATTCAACAATGGCTATTAGAAAATAGAACTCAGCCAAGAGAAACTCTGAATCTTATTCACGCCTATGGGTATCATGGCATTGAAAGACAACAACTTGACTACAAATGATGCATGTACCACAATGAACATATGTTCTAAATAATATTTTGTTATTTCTGTTGTGAATCTTGCCACAATCATACAATGTATCTGACAAATTGTATGTTACAAATGCAGAAAAGAGGGCATTTTTCTAGCTTGCATATCAGCATCAGTTTTGACAAAATCCTATAGACTGTCCATTACAATGTAAAAATTACTTCTAATTCTTCATCATCAGGATTAATAAAACAGGTCACTGTGTATATACTAATTGGGGGAAATTCAACTACTATGCTAACAGATATGAGAGCTCTGGATCCTTTAATTTACTGGATCATACCAAAAAAAGCACAAGAAAAAGGTAAAACCTACTGCAAGGAATGTGTTCATGGCTTTGTTATCATTTAATTCTTCAATAAATGAACAGTGTATAGTCAAGTTAAATCTATTAGAGAAATGATTCTTGAATATTCAACTTTCAGCCATCCATAATCTTTTTTTATGACATTATATGCAGCCAAGACTTCATGAATCAAAATTCTAGTGTGCCATTTGCATTTTGGTAGCCCTAAAAAAAGTCCCTTGATTCCTTTAAATTTTAAACCCAACTTCTTGAAGTTTATCTTCTGCATTGGTAGATATGCCTAATTTATTCCCAAATCTCAAAGAATTGGAAGTGCCAAGGACCTCTTTGTTGAAACTGGGGTTAATAAAATACTTTGAGAAGAGGTGAGTAAAAAAAAGCACAATTCCTTGGAGATCTCAAATTTTAATTGTAGCTAACACATGCCATAGAAAAGGATTAGTTGTTGACTGTAGTAGAATTATTAATAGATTCACCTGACTTGATGCTCACCCACTACCCAGTTCTTTGAATTTGAAGAACACTTATTATAAGATACTCATTTGAGAAGACAAACCATATACAGCCTTTGAAACAAATGGCAAATTATACCATTTCTGCTGAATTCTATTCAGTCACAAACCATATTAAATGCTTCCAGCAAATAATGGACAATGTTATTAATGCAGATAACATTGTTATAGCTGGTAAAACTGAAGTGGAACATGATAAAAACTTTATAGAGGTAGCTAAACTACTGTAGAGAGACAATAGTTATCTTCCCTTAAGGGGAACAACAGTTGTCTTCCCTTTTGAGGAACTCTTTTTTATCTGGGGTCAGTTCCCTTCCTGGCTGGAGTGGGATAGCCACCAGGACCATTTGCTGGCTTAACAGTATGTAATTCCTTACCACACTTGCTAAAAACATTCTCGTCCATTTGGACAACTTGAGCATTCTTCTTGTTTGGGACTTACTTAAACATTCAAAATGTATTGTTACTTGTTTGTATTTTTATTAAATGTTTATTTGTTATTGCCATGAACTTGTCCTTTTTTTCACTACATGTGCTACAGCAGCGTGTTAATATTTGTTGTTTAAAAGTTTATATTAGTATCACGAAACTGGTAATATCGCCAGTTCGCAACCCAATACTAATACTACATAATCTCACTTTCAATGAAGAAAGTTCTATCAAATACTTCAACTGACATAGCTATGCCATATCTCATGAGGTACTCACTCAAACCCAATACAGAACAATTATGCCCATTTAAAGAATTACCAATTCTGAAAAAGAAAATTATTACCTATGCTGTTTTTTGGTTTATTTTCCTATTACTCCCAATGAATATCCAAGTTGCGGGACAAAACCAGACCCTTGATCATAGATGGCTCATTTCCTTTAAGTCTAGAAAATTTTCAAAGTCTTTAAAAAAAGAATTAAAATTTTTTTATTTCATGTAACTGATGAAAATATTCCCTTAGTAGTCAAAACAGATGCTTCTGGCACAGCCATTGTCACTATCTAATCAAGACAGCTGTCCAGTAGTTTTTTCTTCTCATGAAGGTATGACTTCAGTAGAAAAGAAAGCTTCAGTTATTATGAAAACTGTGAAAAAAAAAAAGTGGTCCCACTATTTGTCTACTTGACATATGCAGATTGTTCTCTTTGTGTTTGATGGAAACTATAATTCTACACCCCAGAAACTGTCCACTTGTCAAAGCCACATAACCAACAAAGTAAACTTTAAGAGACTCCTTACTCTTATTTCAAAGAACTTTTATATGTTCACAGTAATATTAGTACTCAATTTTTCCTTTTATTTATTCAAATATAACAACAAATGTAGTAATTGAATGCCTGAACTAAATATTTACTTTGTTAAGTACACCTTCATATCAGGATTATCATTTTTATCTAAAGAACTGGGTGAGTACTTCAATAATTTAGGTATAGCTACCAGTCAAATTACTCAAGAGATGGTTAGTGTGAATGGTACAATAGGTTTATCTGAAAACACATCACACTGGCTTTGTCTTTAAGAAAGCTGCAAGAATCTCAGTGAGAAGTTGTTCCACTCAACATACAGTGTGCCATAAGATCTCTACACTGTACCACAACCAATGCTACATCCTATGAATGATTCTTCTCATACCAATGCCAGTCACCTAGTGGCCATTCCTAACTCACTTGGCTAGCAACCCCTGCTCCAATTCTTTCACATTGTTATGACCATGCCAACATATATGACCCTTTAGTTGATGAAATTCAGAAACTGGAGGTTAATACTCAATATACCCATGTAAGGTTCACCAAAACATGAAAAGATAGTGTGAATGATTTAACACCAGCTGAAAACAGATCTGAAAAGAACATATCTACATTTTTTTTAAATTTTTAAAGTGAAATTTTTTTAAAAAAGAAGGAAGAAATACCATATATATTTTTAATTATTTCCATTGACTAAAACTTTTTATGTACTTATTATCTCCCTTGTCTTTTGGTAGACATTTGTTGTCTCTCTAAACCTTGGTCTTTCTAGAATTTGGTGGTAGCCCTACCATGGGTCATTTTGTTCATAAAAGCTTTTGTTACAGTATCTTCAAGTTCAGTTATTCTTTTTACAAATATTACACCTTCAGAGATTTATCTTTATTAAAATGTAAAAATCAGGAACATCCAAAATTCACTAGTGCAGATCAGGACATATAACTGACCTGAAAAAAAAAATACTTCCACAAAACATTAATAAAAGATTCACCATAAGGTTCATTCATTAATCCATTAATGCATAAATGCTAACAATTTCAATCAAATCAGATAATTTCCTTATTTTTGCCAAAGTTTTAAAAACAAAGGGTATTGTTTTTGTTTTTTTGTTTTTTTTTATGTGTATATGATTTTGGAGGTACTTATGTGCATATACATAGAACATATATGTATATATGAATAGGTACCTCAAAAAAAAACGTACCTAAGATTTAAAATACATTTTTAAAAATGCCTTTCTTGAAGCTCTTATTTTAGTTTTAATTTTCAGCTAACAGATTAAATTGAATATTTCCAATAAGCAAAATACTTTGCTGCATTTCAAACTGAATTTCAGTTGATTAGAATGATTTTTTTCATTATCAGTACAAACACTATAATCATCAATATTGACAAATCTGTCAACACAACGTAATTCTCTTTATTGATAAATCTTTAAAAAATAAAAAGCTGATTTAAAGTTTAATCAATCTGAATTGAAACAAATATTACTTTTAGTTTAAAAAATCACAGAAAAGCATTTTTAACACATTTAAATCTCACCAATGGAATACTGAAAGGAACAAGGGTGGTTCATTACAATCTGCATGGAATGGTGAGTCTTAGCTGTGAAGGTTAAAACTGGTGAAACTAAGGAATGTAGTTTGTCTGAGTTTCCATGGAAATACTGATAGAGCAGTGAGAGGTTTGCAATGTTTTGTCAGTGAGAAAAGAGGTGGTAAGGTAAAAAATAATGTCACCACTAAAATGGAGACATTTTTGACTCAATTGAGACTGTAAAAGGAAGAATGTGCAGCTCCTGCCTAGTACTTCATTTAGGCCTCTATTTGGCTCTTGTAAAGGTAAAAAGTAGCAGGAGGAACGAAGTACTTGCTGAAGTGGTACAAGGAACTAACCATTTTCCCAGCAACTTTAACAATGGATCATACATTCCACGTGATGTCTGTATTGAATTTAAAGCTAAATAGGCACTCAAGACACAGGGCCTCCCTGAGGGAACATCTATTCATCATGATTGGTGATAGTTCAGAATCTAAGTAACTTTTGCTTTTGCTTTTGCTAATTTGCTTTTTGAAGCATTGAATATAGCCAGGTTTTTTCCCCCATTAAGCTGTTAGAGATAAATGAGAGGAGATCAGCTGCCAATCTCTAGAGTTTTAGAGGTGCACCCACATGCTATTACATCATCATCAGTGGCGATCCCACGGGGGGGGGCAATTCCCCCCTCTCCACCTCTTTCATGAGCTTCAAAAATTTATGAAACTGATCAGTCTCTGATTTTAATAAGATTTGATCTTCAGCACTTTTCCCTACGCGTTTTCTTTTTCATTTAGTTTTTTTAAGGGTACATACAGTTTTGTAGAGAAAAAAATCAGAGCAGACAAATCACAGTTCTGCTAGTACTGATGTTAGTATTAACCCTTTGATTTTGTTTTGAAATTAACCTCTCTTGTGTTCCAACAGCTTGAGAGTGGAAAAGAAAACAAGAATAGATTAGAACTCCACTACTATGATTGAAAATATGTTCGTTGAATTTAGTAAAGTAACATACATGTACTCAAACTCATTCATAAGCTGTGTACACCATAGTGGTGTGGTATGAAAAAACTGCTTGAGTATGCTCCACCTCCTCCTCAGAAAAATCTCGGCCCATAAATATCCCCACCTTTCAATGTTCCACAATCACCACAGATCATCAACACAGACATTCACAAATGATCAGAGTAGAGATTCTTTAGCAGATCTTCTTTATTTATTGTTGTATAATAAAAAGTTGGTTGGTCTAAAAATCAACCCACTGGAGGGAATGCTTGCATGGCTTGCTAGGGTACCAAAGTACTGGCTGTATTTAACTCTTATCCTATCATAATATATCACAGCAATTAAAAGCTTTTCTAATTAATGTCTTAGTTTTATATTGCATTTTTTATTTAACGAGTCAGAGCAGAATTTTTGTAAATGAAGCCCTGTTTGCCCAAAGACAATTTCATGATTTAAATTTCCAGAGCATTTGTTCTTATAACTAATAAACATCAAGTGCAACAAAGAAGAATTTTTCAAACAAAATTACATAAATTTGTAGAGACTAGGAGTGTTATAAAAATATCTTTACAAATTTAAAAAAAAAATAAAAATAAAACTGATTTAATTCTTTTGTGAATATAAATCCTGAAAGTTTCATTAAAATTCGACAATTATTTAATTTTTGCAACAATTTTCAGTGTGCTTTGCAGCGCAAAAAAATCCATGCTAATTTAAACTTACAGTAACCCGCTGATGCAAAAAAAAATTAGCTCAAATTTCGAGGGTTCTAAAAAGGATAAAAAATATAATTTTAATAATAAAAATATCTTTTGGTCTTTCCTCTTAATAACAAAGATTTTGACGATAAATTTGGTTTTTAGTGTTTAAGGCATTTTTTTTTTCTTATTACAGATAATTTTTTAGCGAATGTTTAGAAATTTTACATGTATTAGGAATAGGATAAAAAGTGCATTTGACAGAAATGCCGTTAGTGTTATAAGCAATCTGACAAATTGAGAAAAGAATATAATCTTAAAGAGTAAAGAACAAAAAAAAAAACGAATGAAAAATAATTTATGCAAATGAGAGCAAAAAATAATAGAAGAGAATAAAGTAAAAATAAATTTAAAGAAAAATATTATTGCAAATAATGGCTTATAGCAAAACTAATTCGATTTTGTTCTAAGCTTGATAATTTTGATAAATGCTTTTAAAATAATGGCATACACAGTTGTTAATGTTAACAGAAAATATTTATTTCTATAAGAAGCCTGCAATTATGTGCTAATAATATGAAAATAGGCAGTCGCAAAAGAGATCTTAAATGAATATAAAAAAAAATATTCCGTCAATATTACTTGGCCTGGTGATAGACTCCAGCGATGTTAGAGATTCAACAAATGCAATTTCAAAAGAATTTTTTATGGGTTAACTTAAAACTTCAATAATATTGCAAATTAATCTGTATTTAACTTATTAATAGATGCATATGCAGAATCACTTCTGCATGCATATACATACTTATACATATCGTCGTGTACGCACGTACACACACATATACACACATACTCTTACATTAGTACCGCACATGAAACCTCTTTTTCCCCGCGCTTCATTCAGAAATATATAAGCTGATGTTCACACAGTTGGAATCTGTCTTTTGGAGCTAACAGTCCGAATGCCGTTAGTTCCTTTCCAACTCACATACTGCACTAACTGCGTTTAGCAATTAGTTACACCAAAAATATTTCTCTCTCTCTCTCTCTCTCTTACAAGCATACTTCACTACATATATAATTATATTCAACTACTGATTAGTACAAACATCATATTTCCTTTTTTCAGGAACTCTTCCAGTATGAACATTGATACATTTTCTTCAGCATCCAAGAGAGAACTTTCTTCACTAAATCTTGCATGCACAAAATAATCAATCCTGTAACTATGTTTAATACATTGTTATTATTCTTGTTATATTGTTCTCTGAGTTATTTTTATTATTAATGTGGTGGATTGGACAACCAGTCTACTTCATAATGGTGACTCCACTTTCGAATTACTACCACGTTGTCCAGTCCACAACAAATGGTAACCTCGACGTTCGAACCAACTAACGTTGAACTACTACAATGGTCACCAGCATCTTTTACAAATTGGTAATTTCGACAATTGATCAACATCCTTCTACACGAACCAGCAAATGTCTGAATTAACAGGCTTCAATGATGGTAAATGCCGACTAGCCACGAACTTATCAGCACCGACCTAAGCACTACGTCCAAAGAAGAAAAAGGAACAGACAGCTAAAAAGTCTCCAAAATGCCCTGTCGTCAGTCTAACAGTTTTTTGTCTTCAACGCCAGTTTTATCAGTACAACAAGAGAAAATAAGAAAATACGTCCACGTGTAGTACCATTTTCCTTTGCTTCAGCTAGTATTCTTCACGTCCCTATGTGTATTATCTACAAGTAAAAAAAATAAAAATTAAAAAGTGCAACATGTCTTCGCGCCAAAAAAATAAAATGTCTATACGTGCCAATCATAACAAGTAAGTCGTCCCTTTCATGAACGCATTTTGGTCTTTATCTTCTCTCTCAAGGAGAAATTCTCTTGTGAATCGAATATTAGAAGTGTGCTTTGTGCCTTTTTCCTTCACATTCCTGTCCTTTTTCGTGGGATTATTGTACATTTCATTCTCCTCAATATCTTGTAGGTTAGCCATTTTTCTTTCAACGTCTTTACCAACTGAGCAGCGTCCACCATTGCTGCTACTCAGTTTAAAAACAATATATTAGTCTTAAATATTGTTTGTTGTTTTTAATTTTGTTCAATCCTGCTTTTTCTAGCCACAATTAATAGAAGCCCGTTGAAATTTTCCCTTAAAATTCATCCTGTTACTTGTAATAACATTTTTACACATTTAGTACCTTGTACCACATTTTTTGGCGCGTAAACCGAACTTTCGTCAAAATGTCGGATTCAGAGAGCGATGCTGTGGCAATAGTTTTAAACTTGCCTGCTTTTAACAGTATTAATATTCATGTGTGGTTCTCACAACTTAACGCTATTTTTAAAGCCAAAAATATTACTTCTCACACATCGCGTTTCGCATACGTTGTTAAGAAGTTGCCGCCAGAAATAGCAGCAGAAATTTCTGAATTGTTAGATAACATTCCCCCTTAGCCCCAATGATACTCTTCAAGAGACTATCACTATACTATACTATACAGAATTGGAAAGTCCGAGGAGAGACGAATTAACGAATTATTCAATAATTTGCAGTTAGGTGACAGTAAGCCTACACAGTTATTACACCGTATGAAAAGCCTTCTCGGGTATAATTTTATGGATGAAAGCCTCCTAAAAAAATTATGGTTGGGAAAATTACCGACCCATATGGTTGAAATAACGACACTACCTAGCGATATAGATTTAGCTAAGCTTGCAGAGATGGCTGATAAGATCTTCGAATCTAGTCAATTCAGCCATCCTAGCACTACCGAAACAAATGCAGCAATACCAGACGACATAGTAGATAGAATAGAGCAACAGATAAGGAAATTATCTATTGAAGTAGAACGCCTCAGCAGGCCCCGTTTTAATCAGTACAGACAGGGTAATCGGAATAGAAGAAGTACTTCATAGCATCCTCTAAGTTTGGCTCCAAAGATTACTGGCGTCTCTGCAAAAGCGTGCTCAGCAGGAACAAGACTTCAATACCCCCACTAATCAATGAATTTGAAGTTCTCACCTCCCCAGCCGACAAGGCTGAATGCTTTGCCCGTAGATTCTCAACCAATTCGACACTGGACTCGTTAGGAATACCTACACCAGACTTCCCACCCAGAACTAAGGCTCAACTAAATAACGTCCACATTTCACCCTCGCTGGTCGCCAAGATAATAGCGCAACTTGACCCACACAAAGCGAGCGGCGGTGACGGAATCCCAGTCATAGTACTGAAGAAATGTGCCCCAGAACTCTCCTCTGTCCTCTCTAAACTCTATAACCTCTGCCTATCTGCTTCCTGCTTTCCTGCCTGTTGGAAGTCCTCCTGCGTAGTACCTATATTTAAGAATTCTGGCGAACCCTCAGACCCCGCCAATTACCGTCCTATTAGTCTCCTTCCAATCTTTGGCAAAGTTTTCGAAGCCATTATCAACGCCGAGGTGATTCAGCACCTTATGACCAACGGGCTTCTCTCTAACAAACAGTATGGGTTTCGCTTCACCAGGTCTACTGCTGATATGCTAACGACCATTACCGAGTACATATACCAGGCACTCGACAAGAATGGTGAAGCCCGAACCGTTGCCTTGGATATCTCCAAAGCATTCGACAGGGTCTGGCATGCTGGCCTCTTGTGCAAACTGCGGAGCTATGGGATAACTGGACATCTGTTTGACCTCATCCAGTCCTTCCTCTCTAACCGCACATTAAAGGTGGTATTAAATGGGCATGCCTCCCAAAACTACCAGACGAACGCGGGCGTCCCTCAAGGTTCTATCCTAGGTCCCACGCTCTTTCTGATCTACATTAATGATCTCCCCGACACCATTAGATCCCAAGTTGGCATGTATGCCGACGACACAACAATCTACTCCCGCATCGATCAGAAACCAGGTCTGGACGACAAAGTGAACCTCGCTGCCGCACTTGAAAGGGACCTCCAATCCGTAGTGACCTGGGGTAGGAAATGGTTGGTACTTATTTATTTGTCAAAAAGTACAAATTCTGGCACAAGGCCAAACAATGGGGAGGGGGTACAAAAACTTGGGTTGGTCTTCCGTAACTATCTTATACCTAGCTAATCCGATTCACGACCCATACATACGTTACAATTTTCTCATTCACCATAAAAATTTGTCCATCAACACTCATACCTATCAAGCACCAAAATACCGCAGTAACATACCAGGGACCTAAAAACGCCCCAAATGTACATAAAAATTTGTTTATTTACAATATATACAATAGTGTACAAAAATAAATTTAAAACTTTATTCATGAAATGACATGATGGGAAGGGGGAATGAAGAAACAAAAATCCCCAAAACAAAAAACAATTTCAAATGAATATATATACACAATGTTAGTAAGACCCAAACACACCCACATAATTAAAGAGGCCACTGTATTCTGCCTTAAAAGGAACAAAATCAAGCAGCTCTCTTTCTAAGGGGAATGGAGAAGCAGGGAACAAAATAAATTGGACTGGAGAATATATAAGGCTGACCCAGCCGAGAATGAAAACGGGACAAAATAACCATGGACAATGGGAATCTCGAACTGGATCATAACAAAAGTAATGGAGCCGGGAACAGGCTAGGACAAACACATTCACTCACATTAACTAGGCACAAAAAAGACTTCTTACCTTAACCACGGGAGGGGTTCCAAAGGAATCCACCCCGATGCAACTAGCAGATCTAAAAGAGAAAATCAAGGCTAGCCCCGGTCACGCGAACCAGGCTCGCCGCATATACCCACCTTTCGCTGAACTCTGTCGGGTGCAGCCGTTTTCGTTCAGTTCTAATCTTAATTTTGAGCTGGTGCTCAAAATATCGGATTAGATCCTGATCCGAAAGACGACCGCCCCGCAAGACTTCCTCCAGACGCGTCATCCAAATCACCATTCTAGCCGTGGCCAGTAGCGACAGAAACACCATCCGCTTCACTCCAGAGTACGGGGGCGACACATTGTCCACAGCGTATGCGCGATCAATGAGCACAAGCTCCCGCGGCGCGATACGAGCAGTCAACTCGCCGACACGCGCCCACAACGGGCGAACGCGCGAACAATGGAAGAAGGCGTGCGCAGACGTCTCCTTAATTCCAAGGACGCAACGTTCACAATCTGGCAAATCCGCCAGGCCCATTGCGAAACGCTTGTCGTTGAGAGACAAACCATTCCGAGCCAATCGCCAGGTCAGAGAAAACTCAGAGTTGTTGAGCCAATCCGCACCTGGCGCCCAAGACCAATGAGAGCGATACTCCTCTCTCGACATGCCAAGCTTACTCCACAGTTCATCCTTCACGGCGCCCTCCACTAATCCCCGATAGAAGATTCTCCTAGGCCGTGAAAGGTCACTGGACCATGGAATGGCCCGAAGGGCCGTCAGACATTCGAGTAGGAATTTCGGCCGCCCCCAAGGCCTATTGCTAGTCCTTAGGAGCGGGGGAGTGATAGTGAGGCTAGGGAACATGTCCCTCACTACCCCCGCAAGCAACCGATCTTCCTCCAACGCGCGCCTGAGGAATGCCAACCTCGAAGCGAGCACGTGGCTCCTCAAGTGTGGCATCCCCAGACCCCCTTGACACGGACGGAGGCAACAGACTCCTTTGTCGACCATGTGTTTGCGTCCTCTCCAAAGACAGGAGAATAGCAAACGCTCGAGCGCCTTCTCATGATCGTCACAAAGGGGAAGTACAGACAGCCGGTAAAGGATTCTGGGAAAGAGGTATGTATTACACACCTCCGCCAGACCCTTCACGGAGAGACTCCGTCGACGCCAAATCTCGACCGACGCGCCGACCTTTGCCTGTACTTCTGACCAGTTTTTCTCCAACTGTAAGTCCGGACCGAACCAAACTCCGAGGAGCTTGACCGGCCCGTCCGTCCAGTCGAAGGGCCCCGGGAGGGAAACACCCTTCCAGGCACCTAACCGCAAGCCGGACGACTTGTCGCGGTTAATTCTGGCCCCTGTTACCTGTTCGTACCGTTCAAGCGCCTTCTGTACCGCCCTTATGTCCCTGCGGGAGGACACAAAGGTCGTTACGTCATCGGCGTACGCGGAAACCCTGGCTCGAGCTCCACCAGGGACAGCAATTCCACGCAGGACCGGACTGCACGTCTCGTCCCTTAGCCGGCGAAGGAGGGGCTCCAACGCCAGGACGTAAAGGAGAGGCGACAGTGGACAACCCTGTCGGACCGACCTAGACAGCGCGAAAGCGCCCGACAGCTTCCCGTTCACCTGTACCACAGCCTTGGGGGAGCGATACAGAAGGCTAATCCAGCGGCTGAAGTCGGGTTTGAATCCGGCGGCCTGCAGGACAGCAGCCAGGTAGCCATGGTCAATCCTATCAAATGCCTTGGACTGATCCAAATTGATCAGCGCGGCCTCTTCGTCGTCTTCTACACCCTCTACGATCGTGCGGATCAAGTGCAGGTTGCTCTGAATTGTTCGTCCCTTCACAGAACAAGTCTGATCCGGTTCCAACAGAGACTCGGCAACTAGCTGCAAGCGATTCGTCAGGATCTTGGCCAAAATCTTTAACTCTGTGTTTAGCAGAGTTATGGGCCTGTAATCATCTAATCCCCGCCCAACCTTCTTGCCTTTTCCCAACAGCGTGATCACGCCCCTGGTGATCCGACCGGGGATGGACCCCTGCCGAAACCAGTGGTTGAACACGACAGTCAAGAGCGGGACAAAAAGGTGCGACATCCTCAAGTACAATTCATAGGGCAAACCATCCAAACCTGGCGACTTGCCACTGCCGGTCTTCTTCAAAGCCGCGTAGACTTCGTCCTCCGTAATCTCCCCTTCGCAGCTAGCCGCTTCAGCCGGCAAAAGCCGGGGAAAGTCAGCCAAATAGCTGCGAAACTCCTCGTCACGGAGACCAGGCTCCTTGGTAAACCGGTGTTCGAAATGCCGCCGGAACGCCTCGCACATGTCGTCGGTGGACCGAAGGAGATGCCCCTCCGGGTCGCGCACTTCTCGAATGTACCGATCGCCGGCCCGACGAATTTCTTCCTTGCGCAGTTCTGCGCCCATGTTCACAGCTTCGGAAGACATCTTGCTTAACTTAGCTCTAATTACCTGACCCATATAGCGCTCGCTAGTCGTGCGCCTCAGGGCCTCCCTGGCTAAGGCTATCTCTAGGGGATCCCCACCAGCCTCCGCCCGGGCGAAATTAGCACTAAGTGTCTTTGCCTCCGCAGCCTTATCTAGTTTGAGCCGCTGGCTATATTTGGTGGCAAAAGACCTAATGGAGTCCTTAAGATTAACCCACCACTTATTCCCAATGACTCGCCCAATTAACGCCCGCTGAACTAGTCTTGTCAGCTGGTCACGAAAGTCCCGCCTGTCCAGTAAGGACTGATTGAACTTCCAATAACCAGCCAACCTAGGCCTAAAGTCTAACACCACACGGGCACAAACGAGTTTGTGGTCCGTGTAGCCTAGCCAGTGGAACGTTGGACATTCTAAGAAGTCTATGTCGGCCACTCTCACTAACATCCTATCCAGGTACGCAGATACCCGGGTAGAAGGCCAATTAAGCGCCCACGTCCACATACTCCCATCCGGATGATCGACCCGGTATCTATCGACGAGACCAAATTCGTCGATCAGATCAACCAGGCTACGATCATCATTCCTCCCGCTAGCGCCCCTCCCTCTATCCCATTTGGGGGTTAGGATGGCATTCCAGTCCCCAACTAAGATTAGCCGTGTTGAATGCACCATAAAGGGCTCCAACAGCCGAAAGAAAGAGACACGCTCACCTTGCTTATTGGGCGCATAAACCACAATCAGCCGGAACAATTTGCTTTTCACTGCAATATCGGCCACGATCAGCCGGCCCTCGGCACCGACATGGACAAGGTCAACCTTCGCGTCCAGGGTACGCTTGACCAGCAAAGAAACACCTCTGGCTTGCCGGCTCCCATATGCTGAATAGACGACAAAGTCGTTAGACAGCACACAAGAGTCGACTTCGCAAACAAAGTGAGTCTCTTGGATCGCGGCCACATCCACGCCGAAGGACAAGAGGTCACGAAGCAGGCGAGCCGCCTTACCCCGATCCCTCAGGCCCTTCGCATTCAAGCTGGCTATCTTAATAGACATCTTTTAGTTCTGAAAAAGAAAAAACAAAGAAACATGCAACAAGGCTCTAGTCGCATACGGGGTAGAAATCTCGGGCAGAGGGGACCCCGACGGACTGTCCTAGGGACCCTGTACCAATGTCGGACGTAATCCGCCCGTCTAGGACAATCCCGCCGACGTCGGTGGGATATGTTAGTTTTACCACCCTATATAAACTGGGGTGGAGTAAAACGGGGAACCTCCCCGAACAATTTAGCGACATTTTTCTTAATTCAGGAGTCTTTTCCCTGACCATACAAATATTTGGGAAGCTCCTTTGGGCTTCCGCAATGTGCTCCCAGACCCGCAGGTTGCCACCTGTATTTCTTATCAGGGTGATGACACCTGGGGCCTGGGAGAAGTTCTTTGGGTCCTCAGTGGATAACCCATCCACTGAGGTGAGCTTAAGGAGTGGTCTTAGCAGCTTACGACGCTGTGACGACCACCCCGAAGAAATGTCCTCCTTCACCTTCATCAGCGCCTCCCCACGCGGGAGGTCCATCTTCTTCTTCGCCTTACTGGGAGTGGGAATAGGAGCAGGGGAGGATGTGGGAGTTAAGGAACTGCTTTTCCTAAGGGGGGTCAAAAAGGGGGTTGGGGACTGGGCAGCTTTACGCGGGGACGCGGGAAGGCTTCTCGCCTTATCCGCATAAGTAGTTCTTGCAGGTGACACCGGAGCTGAGGCACATTTTTCTCTGCTGGGCTTTTTTTCCCTGCTCCTACTTCTTCTGCGGGCCTTGGGAGTATCCTTTCGTTCTTCCACCTCCTCCTCTCTCCCCCGCTTTAGGGAAGCCGATCTATCAACTTCCATTGGAAGATCCTTTTTCGGGGAAGGACTCCTCTCCTTTCTTTGTTTGGGGGGAGACTTTTTAGGAGGCGACTCCTTGGGTTTCACCGGCGTCTTGGCAGGTGGAGGCACCTTCTCTGGGGACGGAGTTTTGCCCTTCTTTCTGCCCACCACCTGCCATTCGCCCTCCTTGTTGCCCACGGGAGCTTGCGTGGGTGAAGCTGTTTTTGGGCCTTCTTTTTCTTTTGCCGCTGGCTGCTGCTTAGTTGGTTGAGCTGGTTGGGTCTTTGGGGTCGGATTCTTGGACGGGCAGACCCTCGCGACATGGTCCGCCGCCCCGCAGACCCAACAGCACGGCTTCCTCCCTTCTACTATCACGTAAATGACCCTACCTCTGCAAGTGAGCGTGTTGGGAACCTTGGCTATCTTCTCCCTAGACATCGTCACCAGCAGGGTCATGTCTCCCGTAATGTAGCCTGCCTTAGACCGCAGCGAGGAGACTCCGGCCACCTTTCCAAAGTTAGCAAAGAAGGCGCCAACGTGGTCCTCAGTAATGTCCATGGGGACGCCGTGTAGAGTGACCTTAACCTTCCGGGCACCCATGTATTCTGTATGGAGCTGGAGAGTTTTCGTCTCCAGCACCACACCGACCAGACGTTTGGCTTCGTCGGTCGTGCCCAGCAGGACGTCCCACATGGCACTACTCTTCCTCGCTACGGCCCTAGCCTTGATCTTAAGTGCCCCAATTGCTTCTTCAAAAGTATCCCTCGGCACTGCAATTAATCTCTGGGACTTGATATCCTTAGTGATGAGAGTAATAGTTCTAGTTTGGATGTCCGCCAGTTCTCCGGGGACCGAGACCAGCTCGGTGCCTTTTATGTATTCCGCGTACTTTATCCTCATCCTCTCGTAGTACTCCTCATCCTTATTTATAGGTTTTCCCCCTGTCCAACCAGAAGTTGAAGGCTTGGGGGACCCGGGAGCTGATGGCACTCCTTCCGGCGTTGGTACTACTGCTGCTGCTACTCTAGGTACTGAAGGGGGATTATCCCGAGGCGGTAATGCCCAATCCCCCTCCTTTCCACCCACCGAGGCCGTGGTGGGAGGAACGATCACATTTGGCCTATCGGAGGCCATTGCCTCCTAAGAGGCTGAGCGCGAGACACCTGCCTCCGGTGTTTCGCGTCCTTCGCAGGTCGCTACTTTACGCAGCCCAAGCAATAAACTTGGGTGGAGACCACAATGCCACACTTGACCAAAGTAATAGTAGGTATCACTATGGAACAGATACTACACTTTGATCCAAACCAACCCGACCACGCAAACACAAAAAAGTCTGAGTAGGAAATGGTTGGTACTTATTTATTTATGAAAAAGTACATAAATTCTGGCACAAGGCCAACAAATGGGAGGGGGAACAAAAACTTGGGTTGGTCTTCCGTAACTATCTTATACCTAGCTAATCAGATTCACGACCCATACATACGTTACAATTTTCTCATTCACCATAAAAATTTGTCCATCAACACTCATACCTATCAAACACCAAAATACCGCAAAATCATACCAGGGACCTAAAAACACCCCAAATGTACATAAAAATTTCTGATTTTTACAATATATACAATATCTTACAAAAATAAATTTAAAACTTTATTCATGAAATGACATGATGGGGAGGGGGAATGAAGAAACAAAAAACCCCAAAACAAAAAACAATTTCAAATGAATATATATACATGGGTTAGTAAGACCCAAACACACCCACATAATTAAAGAGGCCACTGTATTCTGCCTTAAAAGACAAAATCAAGCAGCTCTCTTTCTAAGGGGAATGGATAAGCAGGGGGCAAAAATAAATTGGACTGGAGAATGTATAAGGCTGACCCAGCCGAGAGTGAAAACGGGACAAAATAATACTTGGACAATGGGAATCTCGAACTGGATCATAACAAAAGCAATGGAGCCGGGAACAGGCCAGGACAAACACATTCACTCACATTAACTAGGCACAAAAAGAACTTCTACCTTAACCACGGGAGGGGTTCCAAAGGAATCCACCCCGATGCAACTAGCAGATCTAAAAGAGAAAATCAAGGCTAGCCCCGGTCACGCGAACCAGGCTCGCCGCATATACCCACCTTTCGCTGAACTCTGTCGGGTGCAGCCGTTTTCGTTCAGTTCTAATCTTAATTTTGAGCTGGTGCTCAAAATATCGGATTAGATCCTGATCCGAAAGACGACCGCCCCGCAAGACTTCCTCCAGACGCGTCATCCAAATCACCATTCTAGCCGTGGCCAGTAGCGACAGAAACACCATCCGCTTCACTCCAGAGTACGGGGGCGACACATTGTCCACAGCGTATGCGCGATCAATGAGCACAAGCTCCCGCGGCGCGATACGAGCAGTCAACTCGCCAACACGCGCCCACAACGGGCGAACGCGCGAACAATGGAAGAAGGCGTGCGCAGACGTCTCCTTAATTCCAAGGACGCAACGTTCACAATCTGGCAAATCCGCCAGGCCCATTGCGAAACGCTTGTCGTTGAGAGACAAACCATTCCGAGCCAATCGCCAGGTCAGAGAAAACTCAGAGTTGTTGAGCCAATCCGCACCTGGCGCCCAAGACCAATGAGAGCGATACTCCTCTCTCGACATGCCGAGCTTACTCCACAGTTCATCCTTCACGGCGCCCTCCACTAATCCCCGATAGAAGATTCTCCTAGGCCGTGAAAGGTCACTGGACCATGGAATGGCCCGAAGGGCCGTCAGACATTCGAGCAGGAATTTCGGCCGCCCCCAAGGCCTATTGCTAGTCCTTAGGAGCGGGGGAGTGATAGTGAGGCTAGGGAACATGTCCCTCACTACCCCCGCAAGCAACCGATCTTCCTCCAACGCGCGCCTGAGGAATGCCAACCTCGAAGCGAGCACGTGGCTCCTCAAGTGTGGCATCCCCAGACCCCCTTGACACGGACGGAGGCAGCAGACTCCTTTGTCGACCATGTGTTTGCGTCCTCTCCAAAGACAGGAGAATAGCAAACGCTCGAGCGCCTTCTCATGATCGTCACAAAGGGGAAGTACAGACAGCCGGTAAAGGATTCTGGGAAAGAGGTATGTATTACACACCTCCGCCAGACCCTTCACGGAGAGACTCCGTCGACGCCAAATCTCGACCGACGCGCCGACCTTTGCCTGTACTTCTGACCAGTTTTTCTCCAACTGTAAGTCCGGACCGAACCAAACTCCGAGGAGCTTGACCGGCCCGTCCGTCCAGTCGAAGGGCCCCGGGAGGGAAACACCCTTCCAGGCACCTAACCGCAAGCCGGACGACTTGTCGCGGTTAATTCTGGCCCCTGTTACCTGTTCGTACCGTTCAAGCGCCTTCTGTACCGCCCTTATGTCCCTGCGGGAGGACACAAAGGTCGTTACGTCATCGGCGTACGCGGAAACCCTGGCTCGAGCTCCTCCAGGGACAGCAATTCCACGCAGGACCGGACTGCACGTCTCGTCCCTTAGCCGGCGAAGGAGAGGCTCCAACGCCAGGACGTAAAGGAGAGGCGACAGTGGACAACCCTGTCGGACCGACCTAGACAGCGCGAAAGCGCTCGACAGCTTCCCGTTCACCTGTACCACAGCCTTGGGGGAGCGATACAGAAGGCTAATCCAGCGGCTGAAGTCGGGTTTGAATCCGGCGGCCTGCAGGACAGCAGCCAGGTAGCCATGGTCAATCCTATCAAATGCCTTGGACTGATCCAAATTGATCAGCGCGGCCTCTTCGTCGTCTTCTACACCCTCTACGATCGTGCGGATCAAGTGCAGGTTGCTCTGAATTGTTCGTCCCTTCACAGAACAAGTCTGATCCGGTTCCAACAGAGACTCGGCAACTAGCTGCAAGCGATTCGTCAGGATCTTGGCCAAAATCTTTAACTCTGTGTTTAGCAGAGTTATGGGCCTGTAATCATCTAATCCCCGCCCAACCTTCTTGCCTTTTCCCAACAGCGTGATCACGCCCCTGGTGATCCGACCGGGGATGGACCCCTGCCGAAACCAGTGGTTGAACACGACAGTCAAGAGCGGGACAAAAAGGTGCGACATCCTCAAGTACAATTCATAGGGCAAACCATCCAAACCTGGCGACTTGCCACTGCCGGTCTTCTTCAAAGCCGCGTAGACTTCGTCCTCCGTAATCTCCCCTTCGCAGCTAGCCGCTTCAGCCGGCAAAAGCCGGGGAAAGTCAGCCAAATAGCTGCGAAACTCCTCGTCACGGAGACCAGGCTCCTTGGTAAACCGGTGTTCGAAATGCTGCCGGAACGCCTCGCACATGTCGTCGGTGGACCGAAGGAGATGCCCCTCCGGGTCGCGCACCTCTCGAATGTACCGATCGCCGGCCCGACGAATTTCTTCCTTGCGCAGTTCTGCGCCCATGTTCACAGCTTCGGAAGACATCTTGCTTAACTTAGCTCTAATTACCTGGCCCATATAGCGCTCGCTAGTCGTGCGCCTCAGGGCCTCCCTAGCTAAGGCTATCTCGAGGGGATCCCCACCAGCCTCCGCCCGGGCGAAATTAGCACTAAGTGTCTTTGCCTCCGCAGCCTTATCTAGTTTGAGCCGCTGGCTATATTTGGTGGCGAAAGACCTAATGGAGTCCTTAAGGTTAACCCACCACTTATTCCCAATGACTCGCCCAATTAACGCCCGCTGAACTAGTTTTGTCAGCTGGTCACGAAAGTCCCGCCTGTCCAGTAAGGACTGATTGAACTTCCAATAACCAGCCAACCTAGGCCTAAAGTCTAACACCACACGGGCACAAACGAGTTTGTGGTCCGTGTAGCCTAGCCAGTGGAACGTTGGACATTCTAAGAAGTCTATGTCGGCCACTCTCACTAACATCCTATCCAGGTACGCAGATACCCGGGTAGAAGGCCAATTAAGCGCCCACGTCCACATACTCCCATCCGGATGATCGACCCGGTATCTATCGACGAGACCAAATTCGTCGATCAGATCAACCAGGCTACGATCATCATTCCTCCCGCTAGCGCCCCTCCCTCTATCCCATTTGGGGGTTAGGATGGCATTCCAGTCCCCAACTAAGATTAGCCGTGTTGAATGCACCATAAAGGGCTCCAACAGCCGAAAGAAAGAGACACGCTCACCTTGCTTATTGGGCGCATAAACCACAATCAGCCGGAACAATTTGCTTTTCACTGCAATATCGGCCACGATCAGCCGGCCCTCGGCACCGACATGGACAAGGTCAACCTTCGCGTCCAGGGTACGCTTGACCAGCAAAGAAACACCTCTGGCTTGCCGGCTCCCATATGCTGAATAGACGACAAAGTCGTTAGACAGCACACAAGAGTCGACTTCGCAAACAAAGTGAGTCTCTTGGATCGCGGCCACATCCACGCCGAAGGACAAGAGGTCACGAAGCAGGCGAGCCGCCTTACCCCGATCCCTCAGGCCCTTCGCATTCAAGCTGGCTATCTTAATAGACATCTTTTAAACCTGAAAAAGAAAAAAGAAAAAACAGGCAACAAAGGCTCTCTAATTGCATACGGGACGGAAATCTTTAGCAGAAAGGACCCCGACGGACTGTCCTAGGGAACCCGTTCCTACATCGGACGTAATCCGCCCGTCTAGGACAATCCCGCCGACGTCCGTGGGGTAAGTTAGTTTTACCACCCTATACAGACAGGGGTGGAGTAAAACAGGGAACCTCCCCGCACAATTCTTAGACATTTTTTTGAGTTCAGGAGTATTCTCCTGAACCATTCTCAGCTTTGGATACAGTCTTTTAACTTCACTGATGTGGTCCCAGACCCGCAGGTTACCCCCGGTGTTTCTCACGAGGGTAATTACTCCTGGGGCCTGGGAAAAGTTCCTGGGGTCATCCGTGGACAAATTGTCAACAGAGGTTAACCTCAGTAGCGGCTTCAATAATTTCCGCCTTTGTGACGACCACTCTGCGGTTAAGTCCTCCGGAATTTTCATAAGCTCTTCCCCCCGGGGCAGGGCTTTTTTCTTTTTTGCCCGAGCGGGAGTGGGCATAGGAGAAGGGGTGGGAGTGGGGGTTAAAATCACCTGTTTTAAGGGGGTCAATTTGAAGGTTGGGGACTGGGAAGCTTTCCGCGGGGACGAGGGAAGGCTCCTTGCTTTATCAGCGTAAGAACGTCTCTCCGGAGATACCGGCAGTGATGAACATTTTGCAGGAATTTTTTTTTCCCTGCTTCTGCTTCTTCTTCGACTCTTGCTGGCTTCGTGGCGTTCCTCCTCCTCTTCCCTACCACGCTTCAGGGACGCTGATCTTTCCGTCTCCATGTCTTCCTCTACCACTTCTGGTTTTGGGGGGGATTTCTTCCCCTTCCCCTGTTTGGAGGGCGACTTTTCCACTGTCGGCTCTTTTGGCTTTGAAGGAGCCTTGGCAGGTGACGGCACCTTCGAAGGAGAAGGCGTTTTGGTCTTCTTCCTCGCCACCACCTGCCAATCGCCCTCCTTGTTCGCTCCTAGAGCTGGTGTTGGTGGCGCTGGTGCTGGTGCTGGTGACGCTGCTTCCTTTCCTCCTGTGGGTTTGTCCTGCTGCTTGGTTGGTTGGGTCTTCGGGGCCGGATTCTTTGTCGGGCACGCCTTGGCGACGTGCTCCGCCGCCCCACAGACCCAACAGCAAGGTTTCCTGCCCTCAACGATGACAAAAATGGCTCGTTTCCTGCAGGTGAGGATGTTTGGAATTTCTTCAATTTGCTTCTTGGAAAGGGTCATCTGCAGGGTCATGTCACCGTTCAGGAAACCCGCCTTAGAACGGCCCGAAGAGACCTCGGCAACCTTCCCAAATCTCGCGAAAAAGGCGCCGACGTGGTCCTCGGAGATATCCATGGGGACGCCGTGCAGTGTTACCTTTAACTTCCGCATCCCCATGTACTCTGTCAGGAACATGAGATTCTTGGTCTCCAGGACCATTCCAGTCAACTTCTTGGCCTCTTCGGGCGTGCCCAGCAGGACATCCCACGTTGCATTGCTCCTCCTCGCCACTGCCTTCGCTCTAATGTTCAGGGCCTGGATGGCCTCTTCCAAGCTATCCCTGTTGACCCCCACAACCTTTTGTGTTTTGCGGTCTTTGGAGATGAGGGATATTATCCTTGCTTCGACATCTGCCAACTTCTCTGGCACCGATAATAGCTCCGTGCCAGAAATGTAGCTTGCATATTTTTCCTTCAGGCTGTCATAATACTCCTCCCCCTTTATTTGCACCTTTCCTCCTTTCCAGCCAGAGGTAGAAGGTTTGGGGGAGGCTGGCACTGCCGCTGGTACCGGTCCGGGTCCTTCTGCTGGTACTTCTACGGAGGGTGACTCCCGTGGCGGTAATTGCCAGTCACCCTCCTTTCCTCCCACCGACGCCGTGGTGGGGGGAACGATCACATTTGGCCTATCGGAGGCCATTGCCTCCTAAGAGGCTAAGCGCGAGACACCTGCCTCCGGTGTTTCGCGTCCTTCGCAGGTCGCTACTTTACGCGGCCCAAGCAATAAACTTGGGTGGAGACCACAATGCCACACTTGACCAAAGTAATAGTAGGTATCACTATGGAACAGATACTACACTTTGATCCAAACCAAACCGACCACACAAACACAAAAAAGTCTGAGTAGGAAATGGTTGGTACTTATTTATTTGCCAACAAAGTACAAATTCTGGCACAAGGCCAAACAATGGGGAGGGGGAACAAAAACTTGGGTTGGTCTTCCGTAACTATCTTATACCTAGCTAATCAGATTCACGACCCATACATACGTTACAATTTTCTCATTCACCATAAAAATTTGTCCATCAACACTCATACCTATCATACACCAAAATACCGCAGTAACATACCAGGGACCTAAAAACGCCCCAAATGTACATAAAAATTTGTGTATTTACAATATTTACAATAGTGTACAAAAATAAATTTAAAACTTTATTCATGAAATGACATGATGGGGAGGGGGAATGAAGAAACAAAAAACCCCAAAACAAAAAACAATTTCAAATGAATATATATACATGGGTTAGTAAGACCCAAACACACCCACGTAATTAAAGAGGCCACTGTATTCTGCCTTAAAAAGAACAAAATCAAGCAGCTCTCTTTCTAAGGGGAATGGAGAAGCAGGGAACAAAATAAATTGGACTGGAGAATGTATAAGGCTGACCCAGCCGAGAGTGAAAACGGGACAAAAGAATACTTGGACAATGGGAATCTCGAACTGGATCATAACAAAAGCAATGGAGCCGGGAACAGGCCAGGACAAACACATTCACTCACATTAACTAGGCACAAAAAGAAAACTTCTACCTTAACCACGGGAGGGGTTCCAAAGGAATCCACCCCGATGCAACTAGCAGATCTAAAAGAGAAAATCAAGGCTAGCCCCGGTCACGCGAACCAGGCTCGCCGCATATACCCACCTTTCGCTGAACTCTGTCGGGTGCAGCCGTTTCCGTTCAGTTCTAATCTTAATTTTGAGCTGGTGCTCAAAATATCGGATTAGATCCTGATCCGAAAGACGACCTCCCCGCAAGACTTCCTCCAGACGCGTCATCCAAATCACCATTCTAGCCGTGGCCAGTAGCGACAGAAACACCATCCGCTTCACTCCAGAGTACGGGGGCGACACATTGTCCACAGCGTATGCGCGATCAATGAGCACAAGCTCCCGCGGCGCGATACGAGCAGTCAACTCGCCAACACGCGCCCACAACGGGCGAACGCGCGAACAATGGAAGAAGGCGTGCGCAGACGTCTCCTTAATTCCAAGGACGCAACGTTCACAATCTGGCAAATCCGCCAGGCCCATTGCGAACCGCTTGTCGTTGAGAGACAAACCATTCCGAGCCAATCGCCAGGTCAGAGAAAACTCAGAGTTATTGAGCCAATCCGCACCTGGCGCCCAAGACCAATGAGAGCGATACTCCTCTCTCGACATGCCAAGCTTACTCCACAGTTCATCCTTCACGGCGCCCTCCACTAATCCCCGATAGAAGATTCTCCTAGGCCGTGAAAGGTCACTGGACCATGGAATGGCCCGAAGGGCCGTCAGACATTCGAGTAGGAATTTCGGCCGCCCCCAAGGCCTATTGCTAGTCCTTAGGAGCGGGGGAGTGATAGTGAGGCTAGGGAACATGTCCCTCACTACCCCCGCAAGCAACCGATCTTCCTCCAACGCGCGCCTGAGGAATGCCAACCTCGAAGCGAGCACGTGGCTCCTCAAGTGTGGCATCCCCAGACCCCCTTGACACGGACGGAGGCAGCAGACTCCTTTGTCGACCATGTGTTTGCGTCCTCTCCAAAGACAGGAGAATAGCAAACGCTCGAGCGCCTTCTCATGATCGTCACAAAGGGGAAGTACAGACAGCCGGTAAAGGATTCTGGGAAAGAGGTATGTATTACACACCTCCGCCAGACCCTTCACGGAGAGACTCCGTCGACGCCAAATCTCGACCGACGCGCCGACCTTTGCCTGTACTTCTGACCAGTTTTTCTCCAACTGTAAGTCCGGACCGAACCAAACTCCGAGGAGCTTGACCGGCCCGTCCGTCCAGTCGAAGGGCCCCGGGAGGGAAACACCCTTCCAGGCACCTAACCGCAAGCCGGACGACTTGTCGCGGTTAATTCTGGCCCCTGTTACCTGTTCGTACCGTTCAAGCGCCTTCTGTACCGCCCTTATGTCCCTGCGGGAGGACACAAAGGTCGTTACGTCATCGGCGTACGCGGAAACCCTGGCTCGAGCTCCACCAGGGACAGCAATTCCACGCAGGACCGGACTGCACGTCTCGTCCCTTAGCCGGCGAAGGAGGGGCTCCAACGCCAGGACGTAAAGGAGAGGCGACAGTGGACAACCCTGTCGGACCGACCTAGACAGCGCGAAAGCGCCCGACAGCTTCCCGTTCACCTGTACCACAGCCTTGGGGGAGCGATACAGAAGGCTAATCCAGCGGCTGAAGTCGGGTTTGAATCCGGCGGCCTGCAGGACAGCAGCCAGGTAGCCATGGTCAATCCTATCAAATGCCTTGGACTGATCCAAATTGATCAGCGCGGCCTCTTCGTCGTCTTCTACACCCTCTACGATCGTGCGGATCAAGTGCAGGTTGCTCTGAATTGTTCGTCCCTTCACAGAACAAGTCTGATCCGGTTCCAACAGAGACTCGGCAACTAGCTGCAAGCGATTCGTCAGGATCTTGGCCAAAATCTTTAACTCTGTGTTTAGCAGAGTTATGGGCCTGTAATCATCTAATCCCCGCCCAACCTTCTTGCCTTTTCCCAACAGCGTGATCACGCCCCTGGTGATCCGACCGGGGATGGACCCCTGCCGAAACCAGTGGTTGAACACGACAGTCAAGAGCGGGACAAAAAGGTGCGACATCCTCAAGTACAATTCATAGGGCAAACCATCCAAACCTGGCGACTTGCCACTGCCGGTCTTCTTCAAAGCCGCGTAGACTTCGTCCTCCGTAATCTCCCCTTCGCAGCTAGCCGCTTCAGCCGGCAAAAGCCGGGGAAAGTCAGCCAAATAGCTGCGAAACTCCTCGTCACGGAGACCAGGCTCCTTGGTAAACCGGTGTTCGAAATGCTGCCGGAACGCCTCGCACATGTCGTCGGTGGACCGAAGGAGATGCCCCTCCGGGTCGCGCACTTCTCGAATGTACCGATCGCCGGCCCGACGAATTTCTTCCTTGCGCAGTTCTGCGCCCATGTTCACAGCTTCGGAAGACATCTTGCTTAACTTAGCCCTAATTACCTGGCCCATATAGCGCTCGCTAGTCGTGCGCCTCAGGGCCTCCTGGCTAAGGCTATCTCGAGGGGATCCCCACCAGCCTCCGCCCGGGCGAAATTAGCACTAAGTGTCTTTGCCTCCGCAGCCTTATCTAGTTTGAGCCGCTGGCTATATTTGGTGGCGAAAGACCTAATGGAGTCCTTAAGGTTAACCCACCACTTATTCCCAATGACTCGCCCAATTAACGCCCGCTGAACTAGTTTTGTCAGCTGGTCACGAAAGTCCCGCCTGTCCAGTAAGGACTGATTGAACTTCCAATAACCAGCCAACCTAGGCCTAAAGTCTAACACCACACGGGCACAAACGAGTTTGTGGTCCGTGTAGCCTAGCCAGTGGAACGTTGGACATTCTAAGAAGTCTATGTCGGCCACTCTCACTAACATCCTATCCAGGTACGCAGATACCCGGGTAGAAGGCCAATTAAGCGCCCACGTCCACATACTCCCATCCGGATGATCGACCCGGTATCTATCGACGAGACCAAATTCGTCGATCAGATCAACCAGGCTACGATCATCATTCCTCCCGCTAGCGCCCCTCCCTCTATCCCATTTGGGGGTTAGGATGGCATTCCAGTCCCCAACTAAGATTAGCCGTGTTGAATGCACCATAAAGGGCTCCAACAGCCGAAAGAAAGAGACACGCTCACCTTGCTTATTGGGCGCATAAACCACAATCAGCCGGAACAATTTGCTTTTCACTGCAATATCGGCCACGATCAGCCGGCCCTCGGCACCGACATGGACAAGGTCAACCTTCGCGTCCAGGGTACGCTTGACCAGCAAAGAAACACCTCTGGCTTGCCGGCTCCCATATGCTGAATAGACGACAAAGTCGTTAGACAGCACACAAGAGTCGACTTCGCAAACAAAGTGAGTCTCTTGGATCGCGGCCACATCCACGCCGAAGGACAAGAGGTCACGAAGCAGGCGAGCCGCCTTACCCCGATCCCTCAGGCCCTTCGCATTCAAGCTGGCTATCTTAATAGACATCTTTTAGTTCTGAAAAGAAAAAACAAAGAAACATGCAACAAGGCTCTAGTCGCATACGGGGTAGAAATCTCGGGCAGAGGGGACCCCGACGGACTGTCCTAGGGACCCTGTACCAATGTCGGACGTAATCCGTCCGTCTAGGACAATCCCGCCGACGTCGGTGGGATATGTTAGTTTTACCACCCTATATAAACTGGGGTGGAGTAAAACGGGGAACCTCCCCGAACAATTTAGCGACATTTTTCTTAATTCAGGAGTCTTTTCCCTGACCATACAAATATTTGGGAAGCTCCTTTGGGCTTCCGCAATGTGCTCCCAGACCCGCAGGTTGCCACCTGTATTTCTTATCAGGGTGATGACACCTGGGGCCTGGGAGAAGTTCTTTGGGTCCTCAGTGGATAACCCATCCACTGAGGTGAGCTTAAGGAGTGGTCTTAGCAGCTTACGACGCTGTGACGACCACCCCGAAGAAATGTCCTCCTTCACCTTCATCAGCGCCTCCCCACGCGGGAGGTCCATCTTCTTCTTCGCCTTACTGGGAGTGGGAATAGGAGCAGGGGAGGATGTGGGAGTTAAGGAACTGATTTTCCTAAGGGGGGTCAAAAAGGGGGTTGGGGACTGGGCAGCTTTACGCGGGGACGCGGGAAGGCTTCTCGCCTTATCCGCATAAGTAGTTCTTGCAGGTGACACCGGAGCTGAGGCACATTTTTCTCTGCTGGGCTTTTTTTCCCTGCTCCTACTTCTTCTGCGGGCCTTGGGAGTATCCTTTCGTTCTTCCACCTCCTCCTCTCTCCCCCGCTTTAGGGAAGCCGATCTATCAACTTCCATTGGAAGATCCTTTTTCGGGGAAGGACTCCTCTCCTTTCTTTGTTTGGGTGGAGACTTTTTAGGAGGCGACTCCTTGGGTTTCACCGGCGTCTTGGCAGGTGGAGGCACCTTCTCTGGGGACGGTGTTTTGCCCTTCTTTCTGCCCACCACCTGCCATTCGCCCTCCTTGTTGCCCACGGGAGCTTGCGTGGGTGAAGCTGTTTTTGGGCCTTCTTTTTCTTTTGCCGCTGGCTGCTGCTTAGTTGGTTGAGCTGGTTGGGTCTTTGGGGTCGGATTCTTGGACGGGCAGACCCTCGCGACATGGTCCGCCGCCCCGCAGACCCAACAGCACGGCTTCCTCCCTTCTACTATCACGTAAATGACCCTACCTCTGCAAGTGAGCGTGTTGGGAACCTTGGCTATCTTCTCCCTAGACATCGTCACCAGCAGGGTCATGTCTCCCGTAATGTAGCCTGCCTTAGACCGCAGCGAGGAGACTCCGGCCACCTTTCCAAAGTTAGCAAAGAAGGCGCCAACGTGGTCCTCAGTAATGTCCATGGGGACGCCGTGTAGAGTGACCTTAACCTTCCGGGCACCCATGTATTCTGTATGGAGCTGGAGAGTTTTCGTCTCCAGCACCACACCGACCAGACGTTTGGCTTCGTCGGTCGTGCCCAGCAGGACGTCCCACATGGCACTACTCTTCCTCGCTACGGCCCTAGCCTTGATCTTAAGTGCCCCAATTGCTTCTTCAAAAGTATCCCTCGGCACTGCAATTAATCTCTGGGACTTGATATCCTTAGTGATGAGAGTAATAGTTCTAGTTTGGATGTCCGCCAGTTCTCCGGGGACCGAGACCAGCTCGGTGCCTTTTATGTATTCCGCGTACTTTATCCTCATCCTCTCGTAGTACTCCTCATCCTTATTTATAGGTTTTCCCCCTGTCCAACCAGAAGTTGAAGGCTTGGGGGACCCGGGAGCTGATGGCACTCCTTCCGGCGTTGGTACTACTGCTGCTGCTACTCTAGGTACTGAAGGGGGATTATCCCGAGGCGGTAATGCCCAATCCCCCTCCTTTCCACCCACCGAGGCCGTGGTGGGAGGAACGATCACATTTGGCCTATCGGAGGCCATTGCCTCCTAAGAGGCTAAGCGCGAGACACCTGCCTCCGGTGTTTCGCGTCCTTCGCAGGTCGCTACTTTACGCAGCCCAAGCAATAAACTTGGGTGGAGACCACAATGCCACACTTGACCAAAGTAATAGTAGGTATCACTATGGAACAGATACTACACTTTGATCCAAACCAACCCGACCACGCAAACACAAAAAAGTCTGAGTAGGAAATGGTTGGTACTTATTTATTACGTAAAAGTACATAATTCTGGCACAAGGCCAACAAATGGGAGGGGGAACAAAAACTTGGGTTGGTCTTCCGTAACTATCTTATACCTAGCTAATCCGATTCACGACCCATACATACGATACAATTTTCTCATTCACCATAAAAATTTGTCCATCAACACTCATACCTATCAAGCACCAAAATACCGCAGTAACATACCAGGGACCTAAAAACGCCCCAAATGTACATAAAAATTTGTTTAATTACAATATATACAATAGTGTACAAAAATAAATTTAAAACTTTATTCATGAAATGACATGATGGGAAGGGGGAATGAAGAAACAAAAAATCCCCAAAACAAAAACAATTTCAAATGAATATATATACACAATGTTAGTAAGACCCAAACACACCCACATAATTAAAGAGGCCACTGTATTCTGCCTTAAAAGGAACAAAATCAAGCAGCTCTCTTTCTAAGGGGAATGGAGAAGCAGGGAACAAAATAAATTGGACTGGAGAATATATAAGGCTGACCCAGCCGAGAATGAAAACGGGACAAAATAACAATGGACAATGGGAATCTCGAACTGGATCATAACAAAAGTAATGGAGCCGGGAACAGGCTAGGACAAACACATTCACTCACATTAACTAGGCACAAAAAAGACTTCTTACCTTAACCACGGGCGGGGTTCCAAAGGAATCCACCCCGATGCAACTAGCAGATCTAAAAGAGAAAATCAAGGCTAGCCCCGGTCACGCGAACCAGGCTCGCCGCATATACCCACCTTTCGCTGAACTCTGTCGGGTGCAGCCGTTTCCGTTCAGTTCTAATCTTCATTTTGAGCTGGTGCTCAAAATATCGGATTAGATCCTGATCCGAAAGACGACCTCCCCGCAAGACTTCCTCCAGACGCGTCATCCAAATCACCATTCTAGCCGTGGCCAGTAGCGACAGAAACACCATCCGCTTCACTCCAGAGTACGGGGGCGACACATTGTCCACAGCGTATGCGCGATCAATGAGCACAAGCTCCCGCGGCGCGATACGAGCAGTCAACTCGCCGACACGCGCCCACAACGGGCGAACGCGCGAACAATGGAAGAAGGCGTGCGCAGACGTCTCCTTAATTCCAAGGACGCAACGTTCACAATCTGGCAAATCCGCCAGGCCCATTGCGAACCGCTTGTCGTTGAGAGACAAACCATTCCGAGCCAATCGCCAGGTCAGAGAAAACTCAGAGTTGTTGAGCCAATCCGCACCTGGCGCCCAAGACCAATGAGAGCGATACTCCTCTCTCGACATGCCAAGCTTACTCCACAGTTCATCCTTCACGGCGCCCTCCACTAATCCCCGATAGAAGATTCTCCTAGGCCGTGAAAGGTCACTGGACCATGGAATGGCCCGAAGGGCCGTCAGACATTCGAGTAGGAATTTCGGCCGCCCCCAAGGCCTATTGCTAGTCCTTAGGAGCGGGGGAGTGATAGTGAGGCTAGGGAACATGTCCCTCACTACCCCCGCAAGCAACCGATCTTCCTCCAACGCGCGCCTGAGGAATGCCAACCTCGAAGCGAGCACGTGGCTCCTCAAGTGTGGCATCCCCAGACCCCCTTGACACGGACGGAGGCAACAGACTCCTTTGTCGACCATGTGTTTGCGTCCTCTCCAAAGACAGGAGAATAGCAAACGCTCGAGCGCCTTCTCATGATCGTCACAAAGGGGAAGTACAGACAGCCGGTAAAGGATTCTGGGAAAGAGGTATGTATTACACACCTCCGCCAGACCCTTCACGGAGAGACTCCGTCGACGCCAAATCTCGACCGACGCGCCGACCTTTGCCTGTACTTCTGACCAGTTTTTCTCCAACTGTAAGTCCGGACCGAACCAAACTCCGAGGAGCTTGACCGGCCCGTCCGTCCAGTCGAAGGGCCCCGGGAGGGAAACACCCTTCCAGGCACCTAACCGCAAGCCGGACGACTTGTCGCGGTTAATTCTGGCCCCTGTTACCTGTTCGTACCGTTCAAGCGCCTTCTGTACCGCCCTTATGTCCCTGCGGGAGGACACAAAGGTCGTTACGTCATCGGCGTACGCGGAAACCCTGGCTCGAGCTCCACCAGGGACAGCAATTCCACGCAGGACCGGACTGCACGTCTCGTCCCTTAGCCGGCGAAGGAGGGGCTCCAACGCCAGGACGTAAAGGAGAGGCGACAGTGGACAACCCTGTCGGACCGACCTAGACAGCGCGAAAGCGCTCGACAGCTTCCCGTTCACCTGTACCACAGCCTTGGGGGAGCGATACAGAAGGCTAATCCAGCGGCTGAAGTCGGGTTTGAATCCGGCGGCCTGCAGGACAGCAGCCAGGTAGCCATGGTCAATCCTATCAAATGCCTTGGACTGATCCAAATTGATCAGCGCGGCCTCTTCGTCGTCTTCTACACCCTCTACGATCGTGCGGATCAAGTGCAGGTTGCTCTGAATTGTTCGTCCCTTCACAGAACAAGTCTGATCCGGTTCCAACAGAGACTCGGCAACTAGCTGCAAGCGATTCGTCAGGATCTTGGCCAAAATCTTTAACTCTGTGTTTAGCAGAGTTATGGGCCTGTAATCATCTAATCCCCGCCCAACCTTCTTGCCTTTTCCCAACAGCGTGATCACGCCCCTGGTGATCCGACCGGGGATGGACCCCTGCCGAAACCAGTGGTTGAACACGACAGTCAAGAGCGGGACAAAAAGGTGCGACATCCTCAAGTACAATTCATAGGGCAAACCATCCAAACCTGGCGACTTGCCACTGCCGGTCTTCTTCAAAGCCGCGTAGACTTCGTCCTCCGTAATCTCCCCTTCGCAGCTAGCCGCTTCAGCCGGCAAAAGCCGGGGAAAGTCAGCCAAATAGCTGCGAAACTCCTCGTCACGGAGACCAGGCTCCTTGGTAAACCGGTGTTCGAAATGCTGCCGGAACGCCTCGCACATGTCGTCGGTGGACCGAAGGAGATGCCCCTCCGGGTCGCGCACTTCTCGAATGTACCGATCGCCGGCCCGACGAATTTCTTCCTTGCGCAGTTCTGCGCCCATGTTCACAGCTTCGGAAGACATCTTGCTTAACTTAGCTCTAATTACCTGACCCATATAGCGCTCGCTAGTCGTGCGCCTCAGGGCCTCCCTGGCTAAGGCTATCTCTAGGGGATCCCCACCAGCCTCCGCCCGGGCGAAATTAGCACTAAGTGTCTTTGCCTCCGCAGCCTTATCTAGTTTGAGCCGCTGGCTATATTTGGTGGCGAAAGACCTAATGGAGTCCTTAAGGTTAACCCACCACTTATTCCCAATGACTCGCCCAATTAACGCCCGCTGAACTAGTTTTGTCAGCTGGTCACGAAAGTCCCGCCTGTCCAGTAAGGACTGATTGAACTTCCAATAACCAGCCAACCTAGGCCTAAAGTCTAACACCACACGGGCACAAACGAGTTTGTGGTCCGTGTAGCCTAGCCAGTGGAACGTTGGACATTCTAAGAAGTCTATGTCGGCCACTCTCACTAACATCCTATCCAGGTACGCAGATACCCGGGTAGAAGGCCAATTAAGCGCCCACGTCCACATACTCCCATCCGGATGATCGACCCGGTATCTATCGACGAGACCAAATTCGTCGATCAGATCAACCAGGCTACGATCATCATTCCTCCCGCTAGCGCCCCTCCCTCTATCCCATTTGGGGGTTAGGATGGCATTCCAGTCCCCAACTAAGATTAGCCGTGTTGAATGCACCATAAAGGGCTCCAACAGCCGAAAGAAAGAGACACGCTCACCTTGCTTATTGGGCGCATAAACCACAATCAGCCGGAACAATTTGCTTTTCACTGCAATATCGGCCACGATCAGCCGGCCCTCGGCACCGACATGGACAAGGTCAACCTTCGCGTCCAGGGTACGCTTGACCAGCAAAGAAACACCTCTGGCTTGCCGGCTCCCATATGCTGAATAGACGACAAAGTCGTTAGACAGCACACAAGAGTCGACTTCGCAAACAAAGTGAGTCTCTTGGATCGCGGCCACATCCACGCCGAAGGACAAGAGGTCACGAAGCAGGCGAGCCGCCTTACCCCGATCCCTCAGGCCCTTCGCATTCAAGCTGGCTATCTTAATAGACATCTTTTAGTTCTGAAAAGAAAAAACAAAGAAACATGCAACAAGGCTCTAGTCGCATACGGGGTAGAAATCTCGGGCAGAGGGGACCCCGACGGACTGTCCTAGGGACCCTGTACCAATGTCGGACGTAATCCGTCCGTCTAGGACAATCCCGCCGACGTCGGTGGGATATGTTAGTTTTACCACCCTATATAAACTGGGGTGGAGTAAAACGGGGAACCTCCCCGAACAATTTAGCGACATTTTTCTTAATTCAGGAGTCTTTTCCCTGACCATACAAATATTTGGGAAGCTCCTTTGGGCTTCCGCAATGTGCTCCCAGACCCGCAGGTTGCCACCTGTATTTCTTATCAGGGTGATGACACCTGGGGCCTGGGAGAAGTTCTTTGGGTCCTCAGTGGATAACCCATCCACTGAGGTGAGCTTAAGGAGTGGTCTTAGCAGCTTACGACGCTGTGACGACCACCCCGAAGAAATGTCCTCCTTCACCTTCATCAGCGCCTCCCCACGCGGGAGGTCCATCTTCTTCTTCGCCTTACTGGGAGTGGGAATAGGAGCAGGGGAGGATGTGGGAGTTAAGGAACTGATTTTCCTAAGGGGGGTCAAAAAGGGGGTTGGGGACTGGGCAGCTTTACGCGGGGACGCGGGAAGGCTTCTCGCCTTATCCGCATAAGTAGTTCTTGCAGGTGACACCGGAGCTGAGGCACATTTTTCTCTGCTGGGCTTTTTTTCCCTGCTCCTACTTCTTCTGCGGGCCTTGGGAGTATCCTTTCGTTCTTCCACCTCCTCCTCTCTCCCCCGCTTTAGGGAAGCCGATCTATCAACTTCCATTGGAAGATCCTTTTTCGGGGAAGGACTCCTCTCCTTTCTTTGTTTGGGTGGAGACTTTTTAGGAGGCGACTCCTTGGGTTTCACCGGCGTCTTGGCAGGTGGAGGCACCTTCTCTGGGGACGGTGTTTTGCCCTTCTTTCTGCCCACCACCTGCCATTCGCCCTCCTTGTTGCCCACGGGAGCTTGCGTGGGTGAAGCTGTTTTTGGGCCTTCTTTTTCTTTTGCCGCTGGCTGCTGCTTAGTTGGTTGAGCTGGTTGGGTCTTTGGGGTCGGATTCTTGGACGGGCAGACCCTCGCGACATGGTCCGCCGCCCCGCAGACCCAACAGCACGGCTTCCTCCCTTCTACTATCACGTAAATGACCCTACCTCTGCAAGTGAGCGTGTTGGGAACCTTGGCTATCTTCTCCCTAGACATCGTCACCAGCAGGGTCATGTCTCCCGTAATGTAGCCTGCCTTAGACCGCAGCGAGGAGACTCCGGCCACCTTTCCAAAGTTAGCAAAGAAGGCGCCAACGTGGTCCTCAGTAATGTCCATGGGGACGCCGTGTAGAGTGACCTTAACCTTCCGGGCACCCATGTATTCTGTATGGAGCTGGAGAGTTTTCGTCTCCAGCACCACACCGACCAGACGTTTGGCTTCGTCGGTCGTGCCCAGCAGGACGTCCCACATGGCACTACTCTTCCTCGCTACGGCCCTAGCCTTGATCTTAAGTGCCCCAATTGCTTCTTCAAAAGTATCCCTCGGCACTGCAATTAATCTCTGGGACTTGATATCCTTAGTGATGAGAGTAATAGTTCTAGTTTGGATGTCCGCCAGTTCTCCGGGGACCGAGACCAGCTCGGTGCCTTTTATGTATTCCGCGTACTTTATCCTCATCCTCTCGTAGTACTCCTCATCCTTATTTATAGGTTTTCCCCCTGTCCAACCAGAAGTTGAAGGCTTGGGGGACCCGGGAGCTGATGGCACTCCTTCCGGCGTTGGTACTACTGCTGCTGCTACTCTAGGTACTGAAGGGGGATTATCCCGAGGCGGTAATGCCCAATCCCCCTCCTTTCCACCCACCGAGGCCGTGGTGGGAGGAACGATCACATTTGGCCTATCGGAGGCCATTGCCTCCTAAGAGGCTAAGCGCGAGACACCTGCCTCCGGTGTTTCGCGTCCTTCGCAGGTCGCTACTTTACGCAGCCCAAGCAATAAACTTGGGTGGAGACCACAATGCCACACTTGACCAAAGTAATAGTAGGTATCACTATGGAACAGATACTACACTTTGATCCAAACCAACCCGACCACGCAAACACAAAAAAGTCTGAGTAGGAAATGGTTGGTACTTATTTATTTGTCAAAAAGTACAAATTCTGGCACAAGGCCAAACAATGGGGAGGGGGTACAAAAACTTGGGTTGGTCTTCCGTAACTATCTTATACCTAGCTAATCCGATTCACGACCCATACATACGTTACAATTTTCTCATTCACCATAAAAATTTGTCCATCAACACTCATACCTATCAAGCACCAAAATACCGCAGTAACATACCAGGGACCTAAAAACGCCCCAAATGTACATAAAAATTTGTTTATTTACAATATATACAATAGTGTACAAAAATAAATTTAAAACTTTATTCATGAAATGACATGATGGGAAGGGGGAATGAAGAAACAAAAATCCCCAAAACAAAAAACAATTTCAAATGAATATATATACACAATGTTAGTAAGACCCAAACACACCCACATAATTAAAGAGGCCACTGTATTCTGCCTTAAAAGGAACAAAATCAAGCAGCTCTCTTTCTAAGGGGAATGGAGAAGCAGGGAACAAAATAAATTGGACTGGAGAATATATAAGGCTGACCCAGCCGAGAATGAAAACGGGACAAAATAACCATGGACAATGGGAATCTCGAACTGGATCATAACAAAAGTAATGGAGCCGGGAACAGGCTAGGACAAACACATTCACTCACATTAACTAGGCACAAAAAAGACTTCTTACCTTAACCACGGGAGGGGTTCCAAAGGAATCCACCCCGATGCAACTAGCAGATCTAAAAGAGAAAATCAAGGCTAGCCCCGGTCACGCGAACCAGGCTCGCCGCATATACCCACCTTTCGCTGAACTCTGTCGGGTGCAGCCGTTTTCGTTCAGTTCTAATCTTAATTTTGAGCTGGTGCTCAAAATATCGGATTAGATCCTGATCCGAAAGACGACCGCCCCGCAAGACTTCCTCCAGACGCGTCATCCAAATCACCATTCTAGCCGTGGCCAGTAGCGACAGAAACACCATCCGCTTCACTCCAGAGTACGGGGGCGACACATTGTCCACAGCGTATGCGCGATCAATGAGCACAAGCTCCCGCGGCGCGATACGAGCAGTCAACTCGCCGACACGCGCCCACAACGGGCGAACGCGCGAACAATGGAAGAAGGCGTGCGCAGACGTCTCCTTAATTCCAAGGACGCAACGTTCACAATCTGGCAAATCCGCCAGGCCCATTGCGAAACGCTTGTCGTTGAGAGACAAACCATTCCGAGCCAATCGCCAGGTCAGAGAAAACTCAGAGTTGTTGAGCCAATCCGCACCTGGCGCCCAAGACCAATGAGAGCGATACTCCTCTCTCGACATGCCAAGCTTACTCCACAGTTCATCCTTCACGGCGCCCTCCACTAATCCCCGATAGAAGATTCTCCTAGGCCGTGAAAGGTCACTGGACCATGGAATGGCCCGAAGGGCCGTCAGACATTCGAGTAGGAATTTCGGCCGCCCCCAAGGCCTATTGCTAGTCCTTAGGAGCGGGGGAGTGATAGTGAGGCTAGGGAACATGTCCCTCACTACCCCCGCAAGCAACCGATCTTCCTCCAACGCGCGCCTGAGGAATGCCAACCTCGAAGCGAGCACGTGGCTCCTCAAGTGTGGCATCCCCAGACCCCCTTGACACGGACGGAGGCAACAGACTCCTTTGTCGACCATGTGTTTGCGTCCTCTCCAAAGACAGGAGAATAGCAAACGCTCGAGCGCCTTCTCATGATCGTCACAAAGGGGAAGTACAGACAGCCGGTAAAGGATTCTGGGAAAGAGGTATGTATTACACACCTCCGCCAGACCCTTCACGGAGAGACTCCGTCGACGCCAAATCTCGACCGACGCGCCGACCTTTGCCTGTACTTCTGACCAGTTTTTCTCCAACTGTAAGTCCGGACCGAACCAAACTCCGAGGAGCTTGACCGGCCCGTCCGTCCAGTCGAAGGGCCCCGGGAGGGAAACACCCTTCCAGGCACCTAACCGCAAGCCGGACGACTTGTCGCGGTTAATTCTGGCCCCTGTTACCTGTTCGTACCGTTCAAGCGCCTTCTGTACCGCCCTTATGTCCCTGCGGGAGGACACAAAGGTCGTTACGTCATCGGCGTACGCGGAAACCCTGGCTCGAGCTCCACCAGGGACAGCAATTCCACGCAGGACCGGACTGCACGTCTCGTCCCTTAGCCGGCGAAGGAGGGGCTCCAACGCCAGGACGTAAAGGAGAGGCGACAGTGGACAACCCTGTCGGACCGACCTAGACAGCGCGAAAGCGCCCGACAGCTTCCCGTTCACCTGTACCACAGCCTTGGGGGAGCGATACAGAAGGCTAATCCAGCGGCTGAAGTCGGGTTTGAATCCGGCGGCCTGCAGGACAGCAGCCAGGTAGCCATGGTCAATCCTATCAAATGCCTTGGACTGATCCAAATTGATCAGCGCGGCCTCTTCGTCGTCTTCTACACCCTCTACGATCGTGCGGATCAAGTGCAGGTTGCTCTGAATTGTTCGTCCCTTCACAGAACAAGTCTGATCCGGTTCCAACAGAGACTCGGCAACTAGCTGCAAGCGATTCGTCAGGATCTTGGCCAAAATCTTTAACTCTGTGTTTAGCAGAGTTATGGGCCTGTAATCATCTAATCCCCGCCCAACCTTCTTGCCTTTTCCCAACAGCGTGATCACGCCCCTGGTGATCCGACCGGGGATGGACCCCTGCCGAAACCAGTGGTTGAACACGACAGTCAAGAGCGGGACAAAAAGGTGCGACATCCTCAAGTACAATTCATAGGGCAAACCATCCAAACCTGGCGACTTGCCACTGCCGGTCTTCTTCAAAGCCGCGTAGACTTCGTCCTCCGTAATCTCCCCTTCGCAGCTAGCCGCTTCAGCCGGCAAAAGCCGGGGAAAGTCAGCCAAATAGCTGCGAAACTCCTCGTCACGGAGACCAGGCTCCTTGGTAAACCGGTGTTCGAAATGCCGCCGGAACGCCTCGCACATGTCGTCGGTGGACCGAAGGAGATGCCCCTCCGGGTCGCGCACTTCTCGAATGTACCGATCGCCGGCCCGACGAATTTCTTCCTTGCGCAGTTCTGCGCCCATGTTCACAGCTTCGGAAGACATCTTGCTTAACTTAGCTCTAATTACCTGACCCATATAGCGCTCGCTAGTCGTGCGCCTCAGGGCCTCCCTGGCTAAGGCTATCTCTAGGGGATCCCCACCAGCCTCCGCCCGGGCGAAATTAGCACTAAGTGTCTTTGCCTCCGCAGCCTTATCTAGTTTGAGCCGCTGGCTATATTTGGTGGCAAAAGACCTAATGGAGTCCTTAAGATTAACCCACCACTTATTCCCAATGACTCGCCCAATTAACGCCCGCTGAACTAGTCTTGTCAGCTGGTCACGAAAGTCCCGCCTGTCCAGTAAGGACTGATTGAACTTCCAATAACCAGCCAACCTAGGCCTAAAGTCTAACACCACACGGGCACAAACGAGTTTGTGGTCCGTGTAGCCTAGCCAGTGGAACGTTGGACATTCTAAGAAGTCTATGTCGGCCACTCTCACTAACATCCTATCCAGGTACGCAGATACCCGGGTAGAAGGCCAATTAAGCGCCCACGTCCACATACTCCCATCCGGATGATCGACCCGGTATCTATCGACGAGACCAAATTCGTCGATCAGATCAACCAGGCTACGATCATCATTCCTCCCGCTAGCGCCCCTCCCTCTATCCCATTTGGGGGTTAGGATGGCATTCCAGTCCCCAACTAAGATTAGCCGTGTTGAATGCACCATAAAGGGCTCCAACAGCCGAAAGAAAGAGACACGCTCACCTTGCTTATTGGGCGCATAAACCACAATCAGCCGGAACAATTTGCTTTTCACTGCAATATCGGCCACGATCAGCCGGCCCTCGGCACCGACATGGACAAGGTCAACCTTCGCGTCCAGGGTACGCTTGACCAGCAAAGAAACACCTCTGGCTTGCCGGCTCCCATATGCTGAATAGACGACAAAGTCGTTAGACAGCACACAAGAGTCGACTTCGCAAACAAAGTGAGTCTCTTGGATCGCGGCCACATCCACGCCGAAGGACAAGAGGTCACGAAGCAGGCGAGCCGCCTTACCCCGATCCCTCAGGCCCTTCGCATTCAAGCTGGCTATCTTAATAGACATCTTTTAGTTCTGAAAAAGAAAAAACAAAGAAACATGCAACAAGGCTCTAGTCGCATACGGGGTAGAAATCTCGGGCAGAGGGGACCCCGACGGACTGTCCTAGGGACCCTGTACCAATGTCGGACGTAATCCGCCCGTCTAGGACAATCCCGCCGACGTCGGTGGGATATGTTAGTTTTACCACCCTATATAAACTGGGGTGGAGTAAAACGGGGAACCTCCCCGAACAATTTAGCGACATTTTTCTTAATTCAGGAGTCTTTTCCCTGACCATACAAATATTTGGGAAGCTCCTTTGGGCTTCCGCAATGTGCTCCCAGACCCGCAGGTTGCCACCTGTATTTCTTATCAGGGTGATGACACCTGGGGCCTGGGAGAAGTTCTTTGGGTCCTCAGTGGATAACCCATCCACTGAGGTGAGCTTAAGGAGTGGTCTTAGCAGCTTACGACGCTGTGACGACCACCCCGAAGAAATGTCCTCCTTCACCTTCATCAGCGCCTCCCCACGCGGGAGGTCCATCTTCTTCTTCGCCTTACTGGGAGTGGGAATAGGAGCAGGGGAGGATGTGGGAGTTAAGGAACTGCTTTTCCTAAGGGGGGTCAAAAAGGGGGTTGGGGACTGGGCAGCTTTACGCGGGGACGCGGGAAGGCTTCTCGCCTTATCCGCATAAGTAGTTCTTGCAGGTGACACCGGAGCTGAGGCACATTTTTCTCTGCTGGGCTTTTTTTCCCTGCTCCTACTTCTTCTGCGGGCCTTGGGAGTATCCTTTCGTTCTTCCACCTCCTCCTCTCTCCCCCGCTTTAGGGAAGCCGATCTATCAACTTCCATTGGAAGATCCTTTTTCGGGGAAGGACTCCTCTCCTTTCTTTGTTTGGGGGGAGACTTTTTAGGAGGCGACTCCTTGGGTTTCACCGGCGTCTTGGCAGGTGGAGGCACCTTCTCTGGGGACGGAGTTTTGCCCTTCTTTCTGCCCACCACCTGCCATTCGCCCTCCTTGTTGCCCACGGGAGCTTGCGTGGGTGAAGCTGTTTTTGGGCCTTCTTTTTCTTTTGCCGCTGGCTGCTGCTTAGTTGGTTGAGCTGGTTGGGTCTTTGGGGTCGGATTCTTGGACGGGCAGACCCTCGCGACATGGTCCGCCGCCCCGCAGACCCAACAGCACGGCTTCCTCCCTTCTACTATCACGTAAATGACCCTACCTCTGCAAGTGAGCGTGTTGGGAACCTTGGCTATCTTCTCCCTAGACATCGTCACCAGCAGGGTCATGTCTCCCGTAATGTAGCCTGCCTTAGACCGCAGCGAGGAGACTCCGGCCACCTTTCCAAAGTTAGCAAAGAAGGCGCCAACGTGGTCCTCAGTAATGTCCATGGGGACGCCGTGTAGAGTGACCTTAACCTTCCGGGCACCCATGTATTCTGTATGGAGCTGGAGAGTTTTCGTCTCCAGCACCACACCGACCAGACGTTTGGCTTCGTCGGTCGTGCCCAGCAGGACGTCCCACATGGCACTACTCTTCCTCGCTACGGCCCTAGCCTTGATCTTAAGTGCCCCAATTGCTTCTTCAAAAGTATCCCTCGGCACTGCAATTAATCTCTGGGACTTGATATCCTTAGTGATGAGAGTAATAGTTCTAGTTTGGATGTCCGCCAGTTCTCCGGGGACCGAGACCAGCTCGGTGCCTTTTATGTATTCCGCGTACTTTATCCTCATCCTCTCGTAGTACTCCTCATCCTTATTTATAGGTTTTCCCCCTGTCCAACCAGAAGTTGAAGGCTTGGGGGACCCGGGAGCTGATGGCACTCCTTCCGGCGTTGGTACTACTGCTGCTGCTACTCTAGGTACTGAAGGGGGATTATCCCGAGGCGGTAATGCCCAATCCCCCTCCTTTCCACCCACCGAGGCCGTGGTGGGAGGAACGATCACATTTGGCCTATCGGAGGCCATTGCCTCCTAAGAGGCTGAGCGCGAGACACCTGCCTCCGGTGTTTCGCGTCCTTCGCAGGTCGCTACTTTACGCAGCCCAAGCAATAAACTTGGGTGGAGACCACAATGCCACACTTGACCAAAGTAATAGTAGGTATCACTATGGAACAGATACTACACTTTGATCCAAACCAACCCGACCACGCAAACACAAAAAAGTCTGAGTAGGAAATGGTTGGTAAATTTCAATGCCTCCAAAACAAAGCTGTTATCAACTAACCACCATAGACAATCGCATCTACCTCCCATTAGCATGGGACAGGCTAGCCTCCCAGAGAGTAAAATACTACGCCTCCTTGGCCTTACACTCTCGGCGGACCTCAAATGGAATGACTATATTGAATCCATTGCCAAATCTGCTGCTATGAAAGTGGGCTCCCTGTGCAGGGCCCGGAAATTTTTCCCACCTGAAACTATTCTGCACATATACAAATCTACCATCCGCCCGTGTATTGAATATTGCCGCCATATCTGGTCGGGTGCCCCTGCTGCTCTCCTTGGGCTTCTTGACAAAATACAAAGGAGGATCTGTAACGTGGTTGATACTGACTTGGCAGACCGGCTGCAGCCGCTCTCACACCGGCGTGATGTAGCTTCCCTGTGCCTCTTCTACAAGTACTTTCATGGCTTCTGCTCCGATGAGCTTAGATCACTGGTGCCGCCTAAGCACGAATTTACACGAGATACTAGATTGGCAACTAGGTCCCACCCTTTTACAGTTAAACAAATAAGATGTAACCGTAAATTCTACTCCAACAGCTTCTTTTCTCGCGCTTCCCGCCTGTGGAACTCCCTTCCACAAGTCTGCTTTCCCGACAGTTACAATCTCCAGGTGTTTAAATGTAGGATCAATAGACACCTCCTATCACACTAACTCCCAACTATTCTCACAACACTCTCATCTGCCCAACCCTCATTCTCGGTATCCTCACCCGCCTATCACCCACCCTCTGTTATTTCCTATATTTAATCAGCCTTTCTCCACTCTACGTAGCCCCCTGCACAGTAGTGGCAGTGACATGCCTTGCTCGGGGTGAAACGCTTATAAAAAAAAAAATAAAATAAAATCCAACGTTAACATGTTTTCGAAGCCTGTATGTTGGTATCACCGAAAATTTGGGTTTGCTGCACGTTCGTGCAATAAGCCTTGTGGGTTTGTCTTCCATCAGACATCCACCATGCCTAACGATCGTAATTCGGGAAACGATCGACCCAGCAGTTCAGTAAGGCGGTATCCACTGTTGGGAGAATCAATTCAAGCCGCCTCTTTTATGTGAAAGACGTTAATTCAGGCATGCCGTTTCTTATCGATACCGGCGCACAGTTAAGTATTGTTCCTCCCGATAAAAATTCTTGTAGGAAGCCATCGTCCTATGCACTGCATGCCGTCAATAGTACCATCATACACACCTACGGTCAAACATCGCTAATGTTGGATTTAGGACTCCGTGGAGAATTTCCTTGGTTATTTACTGTAGCAGAAGTTAAAATGCCTATTATTGGTGCAGATTTTTGGCACATTATCAACTTGCTGTATGTCTAGGCATGTCCTTTTAGATAAGACCACTAGACTTAGACGTTCAGGCATTATTTCGTCAATTCATTCCACTGGAATCTGCGTGGCTCAACCTATCGATAATCCTCTTCAGGAAATTTTAGATAACTTCCCTTCCATTTCTAAGCCTTTTACATTAATGGAAGAGGTTAAACATAAGACTGTTTACAAAATCAAAACGACAGGTCAACCAGTTTTCTCACCTCCTCGAAGGCTGCGTTCTGATAAGTATAAGGAAGCGAGGGTGTTTCAGTTTATGTTGAGCCTTGGTATTATCCGGCCATCTTCCAGTGCCTATGCTTCTCCTTTACACATGGTCTCCAAACAGCTGCAGGGAACTTGGCGTGCTTGCGGTGATTTCCGCCGGTTGAATGCACAAACTGTCCCCGATAAATACCCTGTCTCAACTCTCGCCGACTTTGCTGTTACCTTACAGGGAGCCAAGATTTTCACTAAGTTAGATTTACGAAAGGCATTTTATCAAATACCTCTTGCTGAGGAGGACATATACAAAACACTAAACAGCTATTACAACCCCATTTGGCCTCTACGAATTTCTAGGAATGCCATTCGGTTTAAGAAACGCTGCACAATCTTTTCAGAGGCTCATTGCGTGGGTTGAATTTTTCATTTGCTTACATTGATGACCTCCTTATCACTAGTTCTGACATGAACGAACATAAACAGCATGTCACCCAGGTATTTCACTACGGTCTTAAAATTAATCCTGATAAGTGTGTATTCGCAGTGCCTAGTAATGATTTCTTAGGACACCACATAGATGGCATTCGAGTTTCTCCTATTCCACAGAAGGTGGAAGTAATACAAAATTTTTCTAAGCCTGAGTCACTTACACAGTTGCGAAAATTCATCGGTCTTATTATTTTCTACAGCCTACAGGCAATTCATTCCAAATTGTTCTCAGCTTTTAGCACCTCTTTCCGATATATTGCGGCATAAGTATAAGAGAAATGCTAAAATTACGTTGTCTAATACTGAGATTTCTGCGTTTAATAAAGCCAAAGCAGCACTTTCTAATTTTACAAAATTATCATATAAGTGATCAACCGGAATCTTTATCTTTAACTACGGACGTTTCAACAATGGCAATCGGGGCAGTCGTACATGAACACACAGGGAACCAGAAACACCTTATATCATTTTACTCTTTGAAACTTTCTCCTGCTCAGATGAGATACAATGTTTTTTCTAGGGAACTTCTAGCTATTTATATGTCCATCAGACACTTCCGCTACCTACTTGAGGGGCATAATTTTGTGATAGATGCAGATCACAAGCCGTTAGTATACGCTTTGCATTAAAAAAATGGACAAATACAACCCTAGAGACTATCGTCATTTGGATTTTATATCTCAATTTACAACAGATATCAGATATGTCAAGGGAGATAACAACATCGTTGCCGACACATTATCCCGCACTGATATCCTTTCTAACACCACGCAAGTCCTAGACCTTGAGAGTCTTTCAATGGAGCAGGAAAATGACCCTACGCTTATGCAATTACATTCGGATTCGTCGTTGAAGCTTGAAGATCGTCCTCTACCGTTCTGTCATAGAAATATATTGTGTGACGCCAGTACCCCTAACACGCATCCAGTTGTGCCGACTTCAATGAGGAGACAACTCTTCAATTTATTTAATTTACATTCTGTTTTTGATTGATTTGCTTCGAATTGACAAACTGAAAATGATAATAATTTTAAGTAAAAATGGAAAACATGATTCAAATGAATTGTCAGTAACAGGTACGCTTGTTTTGCTGCAATCCAATCACTCAGCAAGATTAAAAAACGGTTTGGTTCGTTAAAAGATCACATTGCTTTGGTTGTTTTTATTAACAACTCATGCTTTGCTTTTGTCGTAGGGGAGACAAATAGGTTTTTTAAAAAAGTTTTAAATTATTTTTGGTCTTTAATGACTAAAAATAATTTAAAACTAGTAGTACATAATTTGGTAACGTATAGATATCATCCACAATCACTATATATATTTAGTAATCCCACCATGGACTATCTGCAGTATATTTTAAAAGTTATAAATTATTAAAAGGAAAACATTAATTACTGTTGAGTGTTTCCTTTGTAAACAATAACTAGAATTGTTGAGGTTTAGAGTGCCAATACCAATTTAAAGTTTAAAATGAGAGGAATTAACTTTCCACTTATTTTCCATACTAGCCTTTCACATTTTATTTTGGTAATTTTTTTTTTTTTGTATTTCATGATGGTTATTATTCTAATGAATTTAAAATCTTCCTCTATAATTTCTCACATCTGTTTCTGTTCCTAGTCAGAACATAAAAATTCATAAGTAATTGTATCAAAATGAGCTATATTAACCTTCCTTACTACTTACTGCTGTAAAAACAGTCCTTGTTCTTCTAAAAATGCATAACTTTGGAATCAGGTATGAATTTTAATTTTTTAAGTTTCCCTACGTTGTCAATAATCTATGTTTTAAGCATTTTAACAAGTATAATGAGACATCTACTTATCTCAATGCGACATCTTTTCTACTACCATATTTAATTTTCTTGGATCACTAATTCCTGTTCTGCCAGCTAGCACAGTACCAGCCACTTTTTTCATATAAAGTGATAATTCTACATTCTGTATATCTTGAATATGCTTTTTTGGGGGGGGGGGATGACAGAGTTGAGTGTCAAGAGTCACATGCTGTGTCCATACACCTTACCTGATATGTCTTAGTTTGTATTATCAATGATAGTTTCACTTTTGATATTGAGCTGTGAAAGGCTACATCTGTTAATATAATCCCATCTATTCTTTTTTAACCAAATATTTACTGTTTATTACTCCAGTCTTAATCTATTGTAAGAGATATCTCATATCTGAAGTAGCCATATTAGTTGGATGATTAAGCCAATTATTACATAATTCATCTTTGACACGGCATAATGATCACCAAGCTTGTCTCATTAGAATCATTACAATTGAGCAGTGAGTTTGATCTTCACTGAGTGCCCCATTTTTTCAAACTTGTGCCACATCTAAGCTACACTAAAAAAAAAAAAATCACCATAATTCATCTTTAACAATGAAATGGCATCTAACAACCACAATATTAATTTACAAATAATATTTATTGGCATTCAACAATATAATTCATTGAAACCTTTCATAAGCATACAGGTTCCTGGCTAAATCAGCATTTATTGAACAACCACTTTTTTGTTTGGTAAAGAATTTGTATTTATTTAGTAAAAAAATGTATTTTAGTAAAAACTTAAAGGCTAGATACTTAAATTTTGTTTGCTCACAACAAAAAACGTTAATAAATGTGAAACTAAAAGTGGAAAAAATACTAGAAAAAGGACCCCTAAGCAAATACACAGATGATATATTTAAATAAAAAAGAAAAAATACACAACACAGATGCACACACACGCATATATATTGTGTATTTAGGCAGCAATCTTTCTTTTATGCAAGTTTCATTAAGAATGACAGAAAAAATGCAGTAGTTAAAGTTTTTATATAATTTTTCCTGTAATCTTATAAGTTTTTCTTTTGAGTACATAAATTATATTAAAATTGTTTGAATCTTTTATGTATCTAAGCAGTTATGGCTATACTTTTAGCTGTTGTGAAGGATAAATTTTCTTTTACTTTTAATTGAATATATAGATTGGTTTATGTGTGTATCTAGAGTTATAGGAATGTTTTATTTTCCAAATATAGTCAATGCAACAATCTGCTGACTGTGTTTGGAAAATAAAAATTCCTATCTTTGATAATAGTTAAAAGTATAGCCAAAAACACTTGGATAAATAAAACATTTTAACAATTTATATAATTTATGTATTGAAAAGAAATATTATATATATAACAAATTGAATACATTGTTCTTGACAATAATAAATACACTAGTGTTAATGGGTTTATATTTACCATCTTTCTGGTCCTACAACACTTTCTTTACATGCTATGATTAATTTTTTTAATATCTGAAACAAGTAATAAAGAGAAAAGGGAGGAATAAAAGAATAATATAGCTTTTAAAATAAAAGGAAAGTGAGTGCACACAACAATTTACTTAAAAAATTAGCTGTATAGATATATAGATATTTTAAAATACAAAAACAAATTAAAGAAATGAAATATATTAACACTGCCAGCTTCCAAAACTATCAACAGTTGTTAACCAATTTTAGGATTCTGAAGTTTAAGCTCTTTCATCAGAGCTCATGAAACTATGAATAATATCCAATCTTTAAATATAAACCAAGTTTATTGGGAGTGGAATAAAAATATCCTAGCAGTACTATTATGTATCAAATAACTGGGAATATTAACACAAATTAACAACTAACAATTGTTTTTAAATTTATTCATTTAGAAAATATTGAAACTGTTTAAACTGTCTGATTTTTCTGTGAATCAGCTGATTCATAAAAATGCTTTTCATTTTTTTTTTTAATTTTTGTATTCTTAGCATAAAATGGTAGCTTAGTGTCATTAAATACAAACCTGGGTGAACGAAAATGATTATCGATATTTGTTGCTATCAGGCACGAGTTCTCTCCCTTACACAATTCCAACACGAGCTGATGTAGCTTTTTTTTAATATTTTATGTGATATTTTTAAATAAAAAAGATAATTTTGAAATTTCCCAAAGCAAAATTGATTTCATTTTCATTGTTTCTGCATCTTCTAATGATTATCATTAGATGCTTACATTTCTAAGTAATATACAGGCATAATACTGATGATGAGATACAAGATACACATGTTGTATATATACATGCATGTACAACCCCAAGCAAAAATTATGGACTTAGCCCACTTAAAATTTTGCATAGTTTTTTTTTTTTATTTAGCACTAAATAAACTAATAACAATAAGACATAGTTGAACATCCTGACTTCATAAAATATACAAACTAGATTAAATTATTATAATTCTACTTGTTAGTTAGTATGTATGTTCTGTCGGTATCTTATAAATAATTGACTTTTCTATTTGTATCAAAAGGAAAAACAGAAAAGACATATCAGAGATGTTTTTGGTTTCAATAAGAAAAAGAAAGACAAGATAGAAGAGGTGATAACACTATATTTAATGTCTGCTTTAGTGAAATGAAAAAATTTAATACTAACACTACTTATTATTATTTATTTCAATAGCCTTTCATAATTTTTTAAGCATTTTTTACATCACAAAAGTTGATTATGAACAGAGTCCCTAAATCTCAAACTCCATAATTTATGACAAATTATTCCTGAGTTAAATGCAACTCATTTCATTATATCTTGAAAATAAAGAAGATAATAGCCTCCAAGTCTTCTAGCAAAAATATTTATTAGTTTGTATTTATATCTACATTAGTTTAAGTTAATGGTGTACAAACCATATACAGAAAAATATGGAATAACTCAATGTTGAAGAAAAAAATGGAATTTGCATTCTTTAAAATGCCAAAAGCCTAGTTATGCAAATCCTTCTACATTAAAATAATTATTGTAGACCATAACAAGCAGTTGGACACACCTAAGAAAAAAAATAGTTCCAACAAGGAACTTGTCAATTGAAACAATGAAAAGGACTGAAAATTAAATTTCCCAAATATTCCCAAATTTCATAATATGGGTTGTATGTCATTTAAAGGGCCAGTGGATATGGCAATCATTACTTCAGCAATCAATGCATGGATAATTTTTTCATTCTATCGATAAAAAATTGTTTCGGTGATGATAAGGTCATTAATTAAAATAATTAAATCTAGTTTGTTTAAGGTATATTTTATGAAACGAGTATGTTCAGCTATTAAATAAAAATGCTTTGTGCCTTATTAGTTTATTTACTACTAAATAAAATCCCAAGGTGAATATTCATTAAATGTGTTAATTCCATAAATTTTGCCAGGTGCAGTATATCTATACATGGGAATCAGTTTTATTACTAAATGAATCAGTCTAAGGGGAAGCAATACAACAGAAATGTTATCCTCAGATCTTTATTCATAATACAAATTTACTTTCAAATATTGTAATTTATTCTTAAAAGTTTTCAGAAAATGCAGACTTATAGTATAAGACTTTTCCCCATCACAAAAATAAGTCACTTATTGCAGCATAATGCAACATTTTTGTCTGAATTTCTGAAACAAAAAGCATTATTTCTATTATTCATCTATTTGAATCAGTTTCAGTGTCATTAACTTCCTTAACCTTTCTGGGAATATTGAATACAGCTCTTTCAGTCCATGGGAATATGCTGTTATTATTTTTTTTATCTATCATGTTCTTGTGAAGGAATTCTTCAGAATTTCATTATGATGCTGAGTTGTTTCTCTGCTGAACTGGTGTATATCTTCCTGAATGACATAACTCAGGAACTGAACTCAAATTTCCTTTACCAAAGTAGGAAGCACTAGAGAAAAGTTGGAAAATATGTTGACCCAAATATTGTAACAATAAAGAAACTACTTCAAACAAATCAATAAAAAATAATAAAAATTTTATGTTATCATGGTAGATTCAAATTATACATTTTCATTTATCATTGTATTATTAGTAATTTGTAAAATCTAACAATTATACAATTATTTTTCCATTTTTCTAATGATTACATATTTTTTCCACTTTTCATTTATATTAATTTACTAAAATCAAAGCCATCATGTAAAAAAATTAAGTGCTTAGGCATGTTATATATAAAAATGCCTACAAAAAATTAACCACTTTTTTCTCATAAGTCATTACATTTATTGTATTAAATTTGTAAGCAAATGTAACAACTATTATGAGATAGGGGTAGATGTAAAGTACTAAATCTATAAAAATAAATTTATTAAGTAGAAAAAAAACAAATTAGAATAGAATTTAAAAATAGTATACTAAAAAGATCAAATTTTGTCTCAAGGCAAGAAAAGCAACCCTTATATTTTTATTTGTGTGTGGATAAATTCATACAAAGTCACAATTATTAAAGCTTAAATAATTGAAAAACATTGCATATCATCACCAGAGCTGTTTTGACTTGAAAGCACACTGCAAATCCTGTTCAAGTAGATTTTTTTAATAAGTTGAAGTTTCTCAGTACAACAAATATGATAGCTCTACCTATTCAACTTCAAATTGAGGACATCTGAATATGAACTGAAAATTTCATTTTATAAATATGAGATCTTTTAGTAAAATAAAAATGGTAGAATAATCTCTTCATCTGAGTGAATATTTAAACATGCTGTGAGGAACTTGCATCAAGAAGATTTCAAAGGAATGCATCAATGCCGTGGTTAGAGTGGCTTACAAAGGAGATGGAATTGATGGATTCTCTGGGAGTTCAAAAAAATTATCACCCATCAATAAGTGAAGCAAGGATGCTGAAAATACTTTCAAAGAGTTCACAGATTTGCCAAAGTAACACAGATTCATATAGAATATTTTGCTGAATCAATTAAAGCTAACCCAATCAAAAATCTTTGAAAAATTCAGTATAGATCTTTCTAAACAATCCATCTGCAAACACCTGAACTTTTATTATGATATATAATAAAGCATGTTCATTATGAACCAGAAACTGTCAATGACCAAGTGGAAATGGAAAAATGAAAGAATATGTCAGATCACTGCTCACATACCATCCACAAAACCTGCTTATAGTTTATATAGACAAGATCAACTTTAACCTCTATATAACTATGAATAGAACCGGGGCCCAAAAGGGAATAAGATGCTCAACTATTGTAGCAGGATCAAAAAAGTTAATATACACTTTTTCAGTATACCCACATCATGAAGCATGAAAAGTTAGGGTTTATACTAAGTATTTTCACAAAATGATATTGGTAGTTGGTAGAACATGAAACTATGGCTATATGGTTTATTTGAGTGACAACAACTCATCATTCAAACCATACAGCTATAACCATTACTCTTCAATTGTTACTCCACTGCCATGTTATTTATGGTTACTGATAATATTAAATGTAACAGTCAATGAATTTTTTAAATGAAATATTGTCATTACTGGTGAAATCCTTTGACGCCAAAATGGTAAGTGTGCTATCATAAGACAGGCTTCCAACAAGAAGGGAAGCAAGTTCAAATATCAATGAAGGCTTATTCTTTATTTTCAATTCACACTAGTCTGAGAACAAAAATCTGAGAGATGTAATAAAAAGTAACCGAAATAAGATGAAAAAGAAGCTAGTTAAAATTAATAATAATGTTCTATTAACTTTTTTTTTCAATGTAACAAATTCGCACTCTTTTTCTTTGTCTTTATTTCTCTCTGCATGTATGTATATATAAATATGATTTAAAAAATTCGAATGAAAAAACAATAGAATTGAAAAAAGCAATTCAATGTCACTGTGGCATTTCAAGTTGATTTGCCAAATTCTTTGTTTTTTCATTGCTTAAAGTCTTTCTACCTTTTTTGTATGAATTTTTTGTTAATTTGTTTTCTACCTTTGTTTTTGTTTTCAAGAAGGACATCAGAATTGATCATTTTGTATGTTCTTAAGAGAAAATATTGTTACTAACCAGTTGTTTATTTGAACAACAGATATCCTGATCATTGTTGTCTTCATCCCCTTTGCTAACAGCAGCTACAGTAGAATAGCATCCAGAACAAGGATTTAAAGGAGCAAATTAAAGTTATATTATCCATAAGGCCACAATATAAACTTGTATTTTTTTAATGATCTTTTAGTCTAGATATGCATTTTTAAAAACTTAAAATAATAATTGTTTATTACAGTATAATACAGATAATCTTAAAGATTATCTGTATTATACTGTAATAAACAATTACAATGAACTTTTATTAATGCAGAAAACAATTCTCAAAAATCTTTCTAACTTTTATTAATGCAGAAAACAATTCTCAAAATCTTTCTATCAACAAATTCTAGGAGAGATTTCCATTCTACAGTATAATACAGATAATCTGGTTTGTGACTGGAATAAATTGTTTTTTGCCTTTATTAGTAATTGTTTTGTGTTTGTGTTTTTTAGTAAGAATAAAAGTTTAAAGTTTGATTTAATATTGCTACAACCTCAAAAAGCTCAGATTTTAAAATATGAGTAAAAAAAATACAACATAAAAAAACACAGAAATTAAAAGCTTTTGTGTTGAAAACAAAGAAAAGGCCACCATGAAGAATAAATCACTGGGCAGTAAAAGATTCACAACTGTTGAAAACTGAAACCTTATTTCTTTTTTATTTTTCCTTTACATCCCCATTAATGCTGTTTTCTTTCTCTGATAAGGTGTCACCCATAAGTTTGGCCCCATTTATTCCTCGTACAGTGATTTTACTTGGTCGCACCAATAAACCATGGTTTGGCTTGCATAAAAAGTAACGCTTGTCCATCACACTGCCATCATTCTTCCCTTTTGCAGTTCGAAGCTCAACTCCAATCCAAATTCCATCAGCAAAATCTGTTGATCCAATGTATCGAATAACACCTACAAGAGTATAAAAATGACTTATTTTTAATGTGAATATGCAAATATTTATATATTGGATTTCCCACCATGTAAAACATACTTTTTAAAATAAAACTTCTTATTTTCATTTTTTTCTTCTTTGAGATTTAATTTTATAACTTTTTGTTTCTTTCATTAAGACATTTAAAGTACATTGAGTTTTTATTTGGGGAGAGTGCATAACATAAAGGTATGAATTATACATGAAATATTCTCTGTGTGTCTGTCAAAACAATTTACAAGTGTAAATCATTTAATGACTTGTTTCAAATTTGTTTAAAAAATAAAACTAAAAAGGATAAATATGATACTTCATTATAAATCCCTTAAAATAGTGTTATTTAAAAATGGTATTTTCATAAAAACATTGGTTCACTAATTTTTAAATGGTAGCTTTCAAACAGTTTTTTTTTGTAAAAAGGAGCTCTGCTATTTATAGAATAACAAATAAAGAACACTACAGCTTAGAAAGTGACAAGGAGTTGCAAGATAAATAACAGACTAACATAGTTACAAATTCTTCTGCTTTTTTTAAGCTACACTTTTTACAAATGAAACACTTAAATAGCACCCAAATTAAGAACAGTTCATTCATTAAATGTTTTGTTAAAGTACTGAAATTCTAACTCATCTCAATTTATATTTCACCAGCTGAATATAACTTGAAATGAAATAAAAGAGGTTTGATTTTGTTTCTCATCAGAAAATCTTAACTTATAATGGATTAAAAAACACTTTCATACATAAACATTTTATTTTTGTGTTATTGGTTTTAATCTATTTTGACCTAAAGAAAAGTATCAGTGAAATTCAATTCACTCCAATTTACACCATTGATCAATATATGTAGAATTGATTAAACAAAAAGTTAACTATGTAAGATTAGTTTTTTTGTACACAAAGAATCTTTTACAGGTTTTGTTGATGACAGGATCAAGTCTATTCTGGTTATATAAAATGATGAAGAAACAAATAAGATTTACTTTGTTTGAAGCCATCTTTTTGATGAGAAAGGGACACATTGATGTGGTGTAATTGTGGCAGACATCATGCAAATCTACAAAGAAAGAGAGTAAGGGTTGCACTATGTGTCGTCCATCAGTGTGCAATTCCTGAAGGCCCTGGTGTGTGTGCACTTTGGATCAGTCATCCAGACTTCAAGGTGGAGTTTGATCAACAACACAAAAATTGGACCATGTCATGGAAGTGGGCGAACAGTAAGGCACCAACCAACCTATGGAATGGCATCACAGAGTACCCCATACCCACAAATGTTAAGGCCACATATGAACAAGAGCTTGGCACCTGCATTGAAGATGGCTGGTTGATCCTGTACCCTGACCAAATACTTGGACCTCCCAAAGGTCTGATCCCTTTAATCGTGGTGGTACAACAGAACAAGTCAAAGGTGTGACCAGTCATGGACTACCATGAGCTCAATCAATACATAGAGACTTACACAGCCGATGCAGATGTAGTGCAAGCAAGTTGAGGGAGTGGCACCAGAAAGGATTGAACGTATCATTGCTGAATCTGAGGAAGGCCTATTTGCAGGTATGAGTTGATGAAACTTTATGGTCATTCCAGATAGTGATATTTCATGACAAAAGGTATTGCCTGACAAGACTGGGTTTCAGCTTGAATGTGGCACCATTAATCATAAAGACCATTGTTGGTGCTGTGTTGTCTCAGAAGAAAACAGTTGAAAAGGTGACATTGGCATACCTTGACGACATTTATATTGATGAAGATGTCAAACCAGAGACACAGATCCAAGCGAAATTGGCAGTTTGGCCAAAAAGCAATAAGCCAAAGCAGCTTGGAGACAGAACGCATGTGCTGGGCCTGGACGTCAGTGAGGAGGATCACACCCTGCGATGGAGAGGAGGAAGTGTGATTCCAGGCATCTCTGAAGTCCTCACAAGGCAGACAGTTTTTTTTCCTGTGCGGAAAACTTGTGGAGCACCTGCCAGTGTGTGGCTGGCTTCGCATAGTAGTGGGCGAATATGGTAACCACAGGGTGTGATGACAAAACAAATGATACATTCCTCATCCAAATGATTGCAGAAAATGTGGAGAGGGCAACATGTGAGGACCCAACCCGAGTAGAGTGGTGCATCAACAAGGAAGAAATAAACATTGACATGGGTCAATGTCAGTTCATTAGCATTGGGAATCTTATTAGAGAAAGATGGAGCTGTGTTGGAGAATGCATGTTGGTTGAGGCCCACAAACAACGTCCAACACATCAACCTGGCTGAGTTAGATGCTGTGGTGAAGGGCATTAACCTAGCATTACAGTGGCAAGCAAAGTTGCATCTGCATACCGACTCTCCTTGTGTTTATCACTGGGTGTCCAACATGCTGACCAGGAAAGCAAGAATACGCGCACCAAGACAGCAAGCGAGATGCTCATAAGGCGAAGGTTAGACACCTTAAAGAGTTTAGACTTTGAGTATGACTTGGTAGTCGGCATCACATTGGTCGCATCATATTTGCAACCTTGCTGACCAGCTGACATGTGTGCTCCGAAAGTGGTATGATACCATAAAGGTGAGTGCCAAGCCCATTAGTCAAACATGCGCTGCTACAGTGAATGCAATGATCCAGCAGCAGTTAAAAAACATTCATACCAGAGTGGACATTCAGGCATCACAAGGACACAGTATTTCATGAGATGTCGACCCAGCAGTGGCCGAACCAGATGTTGAACAAGTTATCAAGCACTGTCAGGTGTACCAGTCTATTGACCCAGCACCAGCCTTGTGGTGAAAGGGACAACTGGAAGCAAGTGATGCATGGCAAAGGATGGGAATAAATACCACTTATTATAATAGCAACCACTGTGGATCCACCTGGATTGCGGTTTGGCAACCACTTGCACGGCAAGACTCGGAAAGTGTTATTCGACAACTATCATCGGTCTTTTAGGAACGAGGTGCACCAGATGAGATTTTGGCCAATAACGGTCAGACAGTTTCTGTGTGAATAGGGGGTTCAACCATGGCTGCGATGCACATACGTGCCATCAGGCAACGGCATCGTACAAAGAAGCAATCGCACCATAAAGAGAATTGCCACCAGGAAGTGCTCCATTGCAGAAGCAACGTACTGGTAAAATGTTACACTAAAGGATGGCATGTCCCTGGCAACTCCACTTGCGAATGCCATCTACATGTACCGGTATTGGGTAAAAGGAATCAATGTCGTTCAGTTACCTGACGAGGAGATGGTGGGTGGGTTATATGGTGTAGGAAATCTCGTCTGGATGAAACCACCAGGAAATCGGTGTACCACTAGATTCAAGTGGGCATGACTGACTGGTGTGGTCAGTCAGCAATCTGTCCTGGTCAATGGAATCCCACGTCAAATGTGCGATCTCCACCCTGCTTTGGAGGCAGATCATTTGACAACTGAGGAAAGTGATGAGGACAGTGAAGAGTCATCCAGTTGTGAACTATTAATGGGTGGTGCCAGTGGTCCCCTCGAAGATATAACCACAAGCTCATTGGATGATTCAGAGGCGGAAACTGAGGTGCATGTCCCACTACAAAGGAACACTCAAACCAAAAGGCCACCCCTGCCCTGCATCATATGTGATCAGGACCGACATCTGAAGTGTGTAAAATAACATCTTATATACAGAATATACACAATAGTCTCTTGGATAATTCCCAATCCCTGCTTCTATCACTGGTAGCAGAACGGAAGTTTCTTAAGTAAATCGAATTATTCTCCTAAGCAATAACGAGAAATCTTGCTGGCCACAGCTTGTTGCTCAAAACAGATTTCTAAGTTTGTTATAAGTCTAGTCAACTTGATTCTTGTTTTCCAGAATGTCGCGGAAATTGCTGAAGTGCTGGGTTATGGGTAGGTTGGCACAGTTCATCTTCGGAAACGGAATCGAGGTAGATTTCTTGTTCCAGGTTGGCTCACTCTCACCAAAAACTATCTTCATTTGGCAATTTCAAACTTTGTCTGCAAAGTCTCTTCATGTCTGTCTCTTAACTCTGGTTGGTTGATTGGCAACAGACTTCTCTATGGTCGGCACCCAATGGCATGACAATCATCTCTCTGTCTCTTCACTTCTTCAGCTGGGAATTGTCTTTGGCAGGCGGCGATTTTCTATGATTGGCACCCAACTGTGTGGCAATTATCTCTGGACCAGGAACTCAAACTCTCTGCCACTCGAGCTACAACTCAACTGAAAACTGCATTCAGTTGGCGATCTCAAAACTTTGTCTGCAAATTCTCTTCTTGTCTGTTTTTAACTCTGGTTGGCCAGCATCAAGCCTCTCTACGGTTGGCGCCCAACGACATGGCGCCTATCTTCATCGTTACATCTCTGGGCCCGTAACTGCGAACTGCCTCGAACCGCTGCTAACTCAAACTCCACTCTGACTCGAACTTCCCAACTAAATCTTCCGACTGGAACTTCAACTCAAAACTTTGTCAGCAAAATCACTTCTCGTCTGTCTTTAACTCTGGTTGGCCGGCAGGCTCTGCATTTGGCACCCAACAACATGGCGCCTATCTTTGTCGTTACATCTCTGGACTGGGAGCTGACTGGAATTCAACTGGCAACTCCAATCCAATGCAATCCAACTGATACTGGAACTGATTTTTGGTCCCTCAGGACCCTGTATTTATGCCCCTGCCATGGTGTGGGGCCAATGGTCACTGGGTCTCTAACCCTTCATCTCGGCAACCAATAGAATGCTGAGGTTAGCTGCTACTCGTTGGTGCCTTTGGTTTATCCAATGGGATTAATCTTCTTTCCATGATGTCAACTGTTGATCGTTCCCCCCTTTCGGCACTGGTTTACAGGACCAATGAGATTCCTCTCAGTCTTATGACATCATCTCCCCATATCCCTTTTCTGGGCTGGACTTAACCGGTGAATTTTCTTTCTCACGAAACAATTTTGGGGATTTTTTTTTCTTAAATAATCGCAATTAACCTTTTTGAACTGGCTACACCCAAAACAAGTTGACAAGGGTCTATTGACATTGTTACTTAGATAAGAATTTTCCGCACCTGCGTTTTTAACATCCATTTCTGAGTCACTGACATTTTCAGGCGACGGAAAATATTTTCGTTATCTGCTCTTATTTGATGTCAAGTAAAAATATCTCTTCTCTGAGTTACTTCAACTCGGAATGAGATATTTGTTATCTTAATTCTTATCACAATTCATGCTAGCAAGACAATTGGATACAATAATAAAAAGTAACAGTTCTTTTCTGCTATTACTAATGCCCAGCGAAAAACAACAATTGAATTTATCTCTTTCTTTTAGGTTTAGAATGACAATTGTTAGCCTTCATGGGTGGGCCAAAACCAGTGTCTATTGTTCATGGCACTTCCTGACATTAAAACAAATCTAGGTCTTTTCTTTCTTCCTCTTCTTTCTCTCCTTCTTTCTCCAGTTTCAAATAACAACAGAGGAATACCATTTGTTATCTTTTTTGTTTTCTTTTCCTTCGCTCCTATTCAGAGAATAAAGAAAAATGTCTTTTAGTACGTTTTCCTCTGACTTATAATAGTAATTAGAAGATTTTCCAGTTATAGTTAATAATTAATTAATAAAATTAATTACCTCCGTTTTCCTTTGCTCATATTCGGAGGATAAAGAAAATTTCTGTTAGTACATTTTCTTCTGAACTAGAATAGTAATTAAAAGATTTTCCAGTTATAGTTAATAATTAATAAAATTAATTACCTCAGCTCCACACCAAAATATTGTTATAGAGAAAAATTTTGATGCAGTGACATTGAACCACATGCGAATAGAGAGAGACGTCCCTGACACAAAGCAGAAATTCTTACAGTAATTGTTAGCAAGCATGCCTCGCTAGAACAATTATCACTAAGTAGTGAGTTTGATCCTCATTGGGTGCCCCATACTTTCAGCCTTGTGCCACATCTAAGCTATGCTTAGAAAGTCACCATCTCCTTGATGAAAAATTCAGGGATGTATAATTATGTTAACCTATCTCCTTAGAGATCAGCTCATCTTAGAATATTTAACTTAATCTTAAAATATTATTTCCTGGGTGAAAAACAAGTTAAATTTGTCTCTATCATGTTTTTTTTTAATCATTTCACCCCAAGCAAGGTGGAACCACCCTTAGTGTTCAGGGGGTACAGTAAGAGAATAAACTGGATACATAGGGTATTGAAGAAAGGATAAAAGATGAATGGGATTCAGAAAGATAGAAGATGGTGATTGACATTGCATTTAAATTTTGGAGATTGTAGCCATCAGGGAAACAAGTAAATAGAAGGAAGTTCCACAGGCAGAAAGTGCAAAAAAAGAAACTGTTCAAGTGAAAGTGGCAGTTACATTTAACTATTTCAATAGTAAAAGAGTAGGACCTAGATGCCAATCCTGTAGCATACTTAAATAGGCTACCAGAAAAAAAGCACATCAGTTGCCATGAAAATATTTGTAGAAAATGTCATGACAGTGAGAAAGTGACTGAAGTTAAGATGCCAAGTAAGAAGTGATTACATTGCAGATCCTTCTTTGGATTTTGTATGTATGTATGTATGTATGTGTGTGTGCATAAACTATTATATTCCAATATTAAATTTCATTCTCAATAATAATCATTTCAAAATTAGGTCCAGTTTTTAATCTATCAATACATTTTTTACTTCAGAATACACAATAAAAAACTTCAGTTTTTTTTAATGCCATGTCCCTTCAGGACACAGGCAGTTATAGCTTATCATAGCTTCCTTTTCTTTTTAATATCTGAATTGCCATGGCTTTTTTAGAGTGGTTTCCTTCTGCCATCTCCAGTTTTTAATTCAGAATTTTCTTCCTCTTAAACTCACTATCACAGAAGACAAGAGAGCCCAATCTACCAAGCCATTTAACCCATAATTAGGAGTTCAGTACATGATAAAAAAATGAATTAATCATTCTTTAGTTAAATTATCAAGAAACCTTTCAATAAACAGCTGATCTATTATTACATGAAAATGTTGCACTTGTGAAACTGAATCATGTTATAATTAAAAAAAAATTCAAAACCAAAATACATTTAGAGTTATATATTTGCAAGGCAACATCAAATGAATAAAGAATTAATGAAACACTTACCTAACTCATTATTACAAAAAACTCCCATTCCTACTTCTAGCTTAAGGTCAGAACTAGCACCTGGAACACGAGCAATTTTGGGGCTGGCATTTTTCAACCTAAAATCAAAATAGCAATAATAGCAATAAGCAATAGTTGATTTTCTTGATATGAAGAGGGAAATTATTTAAAAAGAAAAAACTTTCCATTTATCAATAAGAATTTTTCTCAGATGTTTATTGCTAAGTAATCTTCTTTTATAATAATAACTTTTGTCATTTTAAAATCAAACAAATTAAAGAGAAAATTTTTAAAGAAATCAGAAAAACATTGCTAAATTTCCAAACTAAAATCTGTTACAAGAAAAAGGAAAAAGAATGTAAAAAGTTTGGAGAGTTTCGTAATTTGCTTGAAGTATTATGTATAGAAGGTGTATGGGTAGGTATTTGAAGGCTATCACAATGTGTTTAGTTAGTATAATAAAGGAAGGTAAAGATGGTGTTTATCGTTTAAAGGCACAGTCTTGAATGGACATGAAATCAAGCTCTCCTATCATTCTGAAGATGAGATTCTGATCTTGAAATATTAATGAATAATAAATAGGTAATACCCAATACCTTCTTTACCTTCCTTTATTATACTAAACACATTGTGATAGCCTTCAAATACCTACCCATACACCTGTAAAAAGTTAAGAATTAAAAAAAGATGGCTTTTTTCTAGATATTTTATATATTTCTTTAAACATTTTATCTAGTAATGTGATATATTTCAAATTTTAAGTAAAAAAGAATATACTCACTGTTTTGTTGGAGTTCGTATTCTACTACTACTACTACTACCTAAAAGAAACATAAGCAACACATTTTTAAATTTAAAGGGAAGACATGTTATATTGTTACCAGTGAATAAATGACTAGCTTAATAACTATAGCATTTTCTTGCTAAATCAATAATTATGAGTTATGAACTATAGTCTCTTTTTGATTAACAAAGTTTTAGTTTAGCATAAATAAAGAGCTTTTTTTTGTAAATAAAGCTTAGTTTGTATTACAGTTTGAAAATCTACAGACAAAACAGAATGCTATGTTTTTTCTGCTTTTCAATGTGGTTTCAAATAAATGAATGAAACAAGAAACAATCTTGATGCAATCATCTAGATCAGTGGTTCCCAAACTTTTTTCTCTGCGCCACAATTCCGGAATGAAAATTGGTCATGCCTTACCAAATTTTATGTGATAAAAAGTAAGAAACAGAGAGAGCGTTAAAGGGAGATAACTGCAGATTCAAAGTCAGAACATTATCATTGGTAACTCTCTCTAATTTGCACACTAGTTACTATATTCTTAATACTAAATAAAATGCAAAAATATCTCAATGATAAAATCAGTCAATAATTGTTTATAACTATTTATACTGTAATTCAAGCATGCAATTACAATCCATAATAATATTTTAAATTTTGTAATCATATTTATTTTTAGTATATGAATTTTTGAAACTGTTTCTAAATCTTTGATCATCTTTCAACCATTCTGTCTAACCTGCAAATCCTCTTTTGCAGCACCTATGAGGTACACCACATCATTTAGTAACCACTCCTCTAGATCATGCCTCTTTCTGGCTTTAAGCCAAATCAAGTCATTCTTTGATCTTTATAGAACTAACAATATCCCTCAAAGCATCTTATTTTGAACTACATTATATTATTCTTTTTTTATAACTTTATTTTAACTGTGATTAGTAATAGTGGTATTTGTTAGACTTTGTTACAAGAATTATGGAATTACCAGTGAAAAAGAGACACTAAAAATATTTTTTGAGATGAATTTCTGCACTAATAAAGTGAACAAGGAGTATTAGAAAATTTATACCACAAGTAATCCATATTTTATTATTTCTATAGTATTCATATAATATATCAATAAAAAGTGAAAGAGAAAAAATAAAGAACTCATCAATTTAGAAAAGAAAATCTATTGAAATTATGAATTCTAAACTTACTTGATGACCGCTTCTCATTTTTTTCTGAGACAGCGCCCCAATTAATTGTATCCAAAGACTCAGACGAGCTAAATTTCTTCTCTCCAAGTCTTCAAAAAAATAAAAAAAATAAAAAAATGAAATTAAGATTTAAAAACTGATATGTTCTTCACAGAATTTTAATTTAATCAAGACTATAATGTAATCAATACAATTTTGAAATATGATTATAAAACATATATATCATTAAAGTTTGAATATATTGGATTACAGGGTATTTCTATAATAGTCATCATAATTTATAGACCATGTCTACATCAAGCATTTGACATTCATTTAATGTTACATATTACAAATACCGATAATGGCTTTATATGACAAAAGTTACTTTAATTACATTTTATATTCACAGCTAAATGTTAATAAATAACTTTTATTCAATAAATAAAAACAACAATGATAAAACAAAAACCACTTACTTCTGAACTCTTGATGGTGGTGCAAACACACCATATTTTGACTTACATGTGAAGTAACGGACACCATTGACTGACCCATCATTCTTGCCCACAGGACGATCAAGTTCTACTCCATACCACCATCCTGAAAATTTATGGAAAAGACAATGAGAACCTTGGAAATATTTAAAGTAAATATTTTGAATGCTAATAGTGTAAGAGAAATGTAAGTAAATTATTTAAATATCATTTAAACTTTTAAATGAAAATTATTTAATTTATTTTCAGTTCTATCAAGAATATAAATATTGGTTAAAAAGGAAAACATTTGTCTTGTAAAGCCAAAAATTTACTATAAAAATAGAAATTTGTATAAATACTATGTGCACGAGAATGAAAGTAAAAAATTAAATGTCTGTACCAAATAAAAAGTAATAAGCTTTTATGAAAAAAAATTGAAAAGCAGATATAAAAAAAAAACATAGAAATAATTCTACTTTTCACTTCATAATATGAAAATAAAATAAACACTAAGTTAGTTTCTTTTTTCTCATCTTTGCATCCAATGTCCTGAGCCTCCCAACCAAAGCCTTTTCACATTCAAATTCATTTCTTTTCTGCAACTTTCCTACTCTGAAACCAGAAATATCAACTCCAAGTGTCACCTGCAATATAGGGTTTCCAATTTCCACTACCCACTTTAGGCTTGTCATGAACTGACTTTATACTTTGCTCACTCCCTGCAGCAATTCATTCGTCCAATGATAATGCAGGTTATTCATCATTTTACCTGAACTATGACCAATCCCTATTTGTACAAGAACATCATTTTTTATAAAGACATACACCAAATTTTCAAAATAAAAATATCAGTTGTTAAAATCTATCAACCAATATATTCCAGAAGGATACTTATAAATTGATGTCACATACTTTCTTAGCTTATAATAGTGGTTCATAAAAGCAAAGAGAAATTATACAATTAAAATACACAAACTTCACATTTAATCATTTTAAGTAAATTATAATCCAAATGTATCTTATATATAAATAATATGAAGTATAAGAAAATATTGGCTCTTAGATTATCTATTGTTAATTTGTTTAGAATTCTGGAAATTTGTAACATAGCACAAAATTAATCTACTTACCAAATCTTGACATATTTCTTGAAAGCACTTATTGTTATGGCTTTTATTGTGTATTGTGTAAGTATAAAAAAATCATTAATTATGAGTTCCACACACACCCACACACATATATATATATACATGATCAATTTTACACACATACATACATAAATTAAATCAAAATTTATATAATGTTCCTCTCACATTCTTCTATATGTATGCAAATACATCCATGACTTTATAATCTTTATATCATGTTTATGCATTCACATATTAACCCACAAATTTTGTCCATTTATAATCATTATGAAAATTAATGGTGCCTGTTTAACATCTATGTGTGCATCAAATATGAATTTAATCCTTTTATTCTTTTTCTGCATACATGAAAATTGAAAGATTTTCTTTCAGATACAACAGTTTAATATATTCTGTCTCACACACATTTCCATGACTGTAAACTGTTTTCAAGTAATCAAGGGAAGATTTCAGTTCCAATAATTTTATATTGCAGAATTTTTCAGGATTTGTGACTTTTGAACATTCAATGAAAATTCTTAATCACCTAATGCAAACTGTGTCTCTCCAGAGAATCGTACAGTTCCTTTTCTCTGGCCTGCTACAATAACTCGATCACCAATTTCAATATCACCACCATCAGAGGAAGAGGAAGCAGTAGACTTGCTACGACCTAAAATTGAATAAGAAAAAATTCAATAAAGATATCCTAATTAGATCAAAATTTGCAAAAACAAACAGAAGTATAATTTTTTCTTAGTTTCAAGTATTAAACAATGAAGAATTTATTAAAAAAACTGATTTCCTGTTTTGTATTTAATAAAATGTAGTAAGTTTTAATAATCATCAGTTTTTTAATTCACTTTAAATCATATTATACCCTATGTGTTGATAATGGTTACAAAATCTATTCTAACCTGCTAACTGTTGCACTGTGCAAAAAATAACCAGTGAAATATTTAATCTCATTACCTATATTAAGACATTATATATTGCAAAATATAGATGATTTGAAATTACAAAATGAATAGACAAAAGTTTCACATTCCATAAACAATTTATAAGTCAATTAAAAAAAAATAAAAGAAAGAACCTAAAAGTGTCTTTATTTATTATTTGTTTTTAATCTAAAAGTAACAAAAAATTGAGGTTAATTTTAACAAAATTTTTAATTTTGGAGGTGAATCCCATGTAAATAATCAACATTGAGAGATTCTCAGGATTGTTTCAGGATAATGAATTTCATTTTATTTTAAAATAATGAAATGATATTGATGAAATTAAGGAAGAAAAGCAAATAATACTTGGTATTATTTCTCTTAGTTCTGGTTCCTTTGTTTCTTTCTCAAACACAGTTGTGTCTGGGAAAAGCAAAATAAATCATTTCTTAATGCATCAACAACAACAAAAATAAAAAATAAAACAATAATATAAAAATATTTGATAAGAAAATAAGTTTATACCTTAAAGCAACTGATTTTTCATATTGTTTATATGTTCCCTTTCTCATCATATATATATAGGCACATAATATTCCACTCACCAAATATATGAATACACAATGTATATTCTAATCAGATCCTCTACCATACAGAAATAGGTACATGTTGCTTATGAATTTATTCTTGCATTGTGCTCAATACAGGGGACACAAGTTAGCTGAACCAAACAAGAATATATCAATCAAACATTAAATAAATAAGATTCATATATTATCTCATGCACAGTTTATAGGTCATATCTGAAACCTTAAACATCACAGTTTATTCTAACATTAAGTAAACACAAACTCCTACAAGTTAATGTGTTCTCTTACTCATTCCTTTAATTAAATTTGGATTACTAACAAGAATATGCTAGAGAATCAACTTCATACATTTATATCTATATACATTAGTATTTTCGCTTAAAACACAAATATCTATCAAATATGCACATATCAGGCATACACACATTCATTGAATAACGATATTCACTTTCATCCAATCAACCACACAAATATCAAGGTTATATGAGTCATTCCATATCAACTCAACCAATAGAGTTCCATGATCATTATCTCAGGTTTTGATGAAAATGTGAGAGAAATGGAAAACTTGAAAATAGAAACTTCATTTGACCCCACAGTTCAAAACAGTTATGACCTGTTAAATTTGTTTGGATTTTTCTGTCCAGTGTCAGTAGCATGATTTGCCCAATTCAGCACTTCTTAATTTTGAATCCTGAAAAGATGTCTGGTTAAAATTTAGTGTTTCTATTGACAGATATATAGAACAGAAATCTCTATTCTATGTATTTTCATAATAATAGATCTTTAAAGATAAGGAAAATGGTTATTTTGCTTTTTTTTTTTTTTTTTACTGAGTATCTTGCTACCTACAGAAACCAAACCAAGTGCAATAAAATAAAAATTCAACTTGATTATATTCATTTAATAGACTGACTTGTGTAAAACATTAAAATCTTGTGTTTAAAAGAATTAAATAATTTCTGATTGATAAAATCCAGAAGTGACATGGTAAAATCTCACATTTTTGGCATTAACTGCATGAAAAGTGGCATAGACAGTTACTTTTATAATTCAAATTTTGTTGAATTATAGTTCTATCTAACATCTTGCCCTCATAAAAATTAAATGATTGCAATTCATATCTAACTCAATAAAATTGCTACAAAGTCTAATATACCCTAGAAAATTATTTTGATTAGAAATTCAAACTGAATACAATATTTTCTTTCATGTTCCCACAAAGAACTTTATTTGTTTTTATAGATTCCATCCCAATATATACAGTCCTGATTCTCATTATTGGCCCCCTTTCATTTTTGCTATATCTTCAGAAATAAGTACAAAAAAAAAATTATATCATCAGAATCAAAATTGGTTGTCCAAAGTAATTTAACCAAAAGATTCTTTTCAACTTGCATGTTGTAATTTCAAAGAGGAAAAAGCAAAAAAATAACATGGACAATAATAATAGCACTCCTCATTAATATATGGCTGTACCCATTTTTGGCAGCAATCACTGCCTTCAAACATTTCTAGTAGCTGTCTAAAAGTTTCTTGCACTTCTCAGCTGTTTTTTCTCCCACTCTTCCTTTGCATTTTGTTAAATATCTTGAATGTTTGTGGGATTCCTTTCCTTAATGGCAGATTTCAGCTGATATCAGATTTTTAATCAAATTGAAATCAGGACCCATTGGTTCATTTAAAACACTCCATTTCTTTCTTTCAATGATTCTTCTGTGCTTCTGGATGTTTGCCTTGTGTTCTTATCTTACTAGAGAACCAATCATCTTCAGCTCAAACCTAGTTTTCTTGCACTGGGTAGCATATTTTATTCCAAAATCCATTGGTAATCTTCAGATTTCAATATTCCTGTAATATAGTCAAGGTCTCCAGTATCAGATGCAGCAATGCAGCCCTACAACATTAGAGATTCTCTAACATGCTTAACTGTTAGCAGGATGTTCTTTTCTTTATACGATTCATTTTGCTATCTGTAAATATATTGTTAGTGTTCATTGCCTAAAAAAAACTCAATTTTTATTTCATCTCTGCCCAAAATATTGTCCAGGTACTATTTGGCAAAGTTCAGTCATTCCATTTTATGTTTTTTTCAATAATGGTTTCCTCGGCCTTCACCCATAAAGCCCTCCTTGGTTCAGTATGTGAAGTATGGTACCTGATGAAAAAATTACCCCAGATTGGCTTTCATGTCTTTGAATATTTTTTCAGGGTTTGTATTAACCTTCAAAGACTTCTCTCATCGATTTTCCTTTTACTTCCCAAATCCAGGAAGTTTCTTGACAGTTCCATATTTAGTAACTTTCTTAATAGCATTAAACACAGTAGAAACAGGGATACCAAGACTCTTTGGAAATGGGCTATAAAGTCCAGTCTGTTTACTCAAAGCTGGAAAGAAAAGAAATGGATACATACCTTTCCCAAGGGTATTTGCACATAAGTGAATGTAACAAACTTGACTGGAATTTGAACTCGGCTCTCCGAGTTCTCATTCCAAGCTACTATCCATTACACCACCGTATATCCATTATACTTAATGAATTTTTTTTAATCCTTTCATTTATTCATAAATAATGCTTATATAGTGATTAGTCATCTGCTGGAATCATTTTTGTGTTAACTACCTCTTGCAACTTTCTTATCTCAAATTTGTTTCACAGTTTGATTTTTACCACATATTCAAGATGGAGATTTATCTGGAAATTCTAAATGCTGGATGAACAGTATGATAAAACAACTTATTACAAAAATATTGGACATTTTCTTGTAATTTTACTTCTCATGATACTGATTTGTTAGCAAAAAAAAAATCATATTTAAAATGACACAGCATGTTATTACTATAAAAAATTTTTTAAATGTACTGTTTTGATTTTTAAAATTATTAAAAGGGTACTGTTTTGATCTATTTCACAAAAAAAGGTTACATGCTCTCTTTGAATGATTGTTTTTGGTATTGCTCATAGGTTAAACATGAAACCAGAATGGAAATGATGTTTGAATTGTTTCAAATAATTTCAAAGGTTGAATAGTCCAGGATATGAATCTAATTAAAATGATGTAATACTTATTGTAAATTTGAATCAAAATCCAAACGTGCCCATGTAAGGCTGACATAATGTTTATATAGCACCTGGTGAAAACCGGTGCTCCACCAACAACGAAACCGTTTTAATGGTAATCTTCCTCACTACATGTCCTCCACTCCTATGACCACGATACCTACACTTTGTGGTCACATGTCAAGATGACTCTGAGTAGTCATGAGTTAGTCCTCGCAATTGTGAAGATAGTGGTCTTGGTGGGTGTGTTATCCTTGTGCTAGGCCATAGAATCTGTCTCGCTGGTAGATAGAGGATCAGGTTTTGGTTTTCTTCCACCACCATTTGTCATCACCTCTTCATCATCTGCCACATCTACTACCATCATTTCAGGTGTGTCACCTGGAGGTTCACTGTTGATTAGTCTTGGCCTCTGTGAGAGTGGTTGATCGGGTGAATAGTCTGGTGTATCTACAACTGGTAGAATCTTCCAGAGGAACTGATGGTTATGTAGTGTAACTCTATCACTGCCGTCCAACTGTATACAGTATTACCTGTTGGCCACAGTTTCAACGATCCTCTCTGTTTTCATTCACCACCATGGATATGGTTCCTCCTGACTTTGTACCTGTAACAATTCGCCAATCTGAAGATCTTAGAATAGGTGGCTCTGTGTGTCAAACTCTTTCTACTTCGACAAGTGTCTTTTTGCTATTGTCCTTTCAACTCCTTTGTCTCCCGCTGACATTTATGGATCTCATTCAGTTTTTGTAGATCTAGTGTTCTCCTGGGTGACCCATCCTTCTTTGGTGCGACCACCATCCTTGAACACCAAACTGTAGGTGTATCCATCGGTACTGGTTCAATGATGACAATGTGACATCCTGATCAAGGTCCTCTTTCACCTTCTTCCAATGATGAGGAACAGGAGTGGATGTGTGCACAGCAAATAGTCTTGCCTCAGGGGTAAACATTATGCTCAGTGGCTTCCCTGTCATCACTTGTAATGATTGATGGGGACAGGTATTAAACACGCTGGACTTAAAGTGTTCCCATAACCATCATTCCAAATGGTTCTTATTGCTTTCAGTAGGCATGAATGGGATCCTGGCTGGTTTATCTGAGAATGTCATTCTCCAAGGACACCCACACGGTGATTTCTCACTATCTGCAATCAACATATTAGCTTTCAATGTCTGACACTGGAAACTATAGAGGATTAGTTCTAAGTCCTTTAGTGCCACTTCAGATAAGTAGAATCCTGATGTATTCTCTGATACATAAACAACTCGCCTGGTCTGTTTAAGACTAACCCTGATACACATTTAAGGATTAGACCTTTAATATGTAATTGGTCCTCTGTGCTCTCCTGTATCCTATGGCTGGTTGGTATCAGTATGTCACTGGTACACTCTAATACTTCCAGTATTTCTGAACCACTCAAACATGTTAGAGCACCAGTGTCCACAACAGCATGGATATAGTATGCCTAGCTGCAAGTCCTATTATTCAGTGTTCGCCCAAATTTGACATGGGATTCCAGTATCAAAGAGACCTTGACTTTCAGAGATCATGGTGGTTCAGGGGAGCTTCTTTGAAATCTGCCATGTGAGGTGTGGAATCAATATTTATCTCTGTTCATGAGACGCTTTGCTTTCTTTCCTTCCATGGCTGAGTACCTTCAACTTGTGCTTTGTCAAACTACTTGTCAATTCCATAGTGGGCACCATCTTTGATTTTCTACACACTTTTTCTAAATCCTGTTACTCCACATTTATGGCATCGAAGTGTTCTCACCGGGCAATTCTTTCATCTTTTCAGTTCATTGAGGCATGACATCTTCCCCCATCTGTTGCATGGCCTCTTTCATGGAACTCTAGGTGTATCTACCTCTTAGACATCAAATGTCGAATGTGGACAAACTGTTTTGTGAGGGGGTTGATATATTTGTAGTTTCTAGACCAGCCAACGTGTGGAACTTTTGTTCCACTGTTGTAAGAGTATTTGCCTCAGTTAATATCTTACTCTGATATTCCTTGTTCGCGAGTCAAAAGATGAGCTGACCAGCTACCATGTCTTCAAAATAACACATCACTCAATAAGGCCCGGACATGATATATAGATGGCATCACTAATAAAAAATCCATATGATTTTTATGAAGTACTAACCTTCAAATGATATGGAAGAAAATTTCGGCCCAATCAGATTATTAGTTTACAAATTATAGTTATTTAAGTGAAGCTACTGTTGCAAATTTTCAAAACAATGGAAAAATCCGAATTTTGTGTGTTGATAAAGCATTGATTTCTGATGGGAAAAAATACTGTTCAAGCAAAGCAATGGCTTGATAAATGTTATTCAAACTCTGTTCAATCAGAAACAATGATTAAGAAATACGGTTGTACAGATGCTGAACACACAGGTCACCCAAAATCAGCAGTTATTCCAGAAAACACAAAAAAAATCCACAAACTCATTTTGGCCAATCATAAATTGAAGTTGCATGAGGTACTTAAGGAGTTGAACATATCAAAAGGCAATGTATTCACCATTTATCAATGAGAAAGCTGTGTTCAAAGTGGGTGCTGTGTTTGCTCACAGTCAATCAAAACAACAGCACATTGCCAATTCAGAGCATTGCTTGCAACTGTTTCAACACAACAAGAAGTTTTTGTGTAAATATGTGACAGTGGATGAAACATGGATCCACCACTTCGTTCTGAAGTCAAATCAGCAGTCAGCTGAGTGGAGAGCAGCAAGTGAAAGCCATCTAAAGTGACCAAAGATGCAAACATCAGCAGGCAATGTTTTGACCTCCATATTTTGGGATGCGCAAGGTATTTTATTCATTGAATACCTTGAGAAAGGAAGAACCATCAATAGCAAATATTATATAGCATTATTGGTGCATTTGAAGAAAGAAATCACCAAAAAACAGCCACAAATGAAGAAGAAAAAGTGATCTTTCACCAAGACAACATACCATGTCACAAGTCGATTGTAATGATGGCAAAACTACATGAATTGCACTTCAAATTGATTCTGCATCTACCCTATTCTCCAGATCTGACCGCCAGTGACTACTGGCTGTTAGCAGACCTCAAAAGAATGCTCCAGGGAAAGAGAAAGAGATTTGGCTCCAATCAAGAAGTGATATTGGAAACTGAGGTGTATTTTGGGGCCAAAGACAAATCATTCTACAAAAAAGGCATCAAATTGTTAGAAAAGCATTGGAATCAGTGTATCACCCGAGAAGGAGATTATGTTGATGAATAAAGTCAAATTTTGCCTAAAAGTTGTTGTTTTATAAGTTATGCTGGGGGTTTATTAATTTATGTGTTAATTTAGAAAATTTTGGCAACTTATGTTCAGGCATTGGACAGTAAATTCACAAAACCTCACCTGAGACTGTAGCCTCATCAAAAAAAGTGTAAGATTCTCTTCTTTGTGCTGCCTAATGTTGTGGAATTTATGCCTGTACACTTCTTTATATAGGCCTTTCACAGCAATGACCCGTATATGCCATAGGAGTTGTTGTTCTATGGCTGAGTTAAGAGCTTCAGACCCTACTAGGTTGAATCTGTTAACTTCCATCAAACAAGCCATCCCCAACTCATCACAGATTTCAACCTGGTCTGTTAAGTCACATATTTGCTTATGTCAATTCCAAGAGTCAATGAAAAGTGCCCTGTCTCCATCTGGGTAACCATGTCTGATAACAGGTCTATCTGGTTTCTTGGTGTGGGACCGGTTTGGCACACTTTCTCTGCGAGCACAAAGTTCATTGTTTTTTCTCTGTAGTTCTACCAAATGTTGAACTAGTTGTAGATACTGTTCGCTACTGCTTTCTATTAAACTTCAATTCAGTAGTATGTTATAACTTCAAAAATTCTGATAGGTTAATCCTGTTCACAGCACCATGTAGAATTGACTTAAATCAAAGTCCAAATGTGCCCGTGCAAGGCCAACGTAATGTTTATATAGCACCTGGGAAAGCCAGTGTTCCAATAATAACGGAATCATCTTAATGGTGGTCCTTCATCTCTATACTTATATCAATAGAACAATTTGAAATAATATAGCAAGTCTATTAGGATTATCTCAACTCAGATATGTTGAAAAAAAAGTGACAGGGGAAGAAGGTAATGAAGTTGAAAGAAAGTATGAATGTTTTGTAGATTCTGCTTGTGAATTGAATTAGTATAAATGAAAAGTGATAAATGTAAGAACTGTATAAATTTAGACAGACTTATTACTGCAATGAAAGAAAAGATGGCAAAATGTTCATCTCAAAAAATTAAATTACTGACATTCATTCACCCCTAAAAGTGAAAGTATTTAAAAAAAACATCCAAATGTTTCACATCACATTTTAAAGAAAGACAGAAATTTCAAACTGACAAAGTGACACTTGTTGAACTTGATTAAAATAAAAAAAACAACAATAATGTCATACAAATGTATGAATTAGGGTTTACAAAGATTTGACCATGTAAAATGGATTGTTTCTGTTTATATTGATGGAAAGAAAGTGAAAAAGTGGAAACAAATCATCTTAGTACAAGTACAACTGAAGGAACTGCATACAGATTTTCAAAAGCATAATCCAAACAATATGATTGATTTCAACAAATTCTGTGTAGTACATCTCAAATTATGTTTTATTGCTAATAGTGGAATGCATACCCACGTTCAGACATACAGTTATCTCTACTATGACTAACTATAAACAATTAAGGGAATTGTTGTATGCGATATCAACTATCACAACTGTTGGGTTGTTCTAACAGGAACAAATTTGTTACAACTGGCAAAGCTTTCCCAAGCAGCTAACAAACTGACTATTCTAAGTGTGGACTTATAAGCAAATGGTCTATATTATAACATATCTCTCTTGTCTCTAACGATTTGCTATCAGTCAGTTGAGAAAAAAATTACAGTTTCAGATGCTCCTCTTTTGTCAATACATCAGCAAGTTGAAATATGGCCTGGATTCATTCTATGAACTGTATTTCTCCTTAGACGATTATTCTCTGGATTTTAGTAATTCAATGACATTTGCCACGGACTTACTTTGTGAAGTAAATATTTTGGTGCAAAAATCTGTTGTCCATGTATAGATATCTTATTATTATGGAAACCAGTAATACGAAGTGCCAGAGAAAATCATTAGTGTCAAAAATTGCTATATGAGCTCTGGTAAAAAATACTAGAGAAAACTATTAACATCAAAAAATTGCAATATGAACTCTGGTAAAAAAGGGTTACTGGACATTAGGTTTATAAGTCCCAAAAATTCAGTTGTTCTTGTCCTTAAGGACACATGGCCCAGTGAATATAGATGTTGGTTAGTTCCTGTGACTTGACCCAAAGAGTTGGGAGTTTAATACCAGGATACAGCAGTGGTGAACAAGTAACTTACAGGGTTAGAAAGAGATAACTCATGACTACCAAAAGAGGCACTACTACACAAGAAATGGAGTTCATATACTCCAGTGATTGTAATAAAGGGTTCAATTCAAAATTCCTAGCATCTGAAGAAGGCTGGAGCGTACAATGGCCGAAATGTCATACAAATGGCAACAAAGATGCAGACAATAGTCCAAATAATGTAAATACTGTATCTTATTTACTTTATAGCTACTGAAGTAAATCTCTGTGAATAGGCTGCCAAGATAAATGGTTGCATCATGCATTGAGTGTTTTTGATACCAAAGTGCTGAACACCTGTTTAATCTTATTTGATGTCCAAGATAGCAGCTAACTCTTCTGTTGTTGACCACTAAGGAACATCATACAGCCTTGAGCATTTGAAAACCTCACCTAGCAGATTACCCCATGATGCATCTTAGAAGACATCCATTCTTTAAAGTTACCAAGATTTGGAAAGCAAATGTTCATTTGAGCTTGTTTAGTTTGGCAGTGTTTTGTTAGCTTTCAGTAATTGTTCAACTGTTGGCTGCTACCACATGTTCAGCTCTAATGCATCACAACTCAAATATGGTTTTGTTTGGGTAACTAACCAATTCAACACAAGCTGTAGCTCATAAGTTTTGCATTTCATTCTTATTAGTGGGGATGTTCTGTCACTCTTTATACACGCAGAAACTTAGATTTCCTGTCTCTGATCGTCCTCTTTACCACACAACTTTGGTACATTCTTCCAAACAGATTTCCTCATCAACTTCATTACGCATACCATCATTAATACTTTCCATATCCTGCACATCTCTAGGATATTTAACATCTTTGTCTTCATCACTAAGAATCTCAAACTTTCTTATTATTCACTTTTAATTCTTTACACTCTACCCAATTTTCTTTATATTCTGTATTTTTTAAGACTAATTAGGCCTATTGGCCCTTTGCGAATGTGCATTTGTGGTGCAATGGATATCGGCTCAGAATGAGAAATCGGAGAGATGAGTTCAAATTCCATTTGAATTCATTGCATTCATTTATGCACAAATACCCTTGGGAAAAGTATTAATCCATAGTTTCTCACTCCAGCTATGGGTTAAATAGCAGAACAGATTGGGTTCTATAGCCTTGGTTGGCAATCAGTCTACCACAGAAAGTAATGACAACCTACTGTGGGAAAATTTGTGCAGTCAGTCATGTCTCTTTCAAGACATGATCACCTAAGCGTGTATCACAGATGGCACTTACCTGACTGTCTGGCCCCTGTGATTGAAGAAAACCACTTTACCATCCTGGCTGATAACTCTGCCTGGACCACACCACCTGTTGTGTCATCTTTCTTGTAAAAAGCACTGGAATAAATTGCTCTTTTGAGGTTCTGGCATTGTAGATTGATTCTTTAACAATTACAATTTAATGAAACTTCTTCTGGTCACATGCAGTGTATTAAAATGTTTGATTACTGTATCACATGCTTCTTTCAATAGAGAAAGTTGATTCAGCATAACTGATGATAATTTGGGGTGGTAGCCTAGCACAAGCTTTTAGGTTATATCCAAAATGAATCTTGTGAAAAGATCAATAAAATGCAGAAAGTACACATCCCTATATTGCTTTAACACTGCATCATTGAATTGCTTAACCAAATAAAATTACTCTACATGTCATGCAGGAGTCTTTTTGATTATCTTACAAACTTCAAATTTTTGGCTGATATTTTCAGTTAGCTTATCACAGACCTTATCAAGCGCTGCATCTGCATTTTTGATGATTGCCTTCAGGCTCTTATCTGAAGGATGAGCAAACAAGCAATGTAGTTTTATGAATCATGATCTCTTTTCTTTTGCATCTTTTCTGTTCAGCCACCATGTACACTCACAAACTTTACCTTACATTCTTTCAATAGAACATAATAATGTCCAGAGGATGTTGCATTTAACTCGATAGATCTTCTGTTGACTTACAATGTGTCATTCTCCATTCTTAACTTAAACCACATTCTCTTTATGTCAGTACTGCACAGTAAGGGAAAATCACTGCCTACTACTTCTGTTCTTATAGATGTCTTTAGACTACCAATAACACAAGGGATCTCCATTCATTCATAAAACTGAATGTTGTTTCCTGCAACAAATTTAAATGCTGTTGCTCTTGGTAGAAATTTAACTTCCTTTCTTTCATTTTCCAATAATTAAGCCAAATAAATTTCCTTCTATTAATGTCCAGCAACTGTTTTACTGCAAGCACTATCATGAACAGCAGCATTTACTGCTTCACTCATAAAGACCCATTTATCTTCACAGGAGTAATTGGTAACTTTGTATGGTTCATCAACATTTACTTGCACTTCTGAAGTGCATTCTGGTTCTGTGTTGTGGACAATCCTTTTTGAAATGCCTAACTGATTCACATTCCAAGTATTTTAGATAATTACCAGTTTTAGCACAAGTATAAGCTGAACTTCTTTTCTGCTACCAGTGTTTAGTAGAATAGGTACAACTTAGTTACAACTGGCAAAATTACCCCAGGCAGCTAACAAACTGACTATTCTAAGTGTGGACTTAAAAACAATTGATATTCATAACAGCACCTGCATGTTTTGTGTCAAAAGTGTGTGGAAAAAAACACACTTGTCAAAAACTTTAATGAATTTGGGGAAATTGACTTATATTGAAGGTATAATAATATATAATTAGTGGGTTGCACTTATTGTACAACATTAGTTCTGGTTCAATCTAGAGTAGATGCAAAGATATTTGACTTTTGCCACAATCATTATATAAATGTGTCACAATCTTCTTAAATTTGTAAAAGAGAACATACATAAACAAATTGCATTATTTTAATGGATTTTGCAGAAAATTATAGTTTTGTTGTCCAAAATACAATTCAATGTTTCAACTGACAAAATAGTCAAGCTACTCTTCATCTATTTGGAGTATATCACAAAGACAAAAATCAAAAAATTTGAAGTGTGACTTATTGTGCAATATTAGATAATTTGAAGAATAACCAACTTGTTGGTTAGCATTTTCTTAATTTCATGTTAAGATGTGCGTTGTGGTGCAGTGAATACCGACTCAGAATGACAAATCAGAGAGGCGAGTTCAAATTCCAGTTGAATTCCATGCATTTAATTGTGAACAAATACCCTTGGGAAAGGTATTGATCTATCTTGTCCCTCAAGTTATGAGTTAATAGGACAGATTGGGTTCTATAGCCTTGGTCGGCAACTAGTCTACCACAGAAAGCAATGGCAACCTACTATGGGATACTCTTCTGCCCAGTCTTTTGAGGCATGATCACCCAAAGTGTGTATCATGTATGGAACTTAACTGAATGCTAAGAACTATTAACATTAAACTTACACATATCTGCAACATAAAAGATTTCATTGAAGGAACAATTTTACAGGATAAAAAATTCAACTCACTTTTTAATCTAATATACCATGAAAGCATCATAATTTTAAGACAAACATTTTTTGCTACATCTCATGAGAAAAGCCTGTGTGATGGTGTGTGTGTGTGTATGTATATATATATATATATATATAATGCATGTATATAAACAGAACATACTGATATTTGTATGAAAGGGAAAATTCAGTGAATGTAAAAGTGTGTGTATGTGTGTGGTTTTAAGAAAGAAACTTCTAATGCATGCATATATAAATGTATGAAGGTCATTCAAATGCATATTTTATTTTCAAGTTTCCCATTTTTCTCAAATGGAGACCACAGTGAAATGTCATCAAAACCTGAAATGGTGAGCTTGGGACTTTTGGTTGGTTGAGTTGGTATGGAATGATCCACATATATTATTACACATTTAATCTCCTAATTATTCATACCTCTTAAAAATGTTTTCATTAAAAGAATTTTTTCTATCCCAAATTGACAGACAAAGAAAAAAATTAAAAGCAACATGTAAGGAATATATATATTTAATTCATTATTTACAATTTGATCACAAAAGGCTTATTCAAAATTATTCATACCCATATCTTTGTAACCAATTGCCAAGGTTTTATTTCATATCACAGCCTGTAACTGGTTCTCATACTTCATTACCAGATTCCAATAAATCTCAATAGGAGTTTTACTTTAATTAATTTTCTCAAAGCAAGGTAAAAGTACCACTAAGTCACAAGGGGTTACTGGGAATGAAAGAGATAATAAAGATTTGAGAAGGAACTGAAAACCCAATTTTAAAGTAGGAACAAGAGATAAACCTGGGAGGAGTGTGAACCAGATAATAGGCAAATCTATCTACTTCTATTGAGAAGGAAAAAAAAAGAAAATAAAATGTAGTTAGTAAATAAAATTTAAGAGTTCAGATGGATACATTCAAAGTATAGAGTTGAAGTAGACTTTAAAAGGAAACTAAACATGGAACAAGAGATAACTGTTCAAAAAAGATAAGCCTCTACTCCTTTTACTAATGTCTCCAAGTTTTTAAAGCTGAAAAGCTTCCTTGCCATTATTTCTGCCTTCAGCTCTCTCTACTAATTCACAATTATGTTAATGCTTGAACTCTGGTTTGACTACCATAACATTTTATCATTAATGAACCATTTATCGATCAAGTTTGCAAACTTTAGTCAGTCTTATTGTAACATCTATTGATAAACTAGATTTTTTCAGTAGAATGTTTGTTTTTTCAAAATCTGAATAAATTGTTATGCTTTTTAACCAGGTTACTAGTCCCATTGACTGAAAAAAAAAATCATCCCTATAGCATAATGCTTCCTCTTTAACCATGGTGACAGATTTCTTTTTGATGGTATTGCAAATGCTAGTCTATTTAATTCCAGGCTGAAAACACAATATACCACACTACTGTATTAATTTTTTTTACATTCCTTTTAAAGGAACTTAAGAACTCTCTAAAATAAAAAAAAAATAAAAATTATTTCCTGTATTCTTCATTTCTGTTCTATAAGGTATGGGTATGAATAATTTGAACATTCCCTTGGTGTTAAAATTGAAAATAATGCATCAATGAATTTCTTTGATTTTTTTTATTCCTTGAGAATTGTTTCATTCACTTTTCTTGCTTTAATTCAAAATAAATGCACTCATTTAATGAGAGGATTAAGGAAATCACAACTTTTACAGGATATCTTCTATATACTCAGACATTTTGACTAAAAATATCTGTGTTTATGGGATTGTCTTTTTCTATACTATATGCTTAACCCATGACCTATTGAACTTCATATTTCCAGGTTCATGTTTCTGAAACCTCAAAGTTATCATTTGTTCTTTTCTGATTCATACAATCTATTAAAATGATCAGAATAAAATATGCATGCAAATTCCTTCAACTATTTTCCAATGCTGTTCCTTGTATTAGACCTAACCACCTTTCTCATTTAGAAATATAAAAAAAACTATTTGTAAGTTCTGATAAAAATAAAAACAGAAAACTCATATTAAAGACCAGCTTCTTTTTCTCTTTCTCAAAGTTTTCAGAGGTTAATTATATCCTTGCATAATTTTCAATTTGAATGATTATAGTGTTAGTAGCACTAAAAATAGAGCTAAAGTTCCAATAGTGATTTGTTGTTATTTGATAAGTGTACAAACATTTCTGATCTTGAATTACAGCTTTTAGCAATAAAATGATGTTCATTTTTTACCAAACATCTACCTATGTTTATAGTTTAAAATAGTGAAGCTTTTCTTTTTTTAATGCTTTAGTGTCTACAAAATCACGCAAGTATCTTTTATAGCATTCAGTAGAATCATTGAGTTCTATTTGTGCAAAGATAAAATTACAATTCTTATGCAATAAAAATGTGCTGACATGATATAACTCAACCAAAATAATTTGCAACTATACAAGACATTCAACTTTTGATGATATCTAATATACACACAAATAACCAAGAATTGCAGTAACATATAGTGTTTGATATTTATTGTATTTTATTATTATTATATATCAATAGACTATGAGGAAGATAAAATATAGATTATATCAGCATTGTTGCTTGGAGAAAATATAATGGTTGTAGTTGCTTGGCCATCGAACTGATATTTTTTTTTTTTTGGAAAGCATTAGTAAACCTCAAATAAGCTTAAAGCTTTAAAGTATGTACTGCAAACAAAATTAATTCTGAACAGCTTTATCAAACACAGACAAAAAATAAATCTTAATTATCCACTCTGTCAGATAGGTAAATTAAGTGGTTAATAGCTGAGTTGAGGGATTAAAAAGGTATATTCTTCAATTACATCTTAAAAAGATTTATTAATATACAATGTTGTTTTGGTGGTGTTTAGGTTAAACAGCATAGATTCACTATATTTCAATTTATAAACAAAGCAAAATGCTCACCAAAAAATAAAGACACTTTTTAGTATTGTGAAAATAGTTTTCAACATCATATTGTAAAATTAGTTGATAGACTACAATTCTTGTTATAAAAAAAAATTAAATTATAAAAAATATTAACAAGACTATGAAAAAAAAGAAATTATTTTCATAATACAATAGTACACAAAGCAGTATTGAGGAAGTTAGAGGAATGCAAGTTTATATATATATGTGTGTGTTTTTTGTATATGTGATATGATAAAAATATAGTTTTAAGTTATGTTATATTTATGAATTAAATTAAAGTGCTCAGTATCAAGAATAGAGTGTATGTAAATATAAAAGTGGACATTGAGGCCAAAACCCAGCAATGACAGTTTGTTTCATACTTAAACACAATATTCAAACTCAATGTCCACTTATCTATATAAGAATCCTGTGTTTAATGTAGCTAATGTGTCTATTAAAAGATACACACTAATTAAAAATGCATTAATCAAATAACTTAAAGGAAATGATGTAATTTGTACCTCAAATTTTTAATTTGTATACTTTTTAATTAAATATAAGAAAAAACAATAAAAATGCTACGAATTAATGTTTATTAATCTGATTTTTTTATGAAAAACTTACTTAAAGTGGTTTGCTGCATGGTATTCATCTGCTTTTCATATAATTGGTAGAACTGAGAAATTTTCCAAACATCATAACATGAATTTTAACCTGAAAGTTTTATTTATAATCTTTCCATAGTAAATGCATCTTCTTAATGTGCCATGTCCCTTCAGGACATAGACAATCATGGACTTCTACTTGGCTCTGTCTCTTGTCGCTCTCAATATTTTTCCTCTTGGTATCTCTCATAAACCCCAATTTGCTGTCCATTTGCTCAAGCCTATCAAATATGTCTTGCACTGCTTTCCCCTGTCTCTCTTTCCTTCTATCGGTCCTGTGAGTATGAAATTCTCTAGGCCCTCTTTCCTCATTATGTGTCCCAGGAACCTCATCTGTCTCTTCCTGATGAAGTATGAGCTTTCTTCTTGTTTGGATCCTCTCCAACACTTCATCATTGCTCACATGCTAAGTTCATGGTAGAACCACATTTCTGATGCCTCAAGGCACTCCTTCATCCTTGAGGAGATCGTCCAATATTCCCTGCCATACAGAAAGACATATCACATAGCAGTCCAGCACTCTTTTCATTGTTTCCAATTAAATTTTCTTGTATCTCAATACACTGGTTAGCTTTTGAAATGTGTTCTTAGCTATGCCAATGTGTTTTCAGATGTCAATTTCACACTTTCCATCCTCTGTCAGAATGCTTCCGGGGTATTTAAACTTCTTTACTTGTTTTATTTTCGTTTCTCTGACCTGTAGTCAGCATTTTGGTGTCTTCTTTTTGTTGATGACTATGACTATACATTCCGTTTTCTTGAAGTTTATGCTGTTTTTTTTTTCTCGCTTTCTCTTGCTACCTTCTGCTGAAGGTCCTGCATTTTCTTTTCTGTGTCTGCTGTCAGCACCATGTCATCTGCGTATTTTACATTGTTGAAACTGTGATGACGAATCCTAGCAGGGATTTTATTTCTCTCAGAATTGTTTTGCTGTATAAGTTGAATAGATCCAGTGAGAAAACACATCCTTATTTTACGCCCCTTTCTATTTTTGTATACTTGCTGAATTCATTTCCTATTTGTACGCAAGTGGTTTGCTGTCAATACAGATTCTTGATTATCTCCAAAAATGTCAAGGTTGTCAAGTATCTTTTTGATGGTCTACTTTGTCAAATGCCTTTGCATAGTCTATAAAGCACAAATAAAGAACCTTCTGCATTTGTATTGCTCTTTTAGACAGCATTCTGAGCATGAATATAATATTCCTCATTCTGGTGTCTTTAACAAAGCCACACTGTTCTTGTCCTATCTTTGGGTCAATTCTGCTGTGCACCCTGATTATCTGAATTTGGATGATGAGTTTGGTTATGTGGCTCATTAAGCTGATTGTTCAGTGGAGTTCACATTCTTTTGCACCTGGCTTCTTAGGTAGTGCTATGAAAATTAACCTGCTTAGGTCCTCTGGTATAAGTTTTGTTTATTATTTCTGTGATCCTGCCTATGCCAAAGTTGTCTAAGGACATCAGCATCTATATTACAATATCATCAGGTCCTGCTGCTTTGTTTCTGTTCAATTTGGTCATTGCCAATTCCATTTCTGTTTACAATATTTCTGGTTCATCCATATTTTTGCGTATTGCTGGTTGCTCTCTCTGGTACAAGTGTTCCATCCTTTGCTTTTATATATCCTGTTGCAAAGCAGGTCTTTTGTCCTGTTAGTTCCTTTATTTGTTGTGCTCAGTCTCTCTACTTTAGCGACCTTGTCATTGTTGAGCCATCTTTTATTGTCCATATTTTTTCATAAATATAAATTTCTGTATCTAATTAAATCATTTATTTTTTTAACAAAAAAATTCAGAAATTTCCTTTTAAGACCTTAAAATAAACATGAAAAAATCAAAATATTCAAAGAATTTTAATAGAGACAAGTATTCAAATATGTATTTTTATTATTGGATTATATTATAAAATTTATCTATTTATAACCATTCATTTTTTTTTAACAGTAATGTAATTACTTAGATCATAACAAACTTGATAAACAGTTATCCAGTTTCCTTTTTTACATTTTAGAAAATTCTTAATTAATCGATAAGTATAAAAAGAAAAATCAATTTTTAATTACTATTTATCAGACTAATCAGGCATTATGCATGCACTAATTGAATTTTGATATATAATTTTTTTTGCACATTAATCGAATGTAGATTAATCAAAGGATTCCTCTGTGTGTGTGTGTGTGTGTGTGTGTGTGTGTGTGTGTAATTCATATTATTTCTAAAATAAAATCATCAATTAAAAATTCTCAGTCAAAATGCTTGGATAAGTTCAAACCTGATTAATTCAAATATAGAGTAGATAATTTACTAATTCAAATATTCACCTACAATTCTTACTTAATAAATTTTAATAATTAGTAATCATATAATTCATTTCATCAAAAATTAAAAAACTAAATATTAAACAAAAGGCTTTTTCTATACAAAACATGAGTATTCATTCTTAAGCATTAAAATACTTCAATTTTATACCTTCGTCACCATATTCTCAAAAGTAATATCTTATCAGTAATACTCTAAAAGTAGCAAAATTAATCACAGTTTCATTATCTCTTCACTGTTTAATATCCTTTTTACTGGTATAGAAGTCATTAGATATTTTTATTCTATAAAAAGTCAGAGAATATAAAACATTTAGTAAAATCTTTTTATCTATATTTATAATTTTCTTTAATCATTCTGCTATATCTTCCATATAGATGGTTATAAAGATCAGGCTTGAATTTTATGCAATGTTTTACTACTGATTAAAATAAAACTAAAAATAGTTTGTGAAAAATTGGAAGACATATTAAGTAACTAATAAAATCTTTCCATACTAATTGAACATGTAACAAGTGAAAAGAATGACTAAATGGTAGAATGCTGATGATGAAAACAAAAATCAAAATGCAAATAATACTTTTTATATTTTCCTTTAGTAGGTTTTCCTTTTTTATTTTATCAGCCAAACTTGTGTCTGAGAAGAACAAAACAAAAAAAATTTCTAGAAACATTTAGATGAAAATGTAAAATAAAAGACAGGAAGTTGGCAATTTATTTCTCAAAAATTAGTAACAAAATTTCTTTTGTTTTGAATTGTACATATATATTTATATATGAATATTTTTCAAGCACTCAAACAACTATGTTCATTCAATAACATACAAACCATACAATATTGAAAATTAAGATATTCTCTCATGCACATATCTTTGTTCATGCATACATTTATATATACAAAATGTGCGCATTATTATGCTATGCATATATCTTTATTATTATTATTCTATTATATCTATTATTGTTGCTGCTTATCACAACATTCAAAGTCAATAAACACCTTGAGTGTGTAAAATCAAAAATAACTTTCAACAGAACTTAATCCTTACAATTCTGTCTTCCATGGAAAAATGATAGAAACACAAATGATTAAACAAAACAATTTTTTCATCATTCTCTAACATTTTTCTCTCCAATACTCGATGCCATCTTTGTTTTACCATTTAAGAAGAGTAAAATTAAATTTTTTTAAAGTTTTACATCAAACATTTTTGTTATTATAATATTATTACTAGCTGTTGAAATAAAAAAATAACAAAAATAAAATGGAGTCAAAATTTGTACCTTTTATTACAACATTCTGGGTGGTTAGATAAAAGCTCGTAATAAATTAATAATGATGGAAATACTTGTCTAAAATTTAAAAATAATAATTTATATATTTATGCTCACTTTTTCTACACACATTTGATTATATGACCAAATTTTCCTTTTGAAGTGGCTTCCTTTTTTAAAAGCCTCTTTCAAGTTTAGCTCTTGAAACTGAAAGTATCACTTAATTTATCTTTAATTTTATGAGAAATAACAAAGTTAATTTATGCACTAAGATAATAGAAATTAATATACTTGGAGCAATTATATTTTTTTAAATATAATGTACCAAAATGCAAAGATGCCTTATTTGTTAAATAAAAATATAAATTTATTATTTTTAAAAAATATTTAAATCACTAAATCCTGAAAACTGTTTTTAAGTATTTTATTATAAATATCAGCTTTAAAAATAAGCATAAACAATATTATAAAATTTTTAAAAAAGCTGATAGTAAAGAAAACAAATTCACAGCATCTCCAATACAAAATCAGTCATTCCAATACTGGATTAATTTAAAATGAATATTTTTCTTTTTTTCTCAACTGTACATCCACTAATTTTAAAATTAATAAAATTTAGACATTGAAATAAAACAAATTCAAAGTTATTTATCAATATTTCTGAGATGAGGTAGTATTTACACTATTTACATTATTCAAACTATTGTCCTCATCTTTGTTACCATTTGTACAACATTTCAGCTGCTGTATGCTTTGGCCTTCTTCAAGTGCTAGGAATTTCAAACCGAACCCTTTATTACTAATTCAAATATTCACCTACAATTCTTAATAAATTTTAATAATTAGTAATCATATAACTAATTTCATCAAAAATTAAAAAGCTAAATATTAAACAAAAGGCTTTTTCTATACAAAACATAAGAAGTATTCATTCTTAAGCATTAAAATAATACAATCACTGAGGTATATCATTCTCATTCCTTGATTGAAGTCTTTTTTGGTAGTCATGAGTTATCTCCTCTAACCAGACTCTCTAAGTTAATTGTTCACCACTGCTGTAGCCTGGTACTGAACTCACAACTCTTTGGGTCAAGTCAGTGAAACTGACCAACATCTATATACACTTTAAGGACAAGGACAAGAACAACTGAATTTCTGGGACTTATAAACCTAATGTTCAGTAACCATTTTTTACCAGAGTTCATATTGCAATTTTTTGATGTTAATAGTTTTCTCTAGTATTTTTTACCAGAGGTCATATTACAATTTTGACATTAATGATTTTCTATGGCACTCCGTGTGGCAGAGACTTACCTCGCTGAAGCAAGAGAAGGTGGTTTGTCTGCACATATGTTTATAGACATCATGGAACTGCGAGGTGAGCTCATTCAAGGCAGTTTTTGGAATGACATGGCATGTGTCATTGGCGAAAGCAAAGCTTTCGCAAGCAAGAAATTATGGTTTCTTGCTCAAGACCAAAAACTCATAAAAAGAGCCAACTTCTGTTTCAAAGTCAGTTTGGTGTTGGTGATTTGTGAAGGCTACACCGGTGTTCGGGAGACAGTGTTTTGTTTACGGTGCACAGTGAACAGAGTCTCGAGTAAAGCAGTGTTCCGAGTTTTACATAGAGCAGCTGGGAGAACAAATCCAAGTGGTCATTAATTCATCTACCAACTACATTGCGAGGAGAAACAAATACTACACTCCGTATTACTGGTTCCCATATTGTGTTCATCTATATGCTTGGTTGGCCTTGAAGATTTTTGTAGTCTAGCATATATGTTGATTCCTTAAGTTCACCTAGTTTCCATTGGCATTCGCTATTATTTCAACTTCATCCCATAGGAGACGGTGATCCCCTTTCTCCCTCCATATGTGGTCAGTTACGCCTGATTTTTCTATCTCCCCTCGTGTAATGGCCTTGCAATGTTCTTGTAGCCTTACTTTAAAAATTGCGATATGGTAAAAAATGGTTACTGAACATTAGGTTTATATGTCCCAGAAATTGAGTTGTCCCTACAGACACATGGCCCAGTGCATATAAACATTGGTTAGTTTCAGTGACTTAACCCAAAGAGTTATGAGTTCAATACCAGGCTACAGAAGTGGTGAACAATTAACTTAGAGAGTCTGGTTAGAGGAAGATAACACATAACTACCAAAAGAGGCTTCATGCACGGAATCAGAATGATATACTTCAATGGTTGTAATAAAGGGTTTGGTTCGAAGAATGCTGGAGTGTACAGCAGCCAAATGAGGACAATAGTCCAAATAATGTAAATAGTGCAAATACTACCTCATCTCAGAAATATAGATAAATATTGAAGGTTCGCTATGGATCTGATACATGAAAAATATGGAGATGAATAGTAAAGCCCTACCTGAAGCTAGTACGAATATCAAACCACCTGAAATTCCTACACTAAGGGAGGGAACTACGACTCATCCCTTGCAAGACTTGCCATCAATTCAAGGAGAGTCTGTCTGGTTGCAGAAAAAGCAGGACACGCTCTGATCTGAGAACGATGGATGAAACAAAAATTACATTCCGATATCTCCCAGAGGCTCAAAGCATTCCTCAGCAGTATCACTGATGAAGAAGACAAAAAAAGGATCCAGCACAAGTTGGACAAATCCTTCAGGCAAGAATTCGATGCAGTCAAGGTCTGCCAAGTACAGAAACTAAATAGATTAAAATATCTAAAGGGGACACATGAGGTCCATCACCCACCTGTGAAGACAGTTGTCAACATCAGCTGAGTGTCTCTGGAGAGTCAGTGCTGAACTAGGGTCTCAACTTCACAACAACTATCTGGCAAATACCATAGTTAGACATCATTGCCCATCTCAGGGAAATAGGCTTGAACATCCCTCAGGCTCAGATGGAAAGTGAGACAGACATTGAAGAAAGCCAAGTCTCCCAAACGAAAGAGGAGAGGCTGGCAATCTGGACCTTAGAGAGGAATGAGAACATCATCATACTACCAGCTGACAAAGGCAATGCAACTGTACTGATGGACAAAACTGAATACACTAAAAAACTGGAAGACCCCATTAGAAGTGATAGCTATAGCAAGGTAAAGAAAGACCCCTCGTTGAAAACGGTACAACAGCTGTCGCAGATCCTAATAAAGAACAAGGATCACTTCCAGCCTAAGTCATACAAGCAGTTGTCTCAATGTTACAGCAAGCTACCTCACATGTATGGTCTACACAAGATTCATAAAGATGGTATTCTGCTCAGATCGATTGTCAGCAGCATAGGCTCAGGACATTCTTCAGAAGTGGTTCTACACTTCACAGGTACCTCTAAGACCCCCAACAGAGGAGGACATGACTAAGAACTGTGCGTATGCCATTCCATGTAGCTGTGGAAAGAAATATAACAAAGAAACAGGCCACCTCCTTATGGTAAGGCTACAAGATCACAAGGCCATAACACGAGGGGAAATAGAAATATCAGGTGGAGCTGACCACATATGGAGGGAGAAAGGGGATCACCATCCCCTATGGAATGAAGTTTAGATAATAGATGGAGAACGCCATTGGAAACTATGTAAACTTAAGGAATCAGTACATATGCTAGGCTACAAAAATCTTCAAAGACTACCAAGCATAGAGATGAATACAATATGGGAGAGAAAATGCCAGAGAAAATCATTAGTGTCGAAAATTGCAATATGAGCTCTGGTAAAAATAATAGAGAAAACCATTAACATCAAAAAATTACAATATGAACTCTGATAAAAAGGTTACTGAACATTATTAGGTTTATAAGTCCCAGAAATTCAGCTGATCTTGTTCTTAAGGACACATGGCCCAATGGATCCAAAGAGTTGTGAGTTCAGTACCAGGTTACAGCAGTGGTGAACATTTAACTTAGAGAGTCTTGTTAGGGGATAACTCATGACTACCAAAAGAGGATCCAGACAAAGAATGACAATGATATACCCCAGTGATTGTAATAAACTCCTTCCTGAAGAAGGAATTTCAAACTGAAAAGAAGGCCGGGGTGTACAGCAGCTAAAACATCATACAAATGGCAAGATGAGGACAATAGTCTGAATAGTGTAAATTGAAAGTTAATTATTAATAAATATATGTTGCATTTCATTTATTTACATTAAAACTTTCTTCACAAATCAATTTAATGCTATTTCATCAATGCATGAAGTTTCAGCTTCATAGAATAATTTATTATCTGAATATTCTTGGTAAAATAAGAAAGGACATAAACCCTTTCTTTCTTTTTCTCCTCCATATGTAATAACAACATGTCGTGTTGGACTCTCTGGAAAATTTCTTTCTTCGGGTAGCTGACTGCAGACACAGTCAGTCAGCCTCCTTGTTTCTTTCCTTCTTTCCCTACTTCTTTCTTTTCCTTTCCACATTGGTCGGTCATTGGCCACCCTATTAACGCCCTTGACCAAAACTGTTACCAAAAGTATAAAAATTTTAAGCTTGCTGGTAGTGTAATATAACAATCTGGCCCCACCCGAGGAAGTGATGCAAGTGATGGTGTTTCCCGTCGGTGAAGGGGTCGGCGAGCGGCGGGGCAGGTGTTTGTGAAATACATCCTGTCGAGGCCGGAGCGGATGTCGTTTGACCTTATTTCCGACAGCGGCGGAAATGACTGCGGAGGCAGACAGAACAGGTGTCTCTGGGAATTACGTGGACGTTGCGTGGGCGAGGCAAAACCGGAAGGAAAGTCCCGGTTCTAGAAGACTATATAAAGACCTCGACACACGGATTCACCAGCAGAGAACGGCCAGTGGAAGCAGAGAAACACCACAGGCAAGACTACACTCCCGTCAACCCATTCTATGTGCACTCTCACCCTTCCGTTCTCTATTCCACACGGTTCGTCGTTATTAATAAAAATATAACCTTATATTTTTATATATGCATGTTTGTTGTTTTGTCGTCGTACGGCGATATATAACAGTAGTAGCACGTGTGTTTTGGACATCAAACTGTCTTCTTGAATATGGTAAAAATTAAGCCATTTTGTTTTTTATTTTTATTTATTTTTATCCTCTTTTATTTTGCCCATTTTTGTATAATTTCTAACTTTCATGTCTAATTTGAAGGATTTTTATCCTAGCAGAAATCTCTTTGACTAGACTTAACTAAGTTAAAACTTAGCAAGTCACTAACCTAATTTTTTTTTTTTTCCAATTGGAGTAGATAGACTAAACTATCACCCGGTTCACACTCCACCCACGTCTATTGAACAGGTGAAGAGGCTGACCCCTTGTTCATTGTTTAGGATGTGGTTTACGGCTTTCACTTTTCCAATCTTTTCACTGTTTTCTTTTTTTTTTTCAATTGGAGTAGATAGACTAAACTATCGCCCGGTTCACACTCCACCCACGTCTATTGAACAGGTGAAGAGGCTCATCCCTTGTTCAGTGTTTAGGATGTGGTTTCCGGCTTTCTCTTTTCCAATCTTTTCATTCCTACATAGCCCCCTGCGCTTCAGTGGCATTACCGCCTTGCTCGAGGGTGATATGATTAAAAAAAAGTTCTTGTTTTAGTCCAATTAGAGAATCATAAAACTATTAAACTATTGTATTTATCAGATATAACTTTCAATTAAATTGTAACCTCTTGAGAATGTCTCTTAAACCAATTTTTACTCTTTTTAATTGAATTTTTTAAAAATATTAATGAAAGTTTCTAATTTTTTAAAAATATGTACATTTTATTAAAACACATTATGTCATAAAATATAGTATCATGAATAGGGTTTTTTTTTTTTTGTAGCTGAATTTTTTCTTGTTTATATTCTTGGCTTAACAAATTAAACTATTATCAACAAACTTTTAAACTGTAAGGTTTATTTATCTTTCTTTCCAACAATATTAGGTTTGTGATATTCAATAAGGATGATGTATTTTCTTTCCAATTTAAATCACATACAGTAAGATCATGTTTATTCATGTCTTTTATTCCAAGTCTTAAGGCAACTTTTATTCTATTAACATCAAATTTAATTATTTTGCTAGAAAGATTATTCATTCAGTGACATCAGCATTATTATAGCATTTTTTTTAGATTGAAACAGAGTTTATCATGAATGTACAGAAAATAATTACTTTATTTGGTAACTTCTATAACTACTAAATTACTAAAGAAACATTTGATAAAATTCATACAGATATTTTTTCCAACAAAGCCAAATTTATAACTTGAGAATAAGATACTTTCTTTCAGGTTAAACTAAAAATCCTGTCATAATTAAGCACTACAATGCTAAAAATCACAATATGTATTTAACATATTGTGATTTTTAGCATTGTAGTGCTTAATTACATATATTAATAGATTATGTTCATTTTAACAATTAAGTTCTTTTTCTTAAAGTAGATTACCAAGCTATCTAGTTATCGATCAATTTTTGACAATGTTTAACTTTCGTTTAAAAAAAAAGGTATTTCAAAAAGCCAGCTTTTATGTTGACACCACAATTACTTTAAACTACCAAGACTTACAAGATATGTGAACCAAGTACAATGCAATATTTATTATTTACCATTTTAGAAAAGATTCATTATTTATCATTTTATGAAGAAATAAATTTGAAAATCTTTTTATTCAAAAATTTATAAAAACTTAGAAAATTTTCAAAATACATCAACAAATATGTTATACAATTATTATAATTTTATAGATAAATAACTATTAAAACAAGTTTTTAAGCATAAGTTTATAAAAATATCTGAGTTATAGAACATGAAAATTTAAATAAACATTATTTTCAGGACATTATAAATTTTTTTCTCAAATTATTTTATACCTCAGATTACTTCTTGTTTTAATTTCCCAATTTTTTATAATTATGTCTAGGAATTTTAATACAAATTCAAGGACTAAATCTCCAGTATTTATAGGCTACCCTTCTCATTCTTTTTGAAAAATTGTTTTAAACTGTTGCTAATTTTTCTAAAAATGCTTAGAAAATCTGCCAAGAGATTATTTATTGTCAGACAAGTACAGATTGATGAAGAAATCTTAAATGAAAAGTCAATAACACATCACTCAATAAATCTCAGGCCTAACTAATAAAACAACAACTTTTAGGCAAAATTTGACTTTATTCATCAACATAGTCTCCTTCTAAGATGATACACTGATTCCAACACTTCTCTAACAATTTGATGCCTTTTTTGTAGAACAATTTGTCTTTGACCTCAAAATATGCCTCAGTTTCCGATATCACTTCTTTGTTGGAGCCAAATCTCTTTTCCTGGAGCATTCTTTTGAGGTCTGAAAACAGCCATTAGTTGCTGGTAGCCAGATCTGAACAATTCAAAGTGCAATCACTTTTTCTTCTTCATTTGTGGCCATTTTCTGGCAATTTCTTCCTTCAAACACATCAATAATGCTATATAATATTCACTATTGATGGTTCTTCCTTTCTCAAGGTAATCGATGAACAAAATACCTTGCACATCCCAAAATATGAAGGCCAAAACCTTACATGCTGATGTTTGCCTCATTGGTTGTTTTGAACAGCTTTTACCAGCTGATGTCCACTCAGCTGACTGCCGATTTGACTTCAGAGTGAAGTGGTGGATCTGTGTTTCATTCATTGTCACATATTTATACAAAAACTCCTTGTTGCATTGAGACAGTCGCAAACAATGCTCTGAATCATCAATCATTGTAGTTTTTGATTGACTGTGAGCAAATGCAGCACCCATTTTGAACACAGCTTTCTCATTGACAAATAGTAAATACACTGTCTTCTGATATGTTCAACTCCTCTGCTATCTCACACAATTTCAATTTATGATCAACCAAAACTAGTTTGTGGAATTTTTTGTATTTTCTGGAACAACTGCCGATTTCAGGTGACCTGAGTATTCAGCATCATTTGTGCCTGTAAGACCGCATTTAATGTCAGCAACCTCTTAACCATTGTTTCCAACAGAGCAGAGTTTGAATAATACTTATCAAGCATTACTTTGCTTGAACAGTATATTTTCCATCAAAAAGCAATGCTTTATCAACACACAAAATTCAGATTTTTCCATTGTTTTAAAAATTTGCAACAGTAGTTTCACTTAACTGTAATTTGTAAACTAATAATTTGATTGGGCCCAAATTTTGTCATGTGCCATTTGAAGGTTAGTACTTCATAAAAATCATGTGAATTTTTTTATTAGTGGCACCATCTATATGTCAGGCCTAGGACTTATTGAGTGATGTGTTATGCAGCATCTTGATTAGAACAATTAGCAAACCTGGCAAATAATAAAGATCACATTATAGTACCCATATTTTCATTATTTAATTTTTTTTAAATTAATGAATTAAAAAATTGTTTCTATATTTATTTCTTTATAAATTGGTGAATGATAAACATAGCATTTTATTAGTTGATTTGCATGTTTAAAATGTTGTAAATATAAAATTATTCTTGTAAATAAACACTCTAATAAATAGTGCTTAATATTTTTGTTGTAAATTCTCTAAGAACAAAGAAAATGTATGAATCCACTGGGATATGTTTAGGTTTTATTAAAACAATAAACATTGCCAAAGTAGTACAAAATAATAGTGGTGTCAAAAGAAAAAAAAACATCCTTTTGGTACACTGATTTATTGTGAGCACAAAAGTTAACTTTTGCTCAATTTTTAATTAAAAAATAAACAAAAAGGCATGACTGATATCCTACTTAGAATAGAAGGGTAATTTTTAACTGGAATTTAACTTAAACTGATTTTCTAGGATCATTATTGATTATAAACCAGAAAGCAGGTTCCCACAGACCTGTGTAAAAAATTCCAGGACCTTTCCAGGACTATGTTAAAAAGTTTAAAGGACTGAAACTGATACACACACACACACACACACACACAAAGTGAATAGTCATCAATTTCAAAAAGACAAATATAATTTATCTTTTAATTTGATAGAAGAGATGTTCAAAGAAAAGCTACAGCTTGTTTTAATAATTCATGTCACATGGATCAAATGAAAACGGTGGTGAAGAAATCAAAGTGTTAAAGACTAAAACACAACTGAATGCAGACCTGGTTATGTTATCCATTTTTGATATTATTCTACACAGTTTAGAGATTCCTGGGATATCACATTTTGACTTTCATAAATTGAGGAAAAGGATGTGTGAGCAGCCCAATTTAGAAAATTTGGAGACTTTTCAATGAACTTTTGGGTTGTTGTTGTTGTTTTTCCAGTATTTTTCAGTCCTTGAAAAGGCCCTGTCAATTTTCAAGGACTTTTTCCAAGACCTGTATAAACCCTGCAAGTGTTACTAAGAAAGGTTTTTCTAAGCGTAAAACATTAAGCTCTGACACACTGCTCCTGTATATTCATTAGGGCAAATTTTCCAAGTGAATTTTACTTGTTTTAAAAAAGAAATTGTGGTTGTTCTTGAAAGGAATATATTATAAGCAATTTATATAGAATAATTTGTATAGCTTAAGATTTAAGCTACACATTAGTTGTGTTTTACACTACTCAAACAAGTTAAATTCTTCAGACCCACTCAGCTTTTGACCATTCTTTATGCAGAAAACACCTGATTATTTTTATTATTCAAAGCATTTGAATATTCATCAAATTGTTATATAAGTTCATTTGAAAAATAAATATTATATAAAAATACTCACTATCTCATGTAAATATATAAAAATTAAATGATTTTACATTTCAATGATGCAAATAATGTTTAAAAAATAAAAACAATAAGATAAAAGTAACTTTAAAAAAAGAAAATACTTATCTATACAAAATGAAAGGAAATAATGATAGTAACTTTCAAAAAGATTACAGGTGATAAATTTGTAAGTAGAGTTTGTTCAATCAATTCTGATTCTACAGATACATGGTTCAATTCAATCCAGCAAAATCATTTGAGTTAAATCTTACCTTAAATGAATCCAGCCTGTACTTTAATTAAATTTTAGCCAATAAAACTTGGATTAAACTAATCAAACATTCTTTACTATATATATTGTCTAAAACTGATCCTACAAGCATTTTAGCTCAAGTTAATGCAGCAAAGTAGACATTTTTATTGAAAATGATCCAGAGATTTGATGCGTGTATAAGAAAAAGTCAATCTCAAACCATGCATTGAAAAATAATGATTGTAAGATTAAAAAGAAATTCAAAGCCAAAATGAAAAAGGGTAGAAAAATATTGAAAACATGTCAAATTAATACAAACAAAGTTTTGAAAACAAAAACATTTAGACAAAAATTGGGGAAAAGCAGTAAAAGAAAATTTACAGATTACATTTTACAAAGTAAATAAAACGTAAAATAGTAAAATTATCAATGAACCCAATTATAAAATATTAACCTACCACTTAATAATAACGCTGACTCAACTCAATGTAGCTCATATACAACTATATATAACAGATAAAATAATTTTCGAAATACACATAAATGGGTTCAATTTTAAAATATCAATGCATATTAATTAAAGTTTATAAGAAATTAAATCTATAGAAAGCAAAATATATTGCTTATTTATTAACCCTTTCAACTTGATACCTAAAAATTAAAAACAGTTAACTAGTCATTCATACCAACTTAACGCAACTATTTTTTCTACACTACTGGTTCAATATCCTGCATAGCACTTTTTATAAGAATATTTTAAATAGTAGTGGGAACTATAATCCCTTCCTCTTGACAAAATGGTTTCTTTTTCCTTTTCTCTACCATCATTTAAGAAAACATTCAAGTATCACATTTCACTAAAATATTGTGATAAGTCTATCCTGCAAAATGGATATGTATTTTTTTCTCTATTGATAACTCCAAGAAGCTTTGAAAGACTAAACTATTCTCAGATTGACATCTAAACACACTGAAATGTTCATAATGAAGCTTCAAATACCAATAAGTACAGTATATCATTTTCACATTATTGGCAGAGTGAATTGTGTCATAGTGCTCTTCTTCTCAGAGACAGTACCCAACTGACCCTACTATAATGTGCAGTTGACAAAAACAAAGCATATGCACAAAATTAGAAAATATAAAATGGCAACAATTTACCAATCACACCCTGTAGATATATAGAGAGATAGAAATAAGCTTAAACAGATAAATAAACAGACAGACAGACAGGCACTATCTTGAAACAGTAAAACTTAAAAATGTTAGAACCACTGATGTATGGCAAACATCCTTTGTGCCCTTTTTCTTTTTAAATATTTTTATCATTTTCAAATCAGATTTCCACGTTACAATTGGTTAAATTTTATTCTAACTCTAAAAGCATAAAATAATTTGATAATTATTGAAAACACCTTGAAAATGTTCTTGGCTATCCCCAAAACAATATGAAAACAATTTCATTTGAAGCAGAGTAATTTAAAGATAATACATTTATTTAATTAACTAAAGATTAGTCTTACCCTTCCTCATTCTGTTGTTTTAATTTTATTAAATTTCATAAAAATTGGAGCTATTTTTTTTCTGAAGAATATATTTCTTCTGTTTTGAACATAAAAAAAGTTTTTTTCATGCATCTAAGCTAGAGATTGTTTAAAAGATTCAAGATTGACATTTAACAGCAAATATATTTTATATCTATCAAGAATGGGAGAAAATCCAAGAAAAAATATTAGAATACAAAGAAAGAAAAATGAAGTAAGTAGCAAGAATTGAAATTAGAGATATGAAAGATAAATGGTAAAAGAGAATATTAGAAAAAATTAAGTAGTGAATAAATAGTTAAGAACTATGTAGAACAAGCCATTCAATAAACATGAAATAAAATTTCTAATTTAAAAGCATTTATTTATTTTGTCACTGTGCATTGCACAATGAAATTGGACAGCAGCCCCCAGGTCCATCATCACACATAAGGGGTTAGATAAGTACCTATATATATATCTCAGCATGTGGTGTAGATATAGAAGAATACCAAGGAGTATCCTGTACATATAGTGGTAGGATAACTCTCTAAGAGAGCTCTAAATATATATGTATATAAATACATATAGAGCAAATACAAGAAAAAATTAAGGGAGACACGAAATAAAAATAAAGATCACTCCCTTAAAAGAGAAAATTTAAGAAAAAATACATCATCACATCAGTTCGGCAAATACACACACATATTCATACATAAGCATATATATCCGCAACATATAATCAAAGAGCTAGCGTAAGAGCAGGTGTCAACTTAAATCTAAAGATACATTCAGCAAGTCAGTTAGACTGCTGACCCATAGATTTGAAACGTAAAGGAAGGAGGTTAGGTGAGAGAGAGAGAGTGTGTTAAAAAGGAAGGGTAAGTATCTTAAAGCATAAATGAGAAGGGAAAAAGAAGAAGAGAGGAATAAATTTGAATTAGAAAGAACAGATGATAGGAGAAAATGAAATAATGTGTCTGCCTTAGTTTTTCCTTATATATATATATATATATATATATATATATATATATATATATATATTCATATAGATAGGTGTGAGTTTGTAACCCTGGGTTTCATGCTCTTGCGATCATCAGAAAAACTGATTAATTTTTTAAAACAATTGGCTATATGTAGGGCTGTGTATATTGGTGTATTTTTGTGGAAGTGGGAGGAAAATTTGTTGTCATGACAGACACAGACATATATACACATTTTTATACCCATTGATGTGCACAAAGATACACGCACGTGCACGTCCGCCCACCAGGGCTCACACAAACATATATGCGAATCGTACGGGGCTCGGCATATATATGTGTGTGTGTGTGTGTGTCGTTGCACACATTCATACGCATTCGGTTGGTGTATTTGAATAGTGTAGCGTTGTCAACACACAGACAGTTGTCTATTTCTCATACGTACATATGTGCATATGATGGGGGTCTGTGTGAAACTATGATAGGTAAAAATTGCCATTATTTTATTTAAGGCTGTATTGTTATTTTTTATTTTAAAGTCGGTTATTAGCTTTTTTTTGTGTTTGCGCATATTTAAATGGTAGAAATTCTAATTTGTAATGCTTGTTAGTTTTTTATGTGTGGTGGTATTAATTTTACTACAGCAGAGAGGGGTAATTTATGTTAATGATGATTGCAGACTAATACAGTGATAGTAATATTTGATGATAATAACAGTTGTGGTAGCAAATAGTTATTGTAAAGCAGTAGTAGTGATTAGTAATGCTGTTGTAATGATAATAACAATAAATGCAATTATTATGGTGGTAGTTTGAACTAGAGAATAATTGATAGGATTATGGTATCAGCGGTTCCTTTTTTATCACTTTGGTATGAATTGTGATAATAGGTATTTATTTTCATGTCTGCATTTGGAAATTAGTTCTGATCTCATGTTTAGTAAGTTCTTTTGTGGGGTATGAGATATAATTGTTACTTTTTCATGTAGGCAAAGTAGGCATTTTTTTGTAATGTTGTAGGCAGTTACTTTTTTCATTACTTTCAAGCTTATTGTTGGGAAAATATTTCTGTCTTTTAGATGCCATACATATGTGGATAGTGTAGTGCTGTTCAAGTATTTTTTGTTGGAGAATGAAAGATTGTGGTTGTTTTTTCTTTTCTTAAATGGTCCCTCAGTGACACCGATGTAGTACATTGTGTTGTTGTTTGCACTTACCTTGGCTTTATAAACTCTGTTTGTTTGCTGGCAATTTCTCTGGAGTGGACATGTAATTCTGTTTCTGCAGTTGCATTGAGGTTCTTCAGTTGCATTATTGTAAGTTGTTCGAATGCATATGTATTTCGCAACGGCACACATATACATATATATGCCAAGCCCTGTACGATTCGCATATATGTTTGTGTGAGCCTCGATGGGCGGACGTGCATGTGTCTTTGCGTAGGTCAATGGGTGTACAAATGTGTATATATGTCTGCGTTTGTCATGACGACAAATTTCCCTCCCACTTCCACAAAAATACACCAATATACACAGCCCTACAAATAGCCAATTTTTAAAAAAATTAATCAGTTTGTCTGACGATCACAAGAGTGTGAAACCCAGGGTTACAAACTCACACCTATCTATATGAGTATATCAGCTCTATCACTGATATTGAGCACTTTCAAATAAGTACCACGCATATATAATATATAACAAATTGCATATATATATATATATTGATATTTATAATTATATACATACAGTTTTGCATATATATATATATATATATATATATGTGTGTGTGTGTGTGTGTGAATTAATAAATATACACATGGGAATACATCCATGTATAAAAATATTATTCAGATAATAAAACAGTGCTCACTGTAGTATAAACAGAGCCATTAATTATATATATTAATAAATATACATATTATCCTACCTCAATGACGTGACTCAAAGTTTCTTGTGTTACGCAATCATTAGGCGCATATTACAAAATATGCATCTGATGATTGCATAACACATGAAACTGGGTTGTGCCATCAATGTAGGATAATATTTATATACACACACACAGTAATGACATTTAAATTGATCATGTGTGACAGCATTTGTTTTACACATGGCTGTCTCTCAAACACTTAACCCTAGAAAAAATAAATCTAAAACATTTTCCTGAGGGTAACAGATCAAATAAGTGATACTCAAGAATTATGTTGTGTTTCATTATGTTTTCTGCTCTACTGCAATAGCAAGAATTGGAAATGTCATCCAAGGAAGGCAATAAGAAACCTGTTATTTTCTGGGCAATATCTATAACCCTCTAGAGGCCCTCCTGTCCACTGGCAAGCAACTGGCATATTAAACTGCAATGCCATATGTTAGCACACTCCTAATAAAATAACAGTAGGAAATTATCAGCATTTTATTTTTGTGACCAGCCTGCTGAGCTGAAGTAAAAGAAAAAACAAAGTATTCTCACCCCTTTTTCTCTAGGAGGTTCAGTGTAAAATGGAGAGCAGTAGCAAAGGCATCTTCTGTCAATGTATAGTCTGTATACAAACTAAAGACATTGATCAAAAGTTGACAGTAGATTTGCTTTGATATACCACTGGATCAATCTTTCAAAGCACTTCATGACAATTGGTGTAAGTCCAACTGATCGATAAACACTGGAATCACTTATAATTGTTTATTCTGACAAAGGGATGATGGTGGTTAACTTCAGGTAGGATAATATCACAGATTTCAACAAATACAGGTTAAATATTTTTGTAAAGATCTCAGAGGGTTGGTTGGTCAGATCCTTCCTGTCACTCTATCAGGCGCAGGGCTTTCTTCAGATTCACCCCTCTGAACATATGCCTCACATCATGATAATGAACTGTAAAGTTCTCATTTATGCCTGGTGAGGTTATGTCTGGTTCTGAGCAAAACAAGTAAAGAAACAGTAAAGTTCCTCTGCCAATGAGGTATCACCATTTTTAATTGTTCAGTTCTTAGATTTGTTGTTAATAATATGTTGAATACTCTACCATACATGCCACTGATCATTGTTACTGAAGTGGCTCTATTTATTTCCTGTATGTTATTTTTGCTTCCCTAATGATTCTCTTCAGGCTAACTCTAGCAAACCTATATAAGGTTGCGTTGCCAGAGCTGAAGACAAAAGATAGTGACTGTCAACACAATATTTTATACCACAAAACATAGCTGATGTATAGGTTTCCAAGTTTAGTTGATTTAAAATCCACATTTAATATTTGAGTAGACCTTGTCCAAAACAGTTCTTGTTGAGTAAATTTCATGCATTGTTTGAATTTTGGCAGAACTGCATTCAAATCAGCTTGATTAAAATCACCAACTATTATATGAACAGCTTGGGAGTAGTTGTTCTGCTGTTTATTCTTGAAACTGTGTAGATATCTTAGAGCTGTATTAAGATTTGTGTATAATAGTATATTAACAGATGTAACTATTATGACAGAAAACTTGGAAGGATGGTAAAAAGGCCTACATTTAACAGGTATTCCAAGTCAATGAAATGATGATTATCCAGTATGTCACTGTCAGCACACCAGCTATTTTGTACATAAATACATAGACAATCCACTCTGCTATTGCCAGAAAAGTTGTTTCTGCCCCAATAACATGCTATGCAGCCTCTGCCATTAAATAAATTCATTTGGTACAGATTAATGAAATCATGTTTCTGTGAGTAGCAAATACAAAAGTCTTTGAATTATCCATAGAGAGCTGCATGTTATGGCTATGTTGTTTGTGTGCATAAAATCTCTTGTAATTACAGGTTCACATTGAATTCCAATGCACAGAAGGTCTTGTAGGTAGGCTTTACAATATTACACTTCACATTATCAGACATACAAACAAAGTCACAAATATGAAGCACAAAATGGGAAACCTGCTTTCAATTGCTACATCCGAGCACTATTATATATGTACCGATGAATATTAATGGGTATGTCCCAATCCTCATAAATACATTGGACATTATTGTGAGGCGGGGTGGGGAGATATATTGCTGTCTAGCAATTCACCACTCGCAGTGGTTATCTACTTCACACAGCTGGCGAGTATTGTATTTTGTTGATGTTATAAAGATTACTATGTCATTTTCAAAAATTCTGTTTTGGTTATTTTTCATTCAGTAACCTTTTTAGGTTACAACAGGGTACACAACTATTTTGATATTATTTGACATTTATGAGAAATACAGTGCTTCTAAAAAATGCCAAGATGAAGCTAATAAAAACTTTTCTCTATTAATGTTCCTGGGAATGACTAGTTATGGTCAAAAATATTCAAACAAAAACATTACAAACTTTAGACAGTTTCTTCATAAATTTGATCTTGATATACAACAACTTAAACTGTAAAAATATAATTAAAAATTAAACAGAAAGATTCAATTTTCATAAAAGTTGTTTGAATAAACTGATGTAAAAACACCTTTCATCCAATATAAAATATCCTTAACTGTATACTTCCATTAAAAACTTTGCACTTTTTTCTTTATTTGCATCTTTATGAAAATTGCGGACAGATATTTTGACTGATATCTGACCCTTGTAATATTACAAAAATATAAAAACATTAGAAAAACAAAGACATGAAAGAAAATATAAAAGTAAAATCAAAATGCAAAACAGAAAGTATATTGGAAAGAAAAAATGTAACAAAAAAAGATGTATAATGGAAAACACAAAGATTTGTGGAAAAAATAATAAAATTAGAAATTGAAAAATAAAGATGAAAACAATCCAAATTATATTTTTTAACTTTAAAGAAATAACAAAAAAGTTTGTAGTAAAAAATTGAAATGAAATAAGCATGTCTACATTCAAGACAGTTGAACATCATAACAAAAAACATCTCATTAATAGTTTTGGGGAAAAACTGAAAAAAGAAACTCAGTAAAACACAAACAAAAATATCAAGAATGCAGAAAATGATTGCATAAAAAAGATAAAATGAATTTAAACTAAAATATTTTACAGGTATAACTTACAAGATAAGATATTATGGTTAAAACATCAGACCATCATAAATGATAAATGTTATCCCTATAAAATGTTTTAGTTTAAATTTCTTTTTATCATTTAAATATACATATATATATATATATATATATATATATATATATATATATATATATATATATATTATGGCTTATTCATAAAAAAAGCATATGTATAGTCACATAACCATCTATCACAATCCTAAAAGAGATGGCAATATAAAATTAATAGAATTGCCTAGCCACTTAAGACAAATTCTAAATATTTTTTTTTAAATAAAAAAAAAATGAGAAGTTAATTTTTCAGTAAAGAATAATTTTCTTGGTAATATATAATCTACATAAATTTTAAGGTACCTGAAATTTTAGGTTTATTGTATAAATATTTTTGTCTATGAAATCTTTAGTGGGAAATCAAACTGTGAACCTTTTTTTAATTTTCATATCTTAAAAAGGTAAATTTAAATTTTCATTATTGTCATTTTGCATAAAATAAAAACTAAACCCTCATTAATGAATGCAAATTAATTTACCAAAAAATTATAGAATGGGAGACAAAGTAGTTACTAAATAACATCAACAACAAATTTACATTTTAAATTGTTTTTATCTGAAGATAGGAGGAAAATTAATGAAAATACAAGGGAATGCTGAAAAGTTCTCAACTCAACCAAGAAAAAGAAAATAAGATTTTGTGAAATGAAGCAGGCCACAAATCTTTCAGCATTTCTTCATAACGGTGAGACAATAAATAAATTAAATAAACATAAAAATTAAATAAAAATATCTTTCAATGATGCAGGAAATAAAAACAATTTTTGTGCAAAATTAGGAAAGTACAGCAGAGAAAAAAATTTAAAACTAATAAATTTCAAACAAAAATTATAAAATATTTAAAATAAAATACACTTTGAAATAAAATTAATTGGAAATTATTATCTTAAACTTCTACAAAAATAAATTTTTTGCAGTTACAATAATAACAATAATAATAATAATAATTCAAAAGATTAAAGTCAATCTAAAAATAAATTTCTCAAGACTAAAAAAAAACAAGAAAAATTAATTTAAAATCAAAACATTCGAAAAAAACAACAATAATGAATAGATTAATGAGAAAAGGCAAAAAGAAGAGTCATAAGAATGTGACTACAAAAGCTTTTTGGATAGCCAAACAAACTACATACCTGGAACCTTTAAGGAATCTGCAGAGAAACAATGAAGGATTGGTGGGAGAAAATACAAGCAAAGAGACTAAGCAACATAAATGTAGAATATTTAATCTCACAGTGATTGAGTATACAGACAAAACAAATACAGCAAGCATTTGAGAAAAAGTGTTTGACTACATGTAAAATCATTGTAGGTTTATTGAACTACAAGCAAAAACTTAAATTTTGAATAAATTTAAACACAAAACTGAAATATTACATTTTATTTGTTTATTCATTGATTTTAATTTTAAGATGTTGATATTAATAAAAACAAATGAAGTAATGTTTCTGATATTAGAATTAATTAAGAGGCTGAATTTTATGGAATGATTTCATAGTAACTAACTTATACAAAGCATATTCTGGGTTAATAGTCTTAAATTTTTTTGATAGAGAATTGTCTTCATTAATGTTTGTCTAGTACTTCTTTCATCTTATTTGTGCTACTTTTTATCACATCACAAGTCATTTTTACATTCTATAACAATTAAATAAGCATCTTGAAATAGGGGCAAAATAACAAATTGGCTTCTGACAAAATATCAGATCCTATTTCAAACCTTATTTGAAAAATATTATTCCTAATTTTCGATGATTCAAAATATATGGAATTAATTCAAAAGTTCTAACTTAATTTTTTTATTAAATCATAATTAATTCTCATAAAATTCAAAACAGACTGAGAAGTATGTCTACTTTATCCAGCAAAATTTTGAATTCAGTGTATATACAAGACTCTTTAATGTGTTATTTGAAAATATAGTTTCCTTGACTTCAATAAAGCATTCAATAGAGTATCTATTTTCAAAAAGGATTTTCATATTTCATATGCATTTTTTTCTGTTTACATGTCTATGTTTATTTTTTCTCATTACGACCATCAACCTTCTTCTAACTTGTTGGAGAAGGAAGAAGGCAGTGAATACTAGCTGTGGGACAAACATATCAGGATGTAAAAAGTAGGTAAGGGGAGTGGTGCATGTAAGAAAACATTTAAGGCATGAAAGTTACAAGAAAAATTTTCAAGATTTATTTTGTGAAAAATGTTACACCTTAAATGACAAGAAAATAAATGCGTTACTGAAAATATAAAACCTTTGTTAATCACATTCTAGAATTTACTCACTTTTAATACTTTTACTATTGCATGGCTGTGATAGCCTGTTTTTTGGGGGGCGGGGGAGGAATAGGAAATTGCCATTTACTGGAAAGAAATATCTAAAAAGACACAGATGGCAATATTGTGGGTGGCATCATTCTGGTTTCAACAGAATACTCTGCAGTACAGACTAAGCTAAATGATATCCCCAATGTACAATATAATTAAAATTATGTCACAAAACTACTAAATGTCTACACTGATTTGGAAACAGCACTAAGCTCTAGTTAATTTATTGCATAAATACACATACATATGCTGTGAAATGCTGGTTTCTTAGTGTGCATGTATATCTAAATATATATTTTTCTAAACATATACTGTTAAATATAACATACAATGAATGTCTATTATGTTTGATCATGAGCCATTCTAAACATCATATTTTGGCATTAATTTCAAATGAAAATAAAGACAAAAACTGTTCAACATTTGGATATTTTTTTTATTATGCTGGTTCTAAGCTTTTGGCTCACATGAGCCATCTTCAGAAAGGTTACAGAGACATTAAACATAAAGACATCCACCATCAAAGATGATTTTATCTTGTGTTGACATAAAACATTGCTAAGCAGCGACAACAGTCACCAAAATAGCAAACGCAGCTCATAAATTTGTAATGTATGACGTCACACCACGTGAGAGACCGAAATGTTAACAGAACCACATGTCTAAATGCAATGTAATGTATTGTGACCAGATTGAAATGTGTTTTTATTAAGTGTGGACAATTTTTGTATTTATTTTCACCTGAAATTAAAGCCAAAATATGATGTTTAGAACGGCTCATGATTAAACATAATAGACATGTTATATTTAACAGTATATGCTTAGAAAATTATCTGCTGCCTCAATACAGTGATGTGGAAGAGTGTGTGAAACCAAAATTGCTGACAGTCCGTGAAATACTGATTGAAAGGCATTTAAGACAAGCAAACTTTGTAATAAATTGCTCGATATCAAAGATAGAGCATTAATAGAATTAATGTAAGTAAAGGATTATCACTTAGATGATTGATGTCACCTTCAGAATCACAACTCCATAGTTTTGGAGGCAAATTTTTTCCACATGCACTCTGAATGGAAATAAAAATAGTATAATCATACTCAAAGGTCCTTTTAAGTCAGAACAAAAAATAAAATATTTTCCTCCTTTTTTTTTTGATTTTAAAAAATACAGGGATAAAGCTAAGACAATCTTGTAACAAAAATGGATACATTGCACGGAAGTAAAGTCTAGACGGTTGCTCGATTAGCTGACACTTCCCCGGTAAGATTGAAAAAAGAAAACCTATATTCAGAGCCCTTTGCTTTTCTTGCATTATATTAAACTAAAAAATGATTTTATTAGTACACTGTCTTTTTATCACTTGTGAATCTGTTTAGATAGGAATTTAAATATTATAATCAATAAAATATTAAAATCAATAAAAACTGAGAAAAGAAAACAAATTAAATAATATTTTTTATGCAGTTCATATAAATGTTAATACTATTCTTGGAAACCTAAATTCTTAAACCCATTTTTAATTGAAAGTTAGGAATATCTAATTTCTTTTGAAAAGCAGTAACTTAGTATTTAATGTCAATGTATCAATTGACTTGTAATGACTAACATTTCAAATTCACAAATACAACTTAGAGACCAAGATTTTTTAAATTACACATGCAGATGTCTTGTGAAAATAGAAATATTTTTAATTCACTGAATCAAAGATAGAAGAAAGGAAAACAAAGAAAGATTTCTAACATGTAATCAAGCTTAATTTTAGTGTAGTTTATGTTTAACTTATCTATGCACAAATAGATATATATTGAGAAAATAAAGCCGTTAAAAACAGTCCATTTTTCATACCTATTCGTATCTCCCTCTTTTTTCGTGTGATGTTCTCATCATAGTAAAAAGTAATGTTATTTTTTATGGAATATCAAATTGAATATTTCTCAAAATTCAGCAAAAAATTAAAAATAAAGCATCCCCATAGTCATGTATCTTGGTTCTTATTTTCTATTGATTTTTCTCTCATGAGCAAATACAACTAATTTTGAAAGATAAATACATGACATTATCTCTGATTAGAGAACAAATCATTATTCAGTAAAGAGAAGACAGAAGAGAGAGAGAAGTAGACAAGTCATTTACACTAAATCTTACACTGAGGAAACAAGAATAGAGCTATCAATGAAAAGCAAGAAACAGTAAAGAAAAAGGCAGGAAATAAATTCAATAAAAGTTTTAAGAGAGCGGGTATGTTCATGAAATCAAAATAAGAAGTAAAAGTGTTTTCAGAAGAAAAAGAAGAGGGGGAGAGAAAGATAGAAAATAGTGTATCTTTAGAAGAAAAAAAAATTAGAGAGAGGAAGTAAAAATTTTTAAAACCAAGAACAAAATGTTAAAGAAAAGAAATCAACAAGAGAACAAATTATGAACAAATTACTAATCAAAATAATCATAATTCCCACATAAATATTATAAATAAAAAACACAAAAAACATGAAAAATATTTTAAATAAAAAGTAAATAGTGAAATTGATTTACCTGCTCCATAAATAACTTTCTAAATAAGTAACATTCACTTACTGTGGATCAAATAAAAGTTTTATTTTAGATTTTGATAGAATTAAATGAGGTAATGAATTGCTTAGAATCTTTATTTCATAAATTTAAGCATAAACTAAATTCTCAAAAAATGAATAGCTTTATTTTACAGTAAATGAATTTTTAGTCAACCATAAAAACTAGAGAAAAATTTGCCACAGAGAAAATTGATTCCAAATCCAATCAATGATAGTGGTAATATTAGTTGTTTGCTTATAAGAAAATATATGCAAAACTAAGTCTGTACATATTCTCATGATAACAGCTGGGCATGGCCTTATAAATAAATAAAATTTGCCAGTTTTTGTACTTTAATATAACTGATCTCTGTAACTAGAACAGTTGATTGCAAAATTGTCATCTTCTGTTTTTCTCTTTTTCTCTCAGATCTTCTGAGAGAAGTTAATTTCTGTTTATCTGTTGATGTTTTGTCCATAGTTTTCATTTTTTATTTCCATTGTTTTAATGTTCCTTGCACTTTTTATTTTGAGCTTTGTCTCCTGCCGTGTACTATTGCATTTCCATTCAGTATTTTTATACTATTAGTTAATATATGCATAATTCATCTGTAATTTGCATATTCATTTTATTCTTTTGAATTTTCTAATTTAAAAACAAAATTTATGCTGCTATATTTTCATAACATTGCTATGAATTTATTGAATCATTTTAAAGTCCAAATTCAGCAGGATAATTATTTTATAGTGGCGTTTAAAAGAATTAAAATTTAAATCATCTTATGATCTTGACTTAACAAAATTGATTTATTTCATATCGAATGGAATCTACATCATAATACTTGCTTTCAATGTTTAACTCTACTGTTTCAGTAATTATCTTTCTTATTTTAACTCACTGCACTTAAAGATTATATTAAAATTTGAAAGATCCTTAATATAATTATTTCAAACCTGTTTCGAAGAAGCCTGTAAAGATGAAACTACTTTTAATACATAACCACAATTAAAATAATCTTTCATGAAAAGTTCTGAATCATTTCAGAAGTCTGTATGAATAAACTTCCTTATGAATTCACACATTATAGATGATATGCACCATCTTTTAGAGTTATTTAAATGTAAATCGTCAGTTATTCTGATTGGTTCCAAGAGTTACATCTAAGAATGGATAAAGTTGTCTTGACATAAAATTCTTTTCTACATATTATTCCATTTAGTATTTTTACCTTCATTGCTTTTATCACAATGTTTTAAGTTGATGCGTTCTTTGAATTTCTTTCATCTAGTATATGTTTCAAGAGTTTCCTCAATATTCTATAAGATATACATAAAAACAAGCCAATGAGACAGTAAACTATACAACTTAAGGATCAAACATATACTTCAGATTGAAAAATCAAGACTAGAAAGATGCCCAAAAAGCTCCCCCAAATATTAAGGAATTCTGCTGGATATAATCATACAATCTGGTGATACATTCTGCTAAAACTAAAATATAAAGATAATAGTTAAAATAATTCATCAATTTATGGTGAAAGCCCAACCATATAAACCTTTTAATCTAATCAAGATTAAGTACAGGAATGAAATTAACATGCAACAGGACAAATATACCCTAGTTTATTCATGATCATGGATCTATACTAATATTGTTAATAGTTAATATGACTAAATGATTGCTTTTACAAGAAAAATAACAACAATGAGAGTTGGTTGTACTCAAATGTTTAAAAAACATTTATAGATATGAAGGCTTTCTTACTTTTAATTTAATAAAAATAGGCAATATAGACAAAGCAAGTATGTATGAGTACACTTGAAAAGAAATTAACTCCTTAAATACAAGAAGGTCAGTCAAAAGTGAGCACATTCTGACAAAACCACAAAGAGCAACATAAAGGTATCAATGACCAACAAGAATCCTAAATCAAAGAGAATTTGTGCGATAAAGAAGGCATTAATTAGGAATCCTTATAGAAAGTAAAAGATGGAGTGAAGGGCTGCCAGAATAATTCAACAGGCATGCAAAAATTCTAATTTGTGTTATCAGTAATGCTAAATTGGGAGAAATTAACCAGTATGTAGTCAATAATATAAAACATGTTTGAGCAGGCCCCAATGAGGACCCAGACAAATGAATCATGGTTACTATTATCAGTAAATTCAATGGGAATTTTTTTTTAAGACTAAAATTAGTTTCTGGATATAAAATGGATATATGGCTACATGATCTCCAAGAACAAAGTGCCTATCTTAGCTTTCCACAGCAAGTCTTAAATACCACTTTTCATGTTGAGAAGTAAATTATTCAGATCTCTAAATTTCCCTTCATTTAAATTTTATCAGAAGTTTGTTAACAATCAACTAATTCATATTTCAACTTTTACTCTTTAAATTTTGTACTCAAGTAACTTCAACATTTGCATCTTCAGAATTCACTTTTATTCTTATATAGAAATGTCCTTTTAAAATAGTTAGTATTTTGTAATGTTATATTGACATATTTCATTCAGCAGCTGTTTTTTTTTTATCTTTTTTTCCAAAATGTATCCTTCGCAATCATAGCTACAGACATCATAAAAAAATAAGTTTTATTTTTTATATTCAATTTCTATTACAATAAAACAAGTAAAATGTTTTTTAAAGTCTTTTTGCAAAATAATAACAAATACTAGAATCAAAAACTAAGAAGGAAGGGAAGGTATTTAGGGAAGGTATTTAGTCTTTACTTTTAGGTTAAAGTTAAAAGTTATAAAGTAATTAAATGTTTACAAATTATTTTTCCAAAATTTAACTATCAAATCAAATTTACATTTTAAGGACCACTATAGTTACAAATTATAAATTATCAATTACATAAATTATAAAAAAATAAATATATCCTTATCAGAAGGATATTTTGAAATATACTAGGTTAGAGCTTCTAAAAATGTTATTGATAATTACTTTCTACTACTATAATAACCAGCCTTCTTTTTCCTTGATGTGCCATGTCCCTTCAAATCATGGCTCTCTACAATTTTCTATTCTTTGTAGCTCTTAATAAACTTTGTTCTTTTGTTATCTTGCCTAAACCCTACTCTGCCTTCCATATACTCAAGCTCACAAGGTAACTTATGCATTGTTTTCCTCTGTCTCTTTTGGGAGTTTCAAATTTTCCAAGCCTTCTTCCCCCATTATGTGCACTAAAAATTTTAGTTATCTCTTCCTGATTTTAAGTATAAGTGTTCTTTTTGTTTTCATTTTCTCTAAAACTTCATCGTTGCTCACATGTTCGATCCATGGTATTTTCATTTTTCATCTTCAGAATGATGCTTCAAATTTCTTTATCTGTGAAGAGATTGGTCAGCATTCACTGCCATATAAGAGAACCAATGTTATGTACCAGTTCAGTACACATTTTTTTGTTTCTAACAAAATTTTCCTATTTCTTAGTACTTTGGTTAGCTTTTGGAAGACATCTTTCACTATCCAAATGCTCTTTTGGATTTCCATGTTGCACTTTCCAACTTCTGTTAAAACACTTTCCTGATAATTAAATTGTTGTATTAGGATGTTACAAAAATAATGGCTGATTTCAGAAACATAATTTTATTCTTGAAAAATTAACTGTAGAAATGTTAAAATTAGTCAAAATATGAACCTTGAGCATCTATGCACTTCTGCCATCCATCAACAAGATTATTCCTTATTGATAAAAAGTTATTGGTTGTGATGCAACAAAATCTATGAAAGCTGATTCCACCTTTGGTTTGGATGTAAAATTTTTACCATTTAAAAATCTGCATTAGTGCTTAAAAAGTGATAATCAGTGGATGAAAGATCAAGAGAATATGAAGAATGTGGTGAACTCTCATATCCCAAGTCTGTGAGATTTTGCAACATCATTCTTGCAACATGTGGCTACACATTAGCATGGAGCAGAATTAGACCACACTGATCATTGAGCACACTTCAAAACGCCTGAGTTTTTGATTTTCATTGAGATCATGAGTAACCCATCTATCAAGCTTTTTCACCTTGCCAATACTTTGCAAATGGAGTGAGACTGTTGTAGTGCTGACACCAAGCATCTGAGATATTTCTCTAACACGTTGACGTGGGCTTTGCTCAACAACTGCTTGCAATTTTTTGTTGTCAAGGCTGCATGACTGTCCTCTACCTTCTTACTCTTCAAGGCTCTCATCACCAGTACAGAATTGCTAGAACCACCCTCGTACTGCATAATCACTTGTGGACCCATCTCCCAATGCTCTTTTGATATTGGCAGAAGTTTGGGAGGCAATGCACTCAAGTTTAACCTCATGCAAGAAAAGTAGATGAAGATCATGTTTTATCATGTTCATAATTAAGAGTTTCTATGCTTCAAGAATATTTCTGTCTGAAAATAAGTTAAAAATTATTAAAGAGCATATTAATTATTATGTATACCAACATTCACCTAATATATACTGTGAATACTATGTTAAAATAGCTTTTCAAAATACAACACTTCAAGCAGCCATTATTTTTGTAACAACCTGATACTTGTATGATTTTGGGATCTACAATTTGTAATTTGCATGCTGGGCTGTTCATTTTACAAACAACAATGCATTCCATTTTCTTGCAATCAGTGTTTAGTCCTTTTTTCTCATATTCTTTCACTACCTTCTGCAGTTTCCTTTCTATGTTTTCTATCAACACTGTGTCATTTGCATATCTGGTGCTGTTAAGATTGTGGCCACCAATAATGAACCCTAGCTGAACTTCTAATTCTCTCAGAATCACCTCACTGTATAGATTGAAAAAGTCTGGTGAGAAAACACATCCTTGTTTTACACTCCTTTCTATTTTTGCATATTTACTGAACTCATTTTCTATCTGCCAGTGTTTTGCTGCCAGTATAATTCTAATACCTCTCCAAAATATGTCATGGTTACCTAGCATTTTTAACACTTCTTTGTGACAAACTTTATCAAATACGTTTGCATAATCTATAAAATACAGGTATACATCTTCTGCATTTGTATGACTCTTTCATAATTACATAAATATTGTATTCTTTGTTTCGGTGTCTTTAACAAACCCACACCATTCTTGTCCTATTTCTGGTTTGATTCTGCTGTGTGCTCTATTCATCAGAATTGGATGATAAATGTTGTTATATGGCTCATTAGGCTGATTTTCTGATGGAATTCACACTCATTTATACCTGGCATTTTAGGAAATGTTATGAAAATGTATCTACTTTGGTCTTCCAGTATATCACCACTGTTGTGTATTTCATTTATTATGCCTGTAATCTTGTCAGTGTTGAAATTATCTAAGGTAGCCTGCATATCTATTACAATTGTATCTGGTCCTGCTTCTTTGTTCCTGTTCAATTTTACCAGTGCTGATTCTACTTCAGATTTTAATATTTCTGGTCCTTTGATATTTCTCTGCATTGTTGATTGTTCTTTTTCGTTGTGGAAGAGTTTTCTGATGTATTTTTTTCTTTGTCTAATATAAAATAACCCACCAATGAACTTAAATAGTAACTGACATATCCAAAATCTCTAAAAACAAAAAACAAGAATAATTTGAATTTTATCAGTGAGGTTTGCAAAATGTCTAAAACTTTCCTTTTCTTAATTATAGTCTGAAAGCTGCTTTTATCTGCTCTCAAATGAAAAAAAAGTATTTTTTGTAACATAATGAAACATCAAATGATAAATATTTCTGAACTATAAAGTATATTGATCCAGATGATGAATTTTAAGCCCTGAGACATAAGAAAGCTCTGTAGTTTACTAAAAGGTAATAACTGAACTCACCAGTGTCAATTTTTGTTGAAATATGTGAGATGTCCACAGAGAGAGGCCGAGGGTTCTTGAGCGGACTACTTGTAGAAATCCGAACTGGAGAAGAACCAAGTTTGGCTATTTTACTAACTGGTGCAAAAACTCCTGAAAAGTAAGTATATAAATAAAAAATAGCAATATTTTTCATACATCGGCATTAATATATTTTAGACTTTAATCTATTTACTTCTTTGATGTTCATGAAAAAAAGAATATATTTAAAATATTTTCATTGAAAAAGTACTTTCTAATTATGTTTTAAAAAAATAGTATTTCCATTTTATTTTTTCTCTTCTCTTTCTTTTTGTAGTTTTTGTCTAATATTTATCATTCATAGGATAAGGTCTGAATATCCACATATATAAACTATTTTTCACATTTCAGGCAAAGATTTTGATATTTTTTCTAAAAATCAAACTCATTACTTAAAAAAAAAATGCATGCTAACAACTGCTTTATGATCAGTAAATATCAAAGTGAATGGACAAGTCTATATTAGGAATATATTTTTCAGTCTCCTTTGACTCTTCCTGTTCTCTTTATTGAAAGTCCTACTTAAGTGTTGTTTTAACACAAAGAACTTATCCTCTGAAGTACATAAATCTTATGATTAAGTTTCCTGTTCTAGAAATTTCCAGCTAATTAACAGTCAAGTACTTAAAGAATTGACATAGATTTCAGTATTTATTTCTTCTATAAAACAAAATGGGTTCAAAGCTGGGGTTCACATGAAAGTGGTTTAAAATGCATCTTTAAGAAAATAACTTCTATTGTTAAATGTAATACTTTTAAAACTATTTTTTTCACATCCACTTTACACATTTTTCAAAAAGTTGATTGATATATAAAACCAGATGGTGTGCTATTTTATTAGACTAAAATATGCAAAAAGCACTCAAAAGAAAAAGCAACATTTTAAACTATAAAATCTTTGCCATTACAGAAACAATGCAACAAACAATTTTTTTACTTTTTCAATAAAAGCAGCTAAAAAGTATGCAGTCATTCTTGAGCATCCAATATGCAAAATATATAGCAATCACAATTTCTAATGAATATGTTTATAATTAACAAAGATTATTTTTCATGGAGCATATATTTAAATGAACATATGTCTCATTTATCTATTTATATTCTGGAGTCTGTCATAAGCAAGTAAAAAGTTTCATTCTTCTGTTCCTTAAATAATTATTTTATATAAAAACAAAAAAGTTTCTATTCAATATATACTCATCAAAAATAATGACAGGTTGAAGAAATGTCTTCACTGGATGGGATGATAAAATAATTACTAAAACTTTAGAACAAGTTCTTAGATCTGCTTTAATTTACAGTGCATTAAATATTTGAGAATACACTTAATTGACCATAAATTGAAGATGAGCAGCTTAAGTTGATACTTTATCAGGCATGTACTGGATGACCTCATGTACCACAAGTTCTACTTGATGACCTCATGTACCACAAGTTCTACTTGATGAAAAGAGAGTAATTTATGTTAGACAAAACCAAGGAGAACAGTGTGATTCACTTGAAACTCTTGTTGAATAAATTTAAACAATCTCAGGAACCCTGTATGCTTAACTTCTTTAATGAGAAGAATTTCAATCAGGATCAGAAGATAAATAGGACAAACAACATTCTTAGGCCTGGTGGATCACTTATATCCAAGGATGCCTGTCTACTAGGGCAGCTAGCTAATTCCCCTTGCAGACGCCTGCTCAAGCACATTTGTGCTTGTTCAACACCCACAGAGCCCACCTGTGGTTTATACTGCAACTATACTGTGTGGACCTTATTTACAGTTTCTAGGCAGGAGCACATTATCTAATATGAGCAACAGTCTGAACAAGGCCAAGACACTCAAACTCTTGGTCATAATGACTTGTGACTTTGTGCTAGCACAACCACTGACAGCTCCCAAAGGGTCTCGTCTACCCAATTTTACTCACAAGGCTTGGATCAACTCGGGTATGGTTTTCAGGTACTTTCCAAAGGTGCTGCACATGCTTCTCCAGACCAATATCATCATGAAGAAAACAGGTGACTGCACAAACCTCATGGAGGCACTCATAGTGGCAGACACCTATTTTATGTGATCTGTAATACTGATGCGTATAAGCATTAAGAACTATGTCAAATTGCCAATCCATTTCTCAAAGAGTCAATGTCACCACATACTTACACCTACATAACCCAATTGTTTCAGGTGTAGTTGACCAAGAATTTTCATAAAACTTAGCTCATAGCGCTTATTTGCATCCACTGAACCATTATCCTTAGAACATTTTCAAAAGAGAGACCAACCAGCAACACCACAGTACCAAAAAGACATTGAAAGCTAACATTATAGGCATGATGGCCAATATGCATGAGAACAAATTGACTTAGGTATACAGTTACTTCAGAGGCTGCTTTGAGGATATTATTGATGCTAAGGATGTTTATTTTTAAATAAACATTCTAAGTTGAACAGGTATAATATATATATATATATATATATATATATATATATATATTTGGGCAGCAATCTTTCATTTAAATATGTTTTATTAAAACAACTGACAAGGAAGATTTTAATTTTTGATTTAATTTTTCCAGTATTCTTACATGTTTCCTTTTTGCTGAAGATAAAGAATGTGAAAATGTTCCATAAATTTTGACTTTTCAAGCGCTTTCAGTCACTTCACTGGCCATTTTCAAAAACATTATTTTTTCAATGTTGTTATTTTGTCCTCATGCTTGATTGTAACGTAATTTTTGTGTTTTTTTGTCTTTGACAAGGAGAGTTCTTTAAAGCTATCACATGTTGCGAAAATCATATATACATATATGTGATGTAAATTATTAAATATACATGTGATGGTGCATATATGTATAGTATTATTATTCAGGTGTTAATAAAAAAAAATGGCTAAATGTATGAACAGAGCTGTATTCTATATATTAATAAATATGCATCTTATCCTACATCTATGGCACGACTCGAAGTTTCATGCATTATGCAATCATCAGGTGCATATTTCAAACTAACAGTTTAATAGATTTGAATTAAAATTCTCTCGATGTTCATGGGAATTAAATCTCAAAGTTAAGTTACAGCTTTTTTAATAACAAGATTAAGAATTTAAATATTCTAAGGTTACACATAATTCAAATACATGTAGGATAATATGTTTGTGTGTGTGTATATATATATATATATATATATATATACACAATTTTCATTAAAGATGACTAACAAGGTACTGCAATTAAGCTTTTATTTAATTTTTCTTGTGTTCATGTAAGTGTTTTCTTTTCTGGAAAAAATGTGTATAAATTGTCCAAATGTGCTACATATCTAAATGCTTTTGGCTATTCTTTTAGTCATTATCAAAGATTATTCTTTTTCATTTTTAACTGAATGTACAGATCGTTTTATGTATGCATCTAGCGTTATAGGAATGATCAAAGACGGTCAGTAGATTGTGGCCGTGTTCATAATCGATGTTATTGCGTGTCGGCTTTTTTCTTTTTTATTATTAATGCTTCCATTATTTTTAGTAATTTTTTGCATGTGGAGGAGGCTATTATACTTGCTTTTTCTACAAGTATGTTTTGGATGGAGTTTGGTAGTTTTTCCGTGTATGTTTTAATGAATCCTAATAGAGTCATGGTCAGAGAGGTGCAATATGATGCTTCCTGATAGGCATATGTAGTGATATGTCCAATATAATTATTCATGAGTATAATTTGGTCAGGAACACAGTTCCTTAAGGGTCATATAAATTTATAAATGATGCCAATTCTCTGTAATTTAAAGCTTGCAGGTGTGTTGTTATTGTTGCGGATATAGTTAACTGTTTTCAAATTTGTGCTTATAGTGTGTGTGTGTGTGTGTGTGTGGTGTATTTAGACAGTAATCCCTCTTTTTTGCAAGTTTTGTTAAAAATAACAGACAAGTTGCTGTGATTAAGATTTTTAACATAATTTTTTCATATGATCTTTTTTTTTTCCAGTACATAAATTATATGAAAATTGTGTAAATATTGTATTTATCCAAGTGCTTTTGGATATACATTTAGTCATTATCAAAGACAAATTTTATTTTACTTCTAACTGATGTTTGTTTGTTCCTGTTTAACGGCCTATCAACATCTAAAGGGTCATTTAAGGCCAGAAGCGTACTTTTATTTTAAATGACAGTTATTCCCTGGAAACAGTCTTATTCAGAACACAGCACGCTATTTTATCCATAGCTAGGAGGAAATGTAATAGTTTATATGTCTATGTTGAAGCTATATAATAAAGTTAAATTTTATTAAATAGGTCAAATTTCCAAAGGAAGGCTAGTATTTCGTCAATGTTGATGTTTTCAAATAAAGATTTCAAGTTCTGTACTTTATAAAACTGCTGATGAATTTTTGCCATTTCTGTACAATCAATTAGTAAATGTCTTATGCTATTATTCATCTGGCATTTAGAGCATTTGGGCAGATCTACTCCTCTTAACAGCCAGGAGTGGGTAAAAAAGGTGTGTCCTATCCTAATTCAAGACAGTATTACCTCTTCCTTTCTGGATTTCCTTAATGCATCTCTCCACTCTCCCAAATTTGGAAGAGTTTGTTGTTCTGAAAGGTTGACCAACATTTTTGCCATTTGAGTTGAATATATCTTTTTATTGCAGGCCTTTGATCTGTGAATGGGACCTTCATATTGAAGATATCCTCTCTCAGAGACTCCTTTGCAGCCATGTCCGCTTTCATGTTACCACGAATGCCAATGTGGCTGGGGATCCAACAAAAGACAATATTCTTGGTTTTGTTCATCATGTTTAATCGATTTAAAAGTTTAATGATAATCGGGTTATTAAGATTCTTGTTGTGGATGGACAATAGTACAGAGAGTGAATCAGAGAATATAACAAAGCTGTCACTTACATTGTCAGTGTTTAGATCAAGTGCCAGCTCAACAGCTGTGGCTTCACCACTAAAAATTGATGCTCCATCGGGTAGACGTCTTTTTTTTGTGACGTTATCTAGTAGGGCACAGCATCCACATTTCTCACCTTCTTTCGATCCATCTGTGTATACATGTTTATAGGAAGGGAAACTATCAACAATCTTGTTTAGTTCTTCATAGAAATCAGTAGGGTTGGTCTTTGATTTAAGGAATTTGATGAGATTTAGCAATACTGTTGGTTGGATGATTTCCCATGGAAGGCTTTCTGAAATGAGTGATTTGTGAATTCGTTCCAGGTTTATATTGGATTCTCTGATGATTTCTTTCATCTTTAGGCCAAATGTTTTAATTGTTTTCTTTTTCCTATCATAGAGAGGGTGATATAATGGGTTTATAATACAGTCATAGGCAGGATTGAATGGGCAAGAGAGGATTTTGGTCAAATATTGTAAAGCTAGTTTGTTGCGGCGAATTGATAATGGCGGTTCATTGGCTTCTGCATATAGACTATCAATGGGAGAAGTTCAAAAGGCTCCCAAGGCCAGTCTAAGCCTCTGATGATGAACAGTGTCTAATGACTTTGTGTATGACTTTCTGGCGGCACCATATATATAGCAGCCATAGTCCAATTTCGATTGCACTAATGATCTATATAACTTCAGTAAGGCTTGTCTATCAGCTCCTCAATCTGTGTGGGCAATAACTCGCATCAGCTGGATAGCTTTGTTACATTTGTTTTATAAGTGCTTGATGTGTGGAATAAAGGTGAGCTTTTTATCCAGTATTAGTCCTAAAAATTTATGTTGGTCTACAATGGGAATCTGAATCCCGTCCAGTTTTAACAGAGGATCTGGATGTAATTTTCCAAGCTGGCAAAAGTGCATGCATTTTGTTTTGTTAGTGGAGAACTTAAATCCATACTTGGTTGACCATTTTTTTATTTTGTCAATGCATTGTTGAAGCTGCCACTCAATTATATGGATATACCTTGAGCTGTAGCAGATTAAAAAATCATCGATATACAGTGAGCAATCCACACCTGGGTTTATACATCCAACAATATTGTTGAATCCATTGTATTCACTTACGCGCAAATACCCTTGGGGAAAGGTATTAATCCGTCTCTTCCTTCCAGTTATGGGTTAAATAGCAGGACAGATTGGGTACTATAGCCTTGGTCGGCAACCAGTCTACCGCAGAAAGCAATGGCAACCTACTGCGGGATAATCTTTTGCCCAGTCAGTCATGTCTCTTTTGAGACATGATTGCCCAAACGTGTATCACGTATGGCACTTAACTGACTGAATGTTACAGATAAAATACTCCCCTGTGGAACTCCCATTTCCTGTTCCTTGGGGTCCGAGAGGCATGCTCCTACACGGACATTAAATAATCTATTGTTTAAAAAATTATTGATGAAAATAGGTAGTCTTCCCATCAGTTCAGCTTCTTTGAGATTTTTCATGATACCATATCTCCACGTGGTATCGTATGCCTTTTCCAAGTCAAAGAAAATAGCAGTAATATGTTTTTTTTGGGATAAAGGCATTCCTAATAAAAGTTTCCAGTCTTATTAAATGATCCATAGTACTCCGCTGTTTTTGGAAACCACATTGAAGATTGGTTATTGTTTTATTGATTTAAAAAAAACAAGCTAATCTGTTATTTACCATTCTTTCAAGAGTCTTACATACACAACTTGTTAGTGCTATAATGCGGTAATTGGAGGGGTCAGATGCATCTTTTCCTGGTTTTACTACAGGAATGACTATGGTTTGTTTCCATATGGCAGGGATATTACCACTGATCCAGATGTCATTAAAAATAGATAGTAAATACTTCAATGATTGATCAGGTAGTTGTTTTAAGAACTCATACGATATCTCATCTGGTCCCTCAGCTGTGTTATTAGCCTTCTTTAATGAATCCTTTAGTTCATTAATAGAAACAGGTTTATTAAACTTTTCTTCATTATTACTTTTAAAGTTCAGCTTGATTTTTTCTGATTCCTGTTTAATAGTCTGGAATTTTTTTACTGCGATTTTTGGATGACGAGTTATTTGCAAGAGAGTCTGCAAGCAGGTTGGCCATATCCTTTTTTTGGGTTATTTTGTTGTTGTTTATACAGAGGTGCTTGAGGGTGGGAACTGATGTTTTTCCCTGAAATTTTCCGCACCATATTCCATATGGTTTTACTTTTGGTGTTATTATTAATTTTGGAAACAAAGCTCTTCCATGACTCCCGTTTGGCTTCTTTTATTATTCGGCGCGCTTTAGCTCTGCATATTTTAAAATGGTTTAAATTCTGAGCAATGGGTCAGTGGTTGAATTTTCTTAATGCAGCACGCCGTAGCCTGATAGCCTTTTTACAATCGTCATTAAACCAAGGCCGGTTATACTTAGTTGATGAAGTTGTTTTAGGGATACATTCCTCAGCTATAGAAATAATAAAATCTGTAAAATGAGTGATCGGGTCTTTCTCATATTTTATGGCAGGAGTTTATATTTGCATTTTATTCCAGTTGGCTTTTTTAAGGTTCTAGTGAGGTATTTTTGAGATTATTTCAGAGCCAGTATGTTCTAATGTTATTGGGAAGTGGTCAGTTCCACATGTATCCTCATGAACAGTCCAGTCGTAATTCATAAAGATACTTGGATCACTTATAGAAAGATCAATTGCTGAGAACGTGTTTGTAGTAGAGTGAATAAAAGTTGGTTTCTTATTATTATATATACATAGGTTGTTATTGTTGATAACATTTTCTATTATGATTCCTCTTCTGTTTGTGTCTGAGCATCCCTAACTAGTGTTGTGACTGTTAAAGTCACCTAATAGTAGGAAGGGACAAGGGAGTTGGTTAATAAGATTTTCTATTTCTGTTTTGTCTATAGGGTCATTTGGAGGTAGATAAATGGAGCAAACTGTGACAGTCCTATGTAAGGTGGTTGTAACAGCAATTGCCTGTAAATTAGTTTGTAAATTTATCTGGCTTTGTGCTATTTTGTTATTGATAAGAATGGATGTTCCTCTGGAAGCTCTACTTGGGTTATTTACAATGTGGTTGTATTCAGAGAAGTAGTGGAGTTTAATGCTTTCAGACGGTTTTAAAAAAGTTTCTTGTAAACATTATTATAGGACATAGACTGGATATTAGTAGAAGAAGTTCGTTCAGTTTGGCTTTTATACCTCTGCAATTCCACTGAATTATTTTGCTGGCCATGGTTAAATTTTATGTATTTGATTTCTGTTTATCTTTATGAGTATTGAGGTGGTTGTTTTCTACAGGAGGGATACTCTCCGTTTCCATGTCTTCTGAATCTACAGATATGCATCAGTTATTTTTTTTTTGGTGTTTTTCTCCACTATAGTTCTTTGTTTAGAAGATCTCTGTACAGTCTGCTCCTGAGTAGTAGTGACTTTCTTTGGGGAAGGGGACTTAGATTCCTTCTGTTAAGTTGATTTTTTTTTATAGTTTCCCTCTGGAGAAGAGGTTTTTGTTCCGCCATAGAGGTATTTGATGTTGATGGATTTTCCATGCTTGAAGGTTCAGTGTTTTTGTCAGGTTCAGTGAGTGGATTAATTTCTTTCAAGAAAGTAGGGAGTGTTTCTGGTGTAAGTTTTGATAATTTACTGAGTAGGAGTTTGCAAGAATGGCATTCTTGTTTTTCAAAGTTGTTTGGTTTTGGTTTAGTAACTGATGCATATGATTTAGTGGGGAATAAGCCAGTTGCTTCGACTATCTTTCTAGCTTCAGAGAAGGACATATTACGTGTAAACTTGATAGTGTTGATCTCTTTTTCTTTTTTCCAGATTATACATTGTTTGGAGTCTGATGGGTGATCTTCAAGACAATTAACACATTTTGCTTTTTTGTTACATTCTTACCCATGGTGGTCAGAGTTTCTTTTTCCACATCTTCTGCATGTTGGAAGTCTCTTGCACCTGTCTTTATGGTGTCCAAAAAGTTGACAATTGAAGCACCATAGAGGGCTTGGGATGTACTGGTTGATCTTTTCAATTGTAAATCCTATTTTTAATTCCTTCGGGACTTTGGGGAGGTTGAAAGTGAATATGTATGTGTTTGTTTCAATGACATCTGTTCCTTTTCTAATTTGTATACGTTGTACATCTATTACACCTTGTGTTTTTAGCTGAGTCTTAATTTCTTCGATAGTGCAGAGGGAAAGCTCAGTGCTTCTGACTACACCTTTAGATTTGTTCAGTGTGTTGTGTGGATATGCTTTTATCTTTATTTTAGAAAAGGTTTTCATTTTTAAAAGTGCATCAGAATATGATTTTTTTTCTACTTGGAAAAGTAGCATACCATTTTTAAGCTTCTTTACCATCTTTGGTACTATAGCACCAGAAAGTACTTTTTCAATAACAAATGGGGATATCTTTGTTAATTGTTTTTCTTCTAATGACTCCAAAACAATAAACTAAGGAAATTGTTTTGTAATAATAAACTCACTTTCTAACGGAGATTCTATATGAGGGCGTTTGGAATATTTATTAAACATAATATATAATATATTATTCATTGGAGGGTTATCTCCACCCACCAAACCAGGCTGGAACCCGCGAACAGGATCTGTCAGGGGGGAAACCCATTCGCCCTGACAGATCAGGGACTTCCCCTCCAATATACTCGACAGTTCGAGAGGCCTAGTGCACCTGTCTCCTCCCCATGTGCACAGCCCCATAATGTAGGTGCACAGTTGGATGGCTTGCAGCCATGTCCGGGTCTATGTATCTTGCACTGTCAATTGACCCTTAGCCAGCACCTAACATCTATTCATAGAAAGCTGGTAGTAGTTTTCTTATATATAACTTTCCATGGTCTGGTAATTTTTTTGTTTTTCTGGGGGGGAGGAATATGTATGGTAGGATACATCAGTCTTGGTAGAAAATGTTTTTGGAGGGTATGTTTGGGAGTAGATGTTAGGGCTTGACCTGACCAGCTGGTTGATCAAATCGAACCTCTCCGACCGCCCATCTAGCCCAGGTAAGGGCTGAAGTGATGTGTTGCAGGACCATGACCTCTTTGCACCTGGGCTATGGCCTGCTCAATCACCAGGATCCCATCCCCAGACGACACGGGTCACCACCCACGGCCAACAGGTGGCCCCATTGAGAGACTTTAACTCTCTGCAGGGGGGCAGTTGGCGTATTCTGATGCCCTACCAACAGAGCTGACTTCTAACTGAATATATGTGAATATGGCAGGTAGGGTTAACATATCCCAGCCAAGCTGCAACATTTTTTGTCGGGTCACCAAAGAAACATGAAGTCTAGCATTATCCTAATGGAAAAAATCACCTTTCCTGTTCATCAATTCTGGGCATTTTTCTTGAATTGCTGTCTTTAATTCATCCTGTTACAAGCAGTACTTTTCAACTGACTAGTTACTTGGCAGAAGCTCATATAGTACAAGATTCCTTTCCAATCTCACCAGAAGTACAACATGACTTCCATAGGATGAAGACTTGCTTTTGGGGTGGCTAAAATTGGCTCATGTTGCTTACCCCAAGATCTTTTTCACTGAACATTGTTTTAAATAATCCATTTCTCATCACCCACCACAATTTGCTTAAAAAATAAAAAATAAAAATAAAAAATAGGTGGGGTGCATTTTCTTTGTGTTTAGACAGAAAATCACAGATAGAAATGTGATCCAAAAGATTCTTTTCACTTAGATCATGTGGTACTTAAACATCATCATCTGTAGTGGATATACCTGCCTGAACATTAGTCATCAATAAGACTACAATCACTGGAGGGTACTTCAAGAGCAGCTCTTGTATCTATATCATTTGCAACATGTGCAAAGTCTTTTGCTCTCTGATCATTCACCATGTGAGAACTTTTGCTGATGGTTTATTGCACAAACTGTTTGTCTCTTCAGTCTTGTTTATGAATGAACATTTGGAAGAGATGAAATAACAAATTTACACAACCAACATTTGTAGACAAATTAGAATCCCTATGGTACAATACAGGCTAGACACCAGTATAAGTGTACAAATAATGTATAGGCTGGAATTGTAGACAACTGTTTGGTAGGTCCATGTATTTTCCCAGTACATCTTACAGGAGCTGTCTATAGGGACTTTATTTAAAACACATTTACAGACCTGCTAGAGGATGTACCTCTAATAATACATATGCGGTTCATGCATGAGACTCCAGCACATTTTACTCACATTGTTTGCAATGCACTGGCTGACATCTACCATGGAAGATGGATTGGTAGGAGAGGACCAGTTCCACGGTCTGTACATTCCCCTGATCTCAATCCTTTGAATTTTTATCTGTGGGGCCACTTAAAACAATTTGTTTATGCAGTCAGTCAGTCAGTTAAGTGCCATACGTGATACATGCTTGGGCGATCATGTCTCGAAAGGAACATGACTGACTGGGCAGATTATCTTGCAGTAGGCTGCCATTGCTTTCTGCGGTAGACTGGTTGCCAACCAAGGCTAGAGAATCCAATCTGTCCTGTTATTTGACCCATAAATGGAAGGAAGAGACGGATTAATACCTTTCCCAAGGATATTTGCGTGTATATGATTGCAACGAATCCAACTGGAATTCGTTTATGCAGTAGACATTATTAATAAAGCAGAGAAACCTCATCAATGTGTCATGGGGGCCTGCAAAACCATTCAACACCACATGGGAGTCTGAAAGGGTCCGACATTCAACAATCCAACAAGTACATACAAGTGTAGAAGCAAGCAGAGGACATTTTGAAATTTGTTATGAATTGCTGTGTACAATGATGGCCTTTTGGACATTAGCTTATATGGATATTTTAGCTTGCTTTGGTGTCAGGAACCTGCCCCCAACATTTGTAAAAATATTTTTACATACTCTGCGTATATATATATATATATATATATATGGACCTCCTCTAAAAACACAGTACCTAAGGTTTAAGATGAATTTTTAAAAAATGAATTTTTTCTTGAAGTTTTTATTTTGGTTTTAATTTCAAGCTAATAGATTTAATATTTTTAATAAACATAATATTTTACTTAATTTAAAACTAATGTAAACTAACTGGAAGGAGGGTTTTTGCTTTTTTTTCTAAAATAGTTGATTAGTGCCCCTTTTTAGTCATTTTTCATCATAATGAAAAATTCTTCCAAAATAAAATATACTTTTCTGAAACTTTATTTGAGGAATATAAGCCGATTTGAAGTATAATTAATCTGAGTTGAAAAAATATTATTTACTTTTAACACAGAAATGTCTTTTTAAAACAAACAGTAATTGTTTTTAAGTGACAGTAGCCGTGTTTATGTGATTGACAAGCAATGTCAAGTGCTGATAAAGCTGTTGACAGTCTTAATTTTGTTCTACAGAGACTTTAAATATAATTTTAGAAAATAACTAGTGGGTGCCTTTTTATATAATTTTTAAGTACACAGTAATCTTGAAAATATTGGAAAATTTTCTTCGTAATCTAATTTTAGGAATGTTGACTATAAATTTACTATAGTCATTGTTCTTATTTTCTGATAATGTCGTGTATAGTCCTCCATACTTTCAAAATGGGCAAATTTATACACATAAAAAAATAAAAAATTATTTATAAAATCTTGGTGCAAAATGATTTCAATTTTTGATTAGTAAATATAGTCTTCACCTAATAACAATACCACCTAACTTTATTACTTTTGTTACTAACTTTTTTTATTTTTTTTTGGTGCAGAATTTTGAAAGATTTGAAGATTTATAGATTATAAATTATTATACTTAATAAATCTTATTCATAAAATCAATTTAAAAATTTTCTAATTAAATAATATATATATATATATATATATATATATATATATATATATATATTGTAATTTTTTATTACAATGGTTTATAAAAGCATTATATAAAAAAATTACAATCTATATATATATATATATATATACACATACACACACACATATATATTGTAATTTTTTTATTACAATGGTTTATAAAACCATTATATCACTACACAAAAATATTAATGTTTCAAAACAATACTGTTCTTCAGGTGATAGTTTAAAATAAATTGTGAAAATGATTTATTTAGAAAATATTAGATGAATTCATGATTATTTAATAACTGAAGGGGTAATTAGAGAATATGCCTGTAGGTGTGTCAATATTGTTCAATCAAAAATGAGAATTAGATAACTATGGAGTTGAAGATTTGGGTCGCAAAAGGAAGCAAAATTGCATGGTGTCAAGGTATGTCTCTTTTTAATTTTATCTGGGTAAGATACATAGTGGGACCATACATTATTTAAATGGGTAGCCAATAATTTTTAACAGCAGGTTGGATTTTCTTTTTAATTTGATTTTGTACTACCTCATGGGTAAAGGGGCTCGAATATTTAGGTCAGAATTAGAGTTATATAATTATGATATACTAAGGTATAGTTAAGAAAACCAAATAAGTGTTGTGTGAGTCATTTATTTGGCAAAATAATTTTTAATTTAATTTATAAATTATATTGGAGCATAAGTTATAAATGAAACATTGCATTTAATTAAATTTTAAAGAAAAATATTTTCAATGTTTACATAAATATAAAATCAAACTAATAAATTCACCAATTCAAAAATCATTAATATTTTAGTGAGATCCTTTTTAATTTTCAAAATAAAACCAGATTGTTTTTTTACTTGATTATGACAAAGAATTAACTTTCATACTGTCAGGATAATGTAAAGAAAAACATAATTTCATTACATTATATACTAATTAAGGATTGAATATCAGTGATGCTAAAAAAATATGATTATGAAAAAATATCATTTTTAAATTAACTTCTCAAATTGAAGGGAAGACTAAGGAAATGATTTTATCTTATTAAGTCTAAATGTTTACAACTTCAGTTTGTATAAGCTAGTTAATACTGACATCCCACAATTTATTTTCTTAACGATATCCAATGTCCAGAGCATGGTTTTTAGATTTTTTTTGTTGTTTTTTATTAACACATGATAATTATTATGGTCAATAATAATTATCATGTATTCATAAATGTGTATCTTTGCTTAGATTTTTTAAATATTCTGAAAATAAATGATGTATGTAATTTTGAAAATTATTTTTAAAACAAAAGTATTTCTATTTTCTACAGAGAAACTAAACATCAAAATATTAGTAAAATTAACTACATTTTATTGTTTGTTAATTAAATATTCATTATCTACATGTTAAAAGTATCATGTGATAAAAGTATCATTTTTATTGGAAAATAATCTCATAAATAGGATTTGTAAAAAATAGAAAATTTCTTAACAATCAAATGTTTCTCATTTTCTTTTTTCATTCCTATTCCTTTTATTATGATGCATTTTTATTTTTAGAATTGTTATGTCTCAATCATAACAAACATAATTTTTGTTCCATACATTTTGTCAAAATAAGGAACCAATTATTCATTACTTAGAAAAAAACACAAAGAAAAGTTATCCACAGAAATAAGTAAAAACAATTAATTTTGAAGTAAGTCACTTGAATAAATAGCTCTAATAGGAAAGAGAAAACTCTTCTGTACTGGCAATTTTCAGGCTGCATCACAAAATCCATTTGTATCTGTTCTAGTCTAATTAAAAAAATTACTTTAAAACTAGTCATAAACTTCTACCATGCCTTAATTCAAAGAAATAACTGTGTGGATACACTTAATACTTACTGCTTTAATGTTATCTTTGATTTTCAGACATGAGTGTTTAGGCAAATGAGTGTACATCTGTATACAACTCAGTGTGCAATTAAATCTTGTCTAATATAGTTCCATCTTTGCAGTCTGCACAGGTCCTTTCTCACCTTATTCATCACTCATTTAGTTTCCTTTTTATAAAATATAAAGCAAAACTTACAAAGGACACAATCTAATGCAATTGCCTGAATAACACTCTGCAAATCACTATTACAATAAACACCTCAACTACACATTACAATTTATTACATAATTTGTTAATGCATATTATTATTACAATGATACAAAAGTCTTCCTGTTTCATTAGGATCATTCCTGTATTTAAACCCAAACTAAAAAAAAATAAAATAAAATAAATGCCAAATAAAAAAAAAGTATGTGCCATTTCAAAAAAGTCAATGCTGTTCCTCACCATGATTTTGAGCACACCGGAAGTATGAGATTCCACCAACACTACCATCATTTTTACCAATTTTTTCATCCAGTTCTATTCCTGCCCAAATCCCAGCAGCAAATTCTGTAGGTCCACAATATCGGAGAGCTCCACTCTAAAAAATAAAAATGAAAACAAAAAGAAATTTCTTTTTTTAATGTTTAATTTCACAATAAAGGTTTTGATAAAGGTTAAAATTAATTAAAATAATTGTAATATTTAGAAACATGTCATTTTTTTTTCTTACTAGTACAATTATATCTTTACCTTTGATCCATTAATAACCACTTTATCACCCAATCGTAACCCCATTGCTTGGAGTGTCACTCGACTTTGTGTTGGGTCAAAAATGGGTGAACAAGGGTTGGGACTAACAGGGCCAGCTTCAGGCATCATCTTTCGGATTTTGGTTGCCAGTTTTGCCATTTCTGATTCTTCATCAAAGTTTTTAGGATCAGGAACACAATCTGCAACAAGTATATTTTACAACTTTCAGGAAAATATAAAATATTAACAATGAAGTCTAACTATCCCAATTGTACATCATAAAATTCAAGTCTTGCTTCAGCAATATCAATAAAAAAAGACATTATGCTATGATGTAAACTTGTTTATGCTAAAATAACTGGTTTTGTTAATTGGTGTTAGTTGTTGCTGACTGCTAGACAAAGAATCACTACATTTGGACTCTCATGTTTTCTGACTGCAGATATATCATTTACATTTCCCTCTTCATACTCAAAAATTAGCTTTGAAAAGTCTCCAAAAATATCATAATGATAAGAAAATTGATAATTTATAGATATGTTAGCTGTTTTAACTTATACTGAGATTTAGAAATAAAAAATAAAAGTCTTGGGCAATTCACTAATATGTTAACATATTTTTGAAGTATTAAGATATTTTAACATTGTATTTAAGATGTATCTAACACTGATATGCAAATTCTCTTATTTCATTCTTTATTATCTTTCCTGCATATCTTCATAATCTGCATTTTTTTAAAGACAATTATCAGAAAATTAAAAGGCATTAAAATTTACAATACTCAAGAAACAGAAACTTGTCTTCAGTTTTATATATATTCCTCCTCTAAGAAAAAAAATTTCCAAATAAAAATTTAACTTTTAAGGAGCCTAGACAGTACCATCATTTAATATGCCAATACTTAAGTGTATAATGGAAAACTGAAATAATGGCAAGTGAATTTCATTATTTTAAAATGTTTTCTGCTATCATAATCCCAGTCACTCTGAATTTATATCTTTACAATTGAGAAAACAAAATAACTTTTTGCAAGTGATATGAAAAACTAGAAAACTATTTTCACAGATAATTATCACACTTGCAATAACAATTGTTCAGGTTGATGACCAGTTTGCACACAAGAGAACTGCCCATTTAATGAAAGGGTATGTGCGTCTGACTCACAAAAAATTTTATTTTCTAAATTCACACAAGTAAAACATGGACAAATATAATCAAGATAATTGACCTGATTTATTCCTAATATGTTCACTTGAATAAAGATTGGTAATTATTTTGGATTCATTTTAAATTATGTTTGTTAATAAATAAGTTAGTTATAAAAGTATAAGTAACTTTTCTTAATTTACCAAAAATGTTGAAAAAGTTTAAAATATCTGGATACCAACAGTAGTGTAAAACCAACAAAATAAAGAATGAAATAAGGCTGTATATTTAAGTTCTAACATTTACAATTATTTGTTCATATCTTCAATACATACCTATTGACTGTTACTATTAAATGCAATATATATTCATTCAAACAAGTTTGATTAAATTCAACCAACAAGATCTTACTGTTTAATTTTTTTTTATTTTATGTTCAAATATGATGTATATTGGGATTGAAATTGTGGATAAACTGTATGAAATTCATATTTGTTCTGTTGTTTTGTTCAAGCACTTTTTACCATCTCAGTTATTTTCAGAAACCCTATGACAACTATACATCTATGTGATAGGCAATATTCTGTTGACTACATCCTGGTATTAGTTTAAAATAATCCACTCTGATGTCATGTGTAACAGTTAAGCAAAGTAAGACCAGAAAAAAATAATAATGCAAAAAATATAATACATCAATATTATGCTGTTTTTTTGGTGGGTGAGGGGTGGGTCAAACCTATATTAAATACTTCATACATGCTTCAAGATACCATCTTCTGTGGTGAAAGATATTTTATTTAATTTTGGTTGTTTATTTTGTAGAATAATAGCTTCTAGTTTTTCCTTGTATTGGGTGCTGTATGGTATTTTAGTATTATGTTGATAGTTGTATTTTGATTGTTCATGATATGCATGAATTGTACTGAGTTTCAACAGGTGACAACCTAATAGAGGGTGTAGTGCATATGAGGCCAATGTAAGAATTTAATGCTGTTTTTCAATTATTGATATTGAAAATGCAATCTCCCAGTGAGCATTCATAAACAGCATTATTTTTACTTTTGAGGTCCCATGTTTTGGTAATAATTAGAGTAGATGTTTTGAACTTTTTATAGCAAATAAATTTAAGATATTTGTTTGTATCATTAAGTCATAATAGAATCTTGCCTACTGCTGGGTCCTTGAAAATGACTGAGATTGTAAAAGTTCTTGAACAAATTAAAAAAAAAACAACATGAATTTCAAACAGTTTATCCACAATTTTAATCCAACATAGAGCATCTTATTTAAAAATTGGAAATACAATAAGAAATTAAACATACAGACCTTGTCGACTGAATTTAATCAAATTTGTTTGGCTGAATTCTTGCTCTCTAAGTATGATATTTACCTCACCTCCCCACTGAGACATGATGTGACACAAGGTCGAGTTTAGCACGACCTAAATATACCTTATTTACAAATATATTGGACATATCTTTGTTATGATGTCTGATAATGTTGAGACTCTTTAAATTACATATATAATTTGATAAAAACTTAGTCTTGTAAGATGTTTTCATCACAACCCTGTACTTTCTCATTTTAACTAATTTTGTATCCATAAAAATAAGTTCTCAAAAGAGTTATGATCCTCAATGCTACAAATAAATAATGAATATAAATCAATTAGACAAATTTTATAATACAACTTTAATTTTATGTTAAAAAAATAGTCTTATTTTTCAGAAATACCAAGAAAAGTTTGCATTTAAGAATCCAAATAAGAATGCTGAAAAAATATAATACCTTTAATTGATAATAGCATTTTATACAGGTTTATTTTACTCAGGAATTAACTTATCTATTATCTGATATTTTTGAGATGATAATAAATTTAGAGTATCAGAAAAATATCAACTCACCAATTGGTTGTCTACCAAGATCATCTTTCATGTATGGGTTGGCGCCATTCTGTAGTAAAACCTTTACAGCATTATAGGCTACATTACTGGCGGCAATATGCAGACTAGAACCATGGTCAAACTCTGAACAAGTATTGTCAATATCTAAAATAAGATGGCAGAATTTGTAATGCACATTCGGATATATACAAATAAGTAAAAACATTTCTTGCTGGGACATCTACACTTATTAGACTTAAATTAATATATACTGGAATAATATATAAGACAAACATATCTTAAATATTAATTCATAAGCATTTGTCTAAAAGTAAAACCTATATATAAAATATATTATCTACTGTTAAATTTGAAATTGGTCTTTCTACATTAAATATGAATTCAGTTGCTTTCTTTGAATTGTCATAAAAAATATTCAGCATTCAGATTAAGGATAAACCAGATAAAAAATAATAGAGCTTAAAAATGTAATAGTAAAAGTTATTTTTACAATATGATCTACATAACAAATATGTTAAAATGGATAATTTGGTATGAATTTTCTGACACCAAAAACTAAAAAATATTTTTAAAAAAGTGATTTTACAATAACAAAAATGGAGAAATTTTGGCCAGTATCATTTTTTATATGTATCCTTTTCAAAATCAATAAAAAAAATTAAATTATAGATTTGCACAAAAATTTTCAGTATTTTTTGACAAAATCTTTTCATCTTAAGTCATAGAATCAGTCAGTAGAATGTCTTGTTTTCTATAACCTGATATCACATTTCAAATTGTGTAATCCATCATAAAAGAATGACTTAAGTTTTGAATCAATAAATATTTTGAGAAATCTTTTGATATCTTGAACACACTGGAACATACAAGCAAATGTTGCAAGAAATTATAAGCTTGAAAATTATAAACTTCATGTCACATGAATAAAGAATATGCTGCTGCATGTAGAATAACTTCACATCCCACTTGATGGTTGTTTGCTGCTGTATCACATTTGAACAATAAATATAGAAAGTATCATACAGCAAAATCATTCAGTTGATTTTCCTACTCAAAAAAGTTTTTTTGTCTATGTTATTCAAACAAACCAGTTGCTGATTATAGTGTTGCACAATAACAACAATTCATATTAAAGAATGTTTTTTCTAATTCCACTAAACACATCTTTTGCACAGTACATCCTGTTTATGTTCAGATGTTGAATGTTGTTCTGAATTTAACCAATTGTTTTTGCAAAATAAATTCATTTTTCATCACTAGTGGCTACTTTATCTAAAAATATCTATTTTTATACCAAGAAAAAAACAAGAAACAAGTGCTAATGTTCCTTTTCATCAGTTTATGTGCAATGCATTTTCCTAGCTTCAAAACCTTAGTGATGTATTACAGTTGACTAATTTTTGAAAGTTCATGTACATTACTTCAAAATTTTCTCCATTTTTTAATTGTTTTTTTTATAGAATATTGTCATTGACCTCAAAATTTCATTTTTTTTTACAATTCTCAGACCATTCACAATATTGCAAATGTATCAGAAACTTTAGCCTTTCACCATAATTTTCCCCAGATTAAATGTAAAGAGTAAATAGTGTTAGATGTTCATTTTATATTCAGACAAAATTTTCATCAAAATTGTCACTTTTCTGCAAACAATTCTTAAAGAGTATTGCATGCAGAGACAGCAAAAAGTCAAATAAACTTCAAATATTTTTTTAAAAGATCACAAGAAATTGTGCATGGAACATTTGTATCAACCTAAAATTTAAAAATAAATAATTGGAAAGGGATTTTTTTCCAATGAGATAATAAAGTGATGTCGGAACAAATAAGTAAGTATGGATAAAGTTTTATGAATGAAAACTTTTATAGAAGAGCCCATCTAATGCTATCAAACTAATAATTATCAAAAATTTAAATAAAAATTATTAGCAATAAAACAGTCTTTCCTTTTCTTTCAAGTACTACTTTGAATGAAGTAAATAGTAATACCATTGTTTCAATAATACTATACCAAATATTTAATAAATAAAAACTTATCACAGGATATTTGAGACTGCATACAAGGTTAAATGTTGGCAATCCAGTTAAAATACTTAATTTAGAACAGCAAAAACAAAATTTAGTTCGTAAAATATCTGATGAAAGATATTCACATTGGCATACAAAGAAATCTTCATTCTTGTTTTGTTATTTTATCTTAAATTTTCACATCTTTACAAAGTTTGCTTTAGTTTATATTATTACTCTATTATAAGTTGCTACTTTCAAAACATCAGTTTTAAGAGATATTTTTCAGTAAAAAATTGAAAATAGGCCACAAGAATAAACATAGTTTAGATATTAAAATATTAAAAAGAACTTTTATACATAACAGTTTTTATTCAACAAAATTGTCTCTCAACAACATACTCACCTATTGCTTTCGTTGTTTTAAGAAGAATTTTGATGACAGGAGCAACATCAAAATAGGCAGCATAATGGAGAGCCGTCATGTTGGTCCACCTACACCGAATAAAAGGGTCAGCACCTTTATCAATAAGCATGGTTACTACTCTGCTAGCCATTTCTGCATCACCTACACCACTGGCCCCGGCTTTGCTGGCATAGTGTAACAGTGTCATGTCGGTCAAGCCATCACGGTCATTGATATTGGCACCTTTTTCTAAAATCTGTAAAGATATTTTGAAAAAGAAAAATTGAAAATAAGAAGAAAATATAGATAGTTGCTATTAAACTAGTTAAATTATTCAGAAAGAAAATATACACAGTTGTTGCTCAATTCAATACAAAAACCTCATTTTTTTTCCAAGGAGACTTGTTCTGTTCTCACTAACTTATTTCATATACTATTGTACTTTGATGAGAACAAAATAAATCAGAAAAAATATATATTCCAATTAAACTACATATATTACTAAACTTATACTTTATTTTCATTTACAATTCTGCTTTAAGAAGTAAAGAATTTATTTCTGCAAAAAATTTTTAAATAATAGAATATAATTTGAAATTCAGTTATCAGTAAAAATAATTTCTCACCTCAAACAGTTAAACATAAATAGTGAAATGAGTCAGAAGAGTTCAACAATTAAAACACTGAGTATAACCAAAATGAGTATACTAATCCAAATGGAAAGGCATATAATAATAATTCCTCATCTCAAAGAGTTCAACATAGATTGCACCTTAATTTTGAGAATATTTGATTTTGCAACTGGATAATGAAAAAAAAAAACAAATATACTAGGTAATTTATGCTAACTAAAATGTTATCAGAAATTACCAGGTTCATTATTTTAATACTATATTTTTTTTTAAAAAAATGTCTTGTAGGTTTATTCCTTCTTTCTTGTTTAGGATATGGTTTCTGGTTCTTTTTAAAGTCTGCTTGTTCTTTCCAACACTCATATAAATCCACACAGTTACCTACTACTTTGAGTGGTTCTTGGACCTTATATTGGATGAACATTAGTAAAATAGAAAAAAAATAAATGAATAAATAAAAATTCAAAAACAATAACTTCAATAATCAATAATTCAGAATTAATGTGGTAAAAAATGGATTACAATCCAACAACAAGCAAACAGATTATCAATACTAAACGTAGCTTAAATGTGGTACAAGGCTGAAAGTAGAAAGCATCCAGAGAGTATTGAACTCACTACTCATTTGTAAGTGAGAAAAACTTACTGACCATTACACCTTAACGAAGTGCTCTAACAAATTATCAGTATAAATGTTTAATGCTTAAATGAATATGTAGTTAGTATTGTACTAACTAATTTCTGTGCTGTCAGCACAGAAATTGAAATTAACAAGCTGAGTTCAAATTTCAGCTGAGATTGTTGCATTCACTTCCTATTAATTTCCTTAGGAAAAACATTAATTAATCTATGCTTAAATTGCAATTTAAAACTGGGGTCTTTAGCTTTGGTAAGGCATTAAGTCTAGAAGAACTCTGAGTTTAAAACTGTGAAAAAAGCCACAACTTATTTCCCTAAAAAGTCACTGTAATAAGCAGTAAATAAAGAAAAGGCATCTGTGGAGATTCATGATGATATATCTCCTGAAGAGATGTAGCATTACAAAAAAAGTTTTAAAAATATTTAAATGTCACATCAAATTTCTCTGATGAAATATTGTAACTGAAGTGAAACACATTAATTTTAAATTCAACACAAAATATTTTAACAACACTTGGATAAAATAACATGTAACAATAGCTGACTTTTGCAGAATAAGATATTTAACAGCACTAAGTGTTTCTATAAAGTTTAATTTGCCTTTTAACTAAGGATACAAACGAAGATAATAAAATATGAATCTGACAGGAAAGAGACAGCAGATATATTGTAATTTGATCAAGATGGAATAGTCATTTGTTGCTTGGACAATTTATCTATCTAAACTTATTTATAAATAGAACTTTCCCTGTGTGTGTCCGTAACCTATAGACTCCGAAATGGGTGAAACAATTTTCTTGAAAATTTACAAAGTTGTACTATAAAAGTCAGAGTGTTCTTAGCTAGGATTTATGTCGAAATAC